>OX638066.1:40648718-40968520 GCA_951804385.1 Trifolium dubium
GCTTCACATGTGGTAATGAAAAATTGTGAGATTGTTCTACAACAATTAATCCAAATCCTTTTTATCACACCTTTTGTAATTGTATCCTACAGGAGTATGATTGAGAAAGGAGTTCTCAAGAAAAAATAACACTTAAATTGGACACATCAGAAAATATGCATATTTTATGTCGTTCAAAAATACACTATGGACAAATAATGTTGTTTGAAAGTGCCCTTAAACGCGTGATTTTTTAGAAATGTAATGTAACGGGCAAAAAGTAGTCAACATTATTCCCGAGAAATCAGAGGGTTAATACCAAAAAAAAAATCAACATTTACTGTACTTTTCAAGGCCAAAACTGGTTTACACCAAAATCCTCATCTGCCTAATGACTTTAAAACCAAACTCAACTAATTTACCAGCTCAAGTCTCTTTTGAAATCTATCTACTTTCTAAATTAATAAAAGAATGATCCGGTGGAAGCATGTCATCCTTATAACTTTGTTTTTTGCCGAAAACAAATTTTCGAACCGTGTAGTTTTGCTTGGAAAGATAATATTTCTTCGGCAATGTAATAAAAATCCTGCATTCTGCATGAAATCTCTGAACTTGATATCTAGGAACACGAGGCAATAATCATAATTGTCAGAAAAAATATTGGAACTTCAACTTGAAGATTTACAAGTTTCGACAACTTTCCTAATCCTTTCAATAACAAGAGGGATTTCCTCAAATGATATAGTTGTAAAACAAATACGAAACCATCCGGGTTCTATGCAATGGCAAGCCGATCCAGGAGTTATATTGATCTTAGCAACACTCATAAACTTTTCCCATAATTCAAGTTCACCTTTCTCACTATAAGGTTTGATTAATCCACTCATATCGGCCCAACAGAACATACCGGCACTGCTCTTAGCGCACTTGATTCCTAGTTTAGTTAAACAATCCACAAACTCATCGTGCACGTGTCTTATTCTATTCCTGTTGGTTTCAATGTACTCCTGAATGAATTGTTTATCTGAAAGCATTGAAGTAACTAACCTCTGCGTTGGAGCCGATATAGATGAAAATCTACTCATTTTTTTGGCAGCATCTAAAACAGTTTTGTTGTATGAATATATAACTCCGACTCTAAAGCCGGCAATCGAGAGGTCTTTTGACAGGCCATATACTATATGAACACGGCTTTCATCTACATATTCTGAATCAAGAACTTCGGCTATACTCACAAACTCCTCACTTCCATATGTTGAGCCTGCAAATACTTCATCAGCAATGATATGAATATTTTTATCTTCAGCAAAGTCTAGAAGACTGAAAAGCATCTCCGGTGTCAGAATATTGCCAACAGGATTTGAAGGGTTGGAAATGAGAATTCCACGAACTTTAACTCCTCGTTTTCTCGCTTGACTAAATGCTTGTTCGAGAGCCGTGATGTTTAGACTGAAATTATCAGTACTTCGACAGTGAACAGGTATTAGGTCTATTCCTGGACGCCACCTTATGTCCCTCTCAAAGCTGCATAATCACTTTTTTAATTAGCTTTTAAATAAGCATATGAAAATATAAATCTATCAATAACAGACATCCCAGCACAGATACGGATACCAGACACTAGACACCGACAATAATTTTAAAAAATGGAAGTTATTGAATGTAACTATATTTGTCATTGTTGTGCCAGACACCGAACATGGCTTCAATTTGAAGTGTTCGTGCTACATAGATAGGAATTAGCTTAAGAAAGTTCCATGGTTTACCCTGGATAATAAGGTGTAGGAACAAGGAATGCATTTCCTTGATCTGCCAAGCAAAAGGATAGTATCTCGAGTGCAGGAGTTGCTCCAGATGTTAAAACCATATTTGAAGGATCAAATTCCACTGATCCACCCATAACCTGATGCATAAAATCTGCCAAGGCCTGCAAAATCGAAACAAATAACAAAAGTTTAACAGACAAACAAAACAACGGCATAACCTTAACGAACTAAACTCAAATATAGAACAGCTGGCAAAGATTGGCAAATAACAAACTTTAAAGCAACATATAATACAACCATCATCAATCTTTTCCCATTAGATAGGATCAAATGTCTTGTTATGAATCATGTCTTTCAATCAGTATTGTTAATCAAAGATCGCAGAAAATAGCGGTTTGTTCAAACTTTGCTACGCTATAGCACCATAATAGCAGCCATTTGACATATTTCTTATCGGCTAAATAGCAGTTTTTATTGCATCACAATAGTGATTTGGTCAAATTCCCCTAATTTATTATGAGCAGCTAGTATTTGACAACACTGCTAACGATAAACCATTAAATATAAACTTATCTTAACAGTTGAACCTATAGTTTTCCATAATCTTCCTCTACATCTAACAAGTGCACTATTCTCCATCTGATCTACTGATTTTACAAGTGCTTCTACAAACATGTCAAAACCATCTAAGACAAGACACTGCCATCTTTTCTATGCAGCAACTCTACAAGCTCAAGTTCTATGTACTAACGTTACTAATAACTTCAATTAAAAGTTTTAGCTTACAAGCTTGTAGCTCAACTAGCATTAGCTCACATATGGGAGCGCAGTGTTATGATACTGTCAAATAGCCGCTAAAGCAGCACTACAGAGTTGTGCATTTTGAAGAAATCGTCATTGTTCCGCATACACTATTTAGTACGAAAATCCACTATTTTTGCAATCTGTGATTGATATCACTTTATAGAATTCATGCATAGTATTAGAGGTTCAGTTCTCCAGAATGTTACAAAATACTTATATATGGATATTGTTAGAGGTTCAGTTCTACAAAATCTTACACTTGTGGCACAATTGATTAAACCAATAATGTGTCTCTACTCTCTACAAACTGCTTAAACTTTTGGAATAACAAGGTGACATTCACAAGTTCACAACAGACCATAACATCTATCCCCTTGTGCTACACAAATTCTAGCACTTCTGTATTTATATTTGGTGAACTCTAGCACAGGTATAATTAATAATAACAATAACAATTAAACAAATATAAAAAATATATCAAAAGCCAATAACCTAAACACTATAATAGGCATTAAACTTTAGTTGGTCCAGTGGTGAATGACGTTGGACTTGGTAGAGAGGATCACGGTTTGATTCTTAGCAACTGCGCTGGGGAGGGGACTAGAACCGTTTGATGTTAGAACTCGCTCCAAACAGGATTAGACGGTCCAGTGAGTCGGATATTGGTGATGAAAACAAAAACAAAAAAAATATGCATTATAATAGCCCAGTTCACTAAAGCTACCGCATGCGCAGGGTTCAGGAAGAGATCCTACCATTTTGGTGTATTGTATGCAGCCTTACCTTGTTTTTCACACAAGAGGCTGTTTCCACCAAAAAAAACAAAATTTTAAGCATAACCCAAGATTCAAATTAAAAACAAAAATTAGAATTAAAATCCAGCACAATTACTACAATGCAGAATAATTAAAATATCATAAAGATTATACAGAACATCACATCACAACAGCATGCAAAAACACAGTATAAACCAGCACATTAACAGCAAATAAATAACTTAATAAACAAAATTCACTTACAATTTTCAATTCATTCAATCCATGAAAGTCTTGATAAGGCGCAATTCCATTAATACTCAAATTCATATCACCATTCCCAATCATTGATCCTTCTAAATTCTTCACCAACCATTTCTCAATCAAATCTAAACACAACTACACCACCAAACAAAAACACAAAAACAAAAAAAACCCAAAATTAATATATAACAAAAATTAAAAAACATGCATACCCAGATAAGAAAAAGACAAAAAAAACATAAACATAGTATAATCCGAAGAAAAAAAACATAAAAAAAAAAAAACAAATTTTTACCTTATTATCAGCTAAACCCAGTTGAATAAAACCATTGGGGTTACCAAAAACATCATAAGGATCTTGCAAAACACGTTGAATCCCAAGATAATAAAGAGAATCATCAGGTTTAGAAAGAATAGAAGCAAGTTTAGAAACACGAACACGAGAAATTGAACCACGAGAAGATAAATTAGAACGAGAAGAAGAACGAGGAAGAACAATAGAATTAGTAGGAGAAGAAGGGTTGTTGTTGTTGGAATCGTTGGAACGTCGTCGTTTAAGGTAAAGTTGAAAAAAGTAAAAAAGTGCACAAGGGATTAAACTACCGAGAAGAAAACCGTTGCGTCCTTGAACTACACTTTGTAGAGGAACAATTAGTTTCATACCGTTTCTTGAAGAAGAAGAAGAAGAAGATGAAGAAAAGTTTGGGTTTTTTTGATGGGTTTGGGGAAATGGGTTGGTGGGTTTTTTATGGGTTTGGGTCATTGACCCGGGTTTAATGGTGGGTATGAATTGTGTGGTTGAAAGAAGAAATTGAAGGAATCAATGAAGAAGAAGAAGATTTTGTTTGAGAGAGAAGAGAGGGAAGAAAGAAACAAGTGACAAATGAGTGTGTGTTTGTGTTTTGTTTTTTTCTATGTTTTTGGTTTTTTCTTCATTTTGATTAGGAGGAGTATTACTAGTTTGTCATTTGTTTTGAATTTTTGATTTGATTTGATTTGATTCCTTGTAATTGTAAACAAACTTTTAGAAATATGCTTATTTATTGGATCCTGCTAACAAATGCAATTAAGTTTTTTGGTCGAAATTGGAGTATCTACCGCCGAACGCAGTGACTAATCTCTCGCTAGATTTGAGGTATTTCGAAGGGTGAGATAGTTGGCCCAAGGATTTAAAGCTGCTTCATACCCAAGGTGAGGATCGAACCCTCACCCTTGGTTAAGGGAGGATGAACCCCATGCTGCTCACACCACACCCTTTGGATTACAAATGCAATTAAGTGATATAGTATAATACTTCTGTTTTTTAAATATGAGAAAAAATTTATTTGATCTCGTCTTTAATATAAGAGAAAATTTGTTTGTTATTGTAATGTATTTGGTTTATTGATTTATATTATAGATTAGATATAATAGAAATTCAATGAATATAAAAAGTAAATTTCCATTTATGTTAAAGACCGAAAGTAATACTATTAGTTAAAGAACTAAAAAAAGAAATAAAGAAAAAAATTATATATTAAAAAGATTAGAGTTTAGACTTTTAAAGTGTTTAATTATACTTAGTAAAAAAAATGTTTAATTATACAATTTTTAGAAAGGAAAAAGATTATACTCTTAACTATTATATAGAGTTCACTAGTTAGCATTTACATTATTTATTTGTGGTATAAAACTGAATATTCTCATATCTAATTAGGGTATTTGCACTTTTGCCTTAATTTTTGGAGCATTATTTATTTATTTTGGGTTAGATAGACTAGTGGTAAGAAATTCATTGATACCTTAAAGGTGAATAAGTAGGTATATTCTAGTTCAAATCTAGATTACAGCACTTTCATGCAATATGTTCAACCAATTGAACTAAGCTCATGGGACATTGTTGGAGCATTATTGTTGTAGATAAATCAACACATGCCTTAATGAAATATATTAATGATCTAAATAAAGAAATGTTTTATAGAATACATGCATTTACTTTAATTTTTAAACTTTTATTAATTTTTATCTTTCATCTTCTGGTTTTTAGGAAAATTGGTCATAGTAGTCCGAAATTCGAAACGAGTTTTACATTAATTTTTTTTTTTGAAGCAGCTAAATGAATTTATTAATCTTGCTAGACTAGCACAAGGTGTGCTTAGTCTAAAAATAACAGTATCACATGAAAAATTATAACAAAACCAAGAACCTACTAAGAACAATCTCCATGCCGCAGTTTTACATTAAGTGATTTCAATCTACTTCCAACTGCAGTTGTGAGGAATCAAACCACGGCCCTCCATATTAAATTCAGCGTCAATCACCACTATTAAATTAACAATTTTCATTTTCTTTCTTTTAATTCTTTGTTAAAGTAGACTATACATTAGGGGAACAAATCCATACTTTTGTATCAACATATTTTTTTCTTTTGATAATGTAAATATGATTTTATTTTATTTATTTATTTGGACTTTTTTAAGCAACCACAATAACGATATATATTAGCTTAATAGATCAGCACAATGAGTGCTCAATTCACGAAAAATTTATTTGGACTTCTAGCATATGTTCTTATTTTTATTTTATTTTTGACTTATAGCTTAGTGGGCTTACCAAAATTCGAATCATTTTTGTACACATAACATACAACGTTTAGGGATGGTAAAAAAATTCAAACCTGCGGGTTTCACCCACACTCGAACCCAAGTTGACTAGGTTTGGGTGATACCCAATATTTTTGAGTGCAGGTTTGGGTAGTGTCAAACTTACATCTGAAACTCAAAATCACACCTGCTTAGACATTAAATTACATAATTATTATAATGTTACCATGTTAAAGACCTTAATTTTAATTGTAATGTTACCAAATTTGATAGAAAGTTCTTCTTTGAGAGGTTTCAATAGAATGTTTGTGTTTCAATGTTGTTGTCATATTTTTTTGCTACTTCGAGTTTTTATTGCGGGTTCGGGTTTGGGTGAAAAAACCGAACTCAACGGGTGTGAGTGTTACTTAGCCTCCCAAATAGCTTTTGGATTCAGATTTAAATTGTGTGAAACTCGCACCCGACCCTATGCATTGTCTCTTTAAATTATATTAATTACTAATTCATTCCAAAGTGTTATAAATAAGAAAGATAAATGACATATTTGATACAAAATAAAGATAAATAATCAAAGTATTATAAATAAATAAATAAATAAGATGAAAGACCACTAGTGTAAGATTTTTTCTTCCCACACCCCAATTAATCCAAGTTACACCTCAAAATGACAAAACCACCCTTAACAATACGCAAACTCATATTGCGTACCATGTATAAACTCAGCCTGCGTACCATATGCAAACTGAGTTTGCGTACCATATGTAAATTCAATTTGCGTATCATATGTAAACTCAATTTGCGTAACATATGTAAATTCAGTTTGCATACTATGTGTAAACTGAGTTTAAGTATTTCTTTTCAAACTACGTAAATCAAGCACGCAAGTCGCAAATCAAGTATGTATAATCTCATACGTAAACTTGATTTATGTGAACTATGCAGGTAAGTCGCAAATCAAGTACGTAAATTCGATTTACGATTACATAAATTGTTAGTTTCTAACGTATATACCGTTTTTATAATTGAACATTGTATCAAAAAAACAACAGAGAATAATCTTATGCGATTTATTAAAACAAAAGCATAAATTTTTACTAACCTATGGAATAAAATTTTAATTTAAGTGTTAAAATTCAATCTTCAAGTTTTGATAGGGTTTTTATGTTTAGAAAAAAACTATGGAAGACGATAAATAAAATGAAGAAGAAAAGAAGTTTTAAAAAAGGGCAATTCTAGTATTATGCTAAAATTTTAATAAAATTTGGGTGTAACTAAGTTTTTTTTGGGGTGTGGGAAATTTTTTTCCTAGTGTAATTATGTTAAACTAGCGGGCCAAACGGACACGTTCCGTGCCCGTTTGTGTGGTATTAACAATATTAATTTTTTGTTTGTGATTAACATGCAACTTCTTCTTTAGTTGTTCTTAAAAACACATAAATTTAAATGATCATGTGATACCTTAAAAGATTCCCCAAGTGTCGCTCGAATTACGCATGTAGTTTGAAAGTCATGGGCACTTCTTATATTTGGTCGTTGTTATAACAAAAACATGAATAACAAATAGAGTAAATATTAAATATCAACACAGAACAAAAGACAAAATATATATGAAATTAATATGTTTTTCCTTACATCTTAATCATAGTAGGTTAGTCATCACTATCAACAATATAGTCTCTTCCCTTCACTCTTTCTATGATCACTCCCTATCATAAAAATAAAGGAATATAGTTAAAATTAAGAGCAATAAAAAATAAAATGAAAGAAAGGATTAAAACGAATAAAAAAGAAGAATGAAAGATACAAAAATAGTCAAAAAATTGAAATGAAAATACAAATGTGCAATGAAAGAATTTAACATAGAAGATATTGAAGGAACAAAATCACATGCATGTGATTTTCAACTTCCAAGGTTACAACAAACAACAGCATCATCATCGATCAATATTATTTTTCTCTGTCCCCATTTTAGACCAAATGGTGATGCATAGAGGCAATGTGCTATGAAAAAATTATGATAATAATTTGTGTGGAAATGTGTGTCTCTGATGAGAAAAAATAATTGATAATTTTCAAAATTGTAAATTGGAATAAACCGTTAGTGAGTTGGTTAATTTTGTTTAAAACAAAACTACAAAACTGTCAAGGGTATTATTGTGTTTTCAATTTCCTTTCAATTATGCTAGGTGTACTATTTGCAATGCAAGTGAAGGGCAAAATGGAGAGAGTAAAAATCCAGCCCAAAATCCCCTATCCCTTTTATATATTGTTATAGATGAAACTTAATTTTACACCTAAAGCACAAGGTTTTTAATGTGAACATGTTTACCAAAAAAATATTATTCAAAATTAAACATAGAGAAGGTCAGCAGTAGTAGTAGTAGTAGTATTTTTTTAATAAACTTTGAGAACATCAATTAAATTACTTGAGATTTGAGTGATCCCATATTAACGCGAATAAATATTTTTTAATGTTGTAAATTAGAGTATTTGTTAAGAAATATATATATCCACTTGCCAATTTTTTTCTAATGTTATTTTATTTTTCAACAAAAGTAGAAAAAACACAAAGGGGCTCTCCCAGCTTATCACGTGCTTGATGATGTTTTCATTTGAGTTTGGATGATAAATTATTGGTCTCTATTGGAGTTTTGTTTTTTGATTATGATGATATGATAGGATGCTATTCCAAGTCCAAAACTTTATGACTTCAATGGCTTTATATGAATTTCTGTTATTTTATGATGATTGCAAATTTGTAATGTGTCATTTTGTGTAGGTTCGAACTTTTATTGACCGTCCGTTGCATATAGGTGAATTAACAAATGTTGTGCTTGGTTGAAATTCAAACTTTTTTATGAGGGGGATTAATTACACTGATGTTACATTTGAATAATATTATACTCTCTCCGTATTAAAATATAAGTCACTTTATAATACCAATGAAATATTTAATGTTATTTTTCTTATTATACTCTTAATTATCTATTACTCTCTCTTATTTTACTTCTACAAATTATCTTTTCCATATCATTAATGAAGGACAATTTTGTAAACTAACTCATAATTTCTCTTTTCTATACAACAATGATTACATTTCTTAATTTGTGTGATATGGACAAAACGACTTATATTTTCGTACGGAGATAGTACCATTTAATAACGCTTTATCTAATACTAAATTTTATAAAATTCCATGTTTGATTGAAAGTGTACATCATATAAATTATCTATATATATATAAATCTAAAATATTTGATGTGCTATCGAGACTCATTAAAATTAACTTTATTTAATAAAACACATAAACCTGTTGATTTTAAAATTAAACACAGTAACACATGAATTGTGCAGTTCTAGTATTTTTCTACCAATCAAATGCACAATGGTTTTCATTTTTCAATGCCCACTTATGGTTGTGAAGGGTTGATATGATTATGCAATTGAATTTGACCCATCGTTACTTCTTATATCAACAATTGTATCTTAAAAGCTTAAAACTCCAATCTAAAATTTTGTATTCATTTTAAGCCGTTGTTATGGTAGAAATATTTTCGTAAAGTAATATAATTTATAGTTGCTCTACCTTGCACAACTCAAATAGACAATATGTTTATAATCGAGAAATGGATAACTTCAATTAAAA
Organism: Trifolium dubium; assembly: GCA_951804385.1. Taxonomy (NCBI): domain Eukaryota; kingdom Viridiplantae; phylum Streptophyta; class Magnoliopsida; order Fabales; family Fabaceae; genus Trifolium; species Trifolium dubium. Next base: position 40,658,515 of record OX638066.1, read on the forward strand.
AGATAGAAACAGCGAGATTAAATCATTTCAAAAATAAAATAAAATTATTAATAGTACGACTCAATTAATGGGAGAATTCACAAACTACTTTTTGTATCTATCTCTTTTCAAATGACGAAGATCCTAATTCTCCGTCCCCGCCACCCTTCGGCCCCCTCACTTTTTTTCCTGCCATTTTCTTTTCTTTGATTTTGCCTCTCAACAAAATTTAGAAAACCTAAAGATGTTTGGTTTGAGATGGATGTGGTTTTTGTGGTTGTCAATGAAATTTTGAAGACTTGGGGTTAGGCAAAGGACTTGGCACATGTGTGATGTCATGGTAGTTGATGATTAAAATAGCACAACTGATTAGTAGTGATTTCGTAAATACAAATTAAAATCAAAATATCGTCAAAAAAAAAATCAAAATCAAAATATAATACTCACACAAATGAAAGTCTCGAGAGGATGAACAAATCTCAGAAAAGGACTCATACATTGAGGGAAATGCAGAAATGAATGAAACAATGCGAACTTTTTTTTTTAATCAACAAATATATATTGATAACGCTCATCCAAAGTACAAGGCATACTCGTAGAGAAAAACGAAAAAGACACAATAGATTTCAGACTCTAAGATGGACAAGAGAGATGTGAAGAGGCAAAGAGATGAAATCGATAACCGATATATTTTGCCCTAAACGTGTTTGAGATTATAATAGGGAGAACAATTGATCTGATATGAATTTGTTACGAATGTCAAAATCATGATGGTTCATTGTGATTATGTCAAACTAACATCCAAACGTGCACTAACATCTAGGCGAAAACTAGAACTATTTCAAGTACACAATCAAAATGACATGTTTAGAACTCATTCAAATTAAGATGCAGAGATTCTTCTATATAAATGAAACTGATATAAATACTGCAAATCGAATTAGCAAAATATCGATGTATCCATTTTAATTATAATAAGTTAAATAATTAAATAATAAAGATCCATGAAATTGTAACAATTTATCTTCAAAACCCAAATAAAGTAAAATAATTCAATACCAAAATTTGACCTGAAGTGGCTATGAGCAACAACCTGGTCTTCACAGAAACGATACAATTCATCGTCATAACGACGATGTTCCGTCATTTCTCCTCGGTTTTTTCTACAGAAGTAGCTATAACTACCAATCACTCTTGAATTTCCCCTTCCTCCAATTCCTCTGGCACAAGTAACTCATCAATGGCAGCCAACAAATCTATCTCGTTTTCATTATTGGCAAATACACTATCTAAATCGAGGAATTCTTCCGAATTCAAGTGACTCAAAAGATCAGCATAGGTATCATCCAAAAAATCTTGATCAAAGTCAAAAGTTACATCTTCAGGCATTTCCAGCACAGGTGTATCTAATGAATCATTTGGTACTTCCTCAGAATTTGTATTCTCGGTAAGCACTTGATGCGACAAACTTGGTTCCACATAATTCATGAGATCAAAAACATTAAGGTCATCAGGGTTGTTGTCATCTTTTATCACTTCTTCCCTAAATGGCACGCCTTCCGGAATTAGGTGTATTTCAGTATCTTGTGGCGGTGGTTTAGGTATACTAGGATTGACAGCCTTAATAACTTCGAAATTGATGCTGTGAGACGGCAAGAGAACAAAAACAACAGGATACTCTAAAATAACTACATTTTTCAATTCTTGTTTGATTGGTGCTTTCATATCCAACTCTTTAAAAGGTGACTTCGGACCCTGTATTAACATAAATAAGATGAAATTTATAACGAAAATAAAGTAAATTTTGATATAGGGCTCGTTTGTTAAAAATCACCTTCGGGTATTTGCGAATGAAGAGCTTGAGACGATCCAGATGGACATCACAAAATTCCTTTAGTTGATGATTCCAAGGACCAGGCTTGAAGTGCTTCTCGAGAATGGAACAAAAGCTTGTATTTTCATCAACTCTGGAAAAAAGTGTAATATTCTTTCAAAATTGTATTCTCTAAACTCTTAAACACGCTATAAGAAGATAATGTGCAACATCTAACTCCAAATCAAAGATATCATCATCAAAATGGTTTACCCGTGGTCGTGTAAAACTACACTTGTTGAGTGAAAACGCCATTCTATTGTCCAACGTATAGACTTCTTCCTGAAAGCATAACATAAAATACTTGAAACAAAAACTTCCACCTCAATAATCTAAATCTAAATATGAAACTATTTCATAACAGAAAATAGTTGTGTTAAAAGTTCACTATGCTGCAACTTTTATAGCGCCGCAATAGCAACTATTTCATAACACTTTACTAATAGCAACATATTGCGGAACAAAAGCAATTTGTTCAAGTTCTCTATTCCTCTATGCTATAAGTCTAACGCCGATGTGTGAAAACACTATTATAATCTATATCTCACTGACTCCCTCACAGCTCAATAAAAACTTTAATTAACTAATTGAAACTGCACACAACCACTTTGTATATAACATATCATGTATACGCAGAAAGTACAATAATAATCAAGGAAATGCTAATAATTAGTTAAGTACAAAAGGAAGAAATTTCTATTATGCATGTACCATTCTCCTATAACAACAAATGTTTGTCGAAAAAACAACAACAAATGTTTGTCGTGAAAGGTGAAAATACCTATGGTCATATTGAGTCTGATTCTTCTCTCTTTTTGACATTCCATTTGGGAGAAACCATAGTTTTGTCCTTCGGTTTCGAGCAACATTTTGTAGGAATTTTAGGTAATGAGGTAACCTAAAATTTGTAGACATGCCTAACTTAGATCTCGTTCTCGAAGCAGCTTCAGCCACCCTCTTCACGTCCTCTAGCAAATTATAATCTAGATGGAGGAACAAACAAATTAAAAAACTAATTAAAGTGGTTACATTTAATCGTGTGTGGCGTGTCAGTGATGATTCAGACGCTGATACTTGTTAGGCACCGGACATTCCTTCAATCCGAAGTGCAAGTGTATATAAAGGTACTCAAGATCCAAAGACATAATAACATAACACAAAGTTTGAAGAGTATATACCAGATAATAAGATATCATCATTAAACTGAGAAATAGGAACAAATTCAGTCTGATTCCTCTTGCCGGTACACCCAGTACGTAGTTTGTGAGCTTTAACACACGGAAGACTGCATGATTGTATCGAGCAGCCAGGGCACTTGTACTTCGATGGGTTAGATTTGCATTCTTCGCATTGGATTATCCTTTTAGAGATGGTTTTAATTGGAACCTTCTCTACTTGTTCGTCTATTTGGGGCACAGAAGCAGACATGTTTATGCTTACAAGCAAAAACCCGTCTTTAGAATATGACGCCTCAGTTTGATGCGAATAACTTCAGTCTCAATTTTTTCACGCAACAAACGAAACAACGCTGCACAAGCAACCAACACACAATTACATGACAAATCTTCAAACATTGAAACATATCAATCAATCAGTTATTTCATGATCCTCCACAATGCAATTGAAAATTAAAAAAAATTAAACTTCGAAATTGCATATTCAATTAGCCATTATTAAAACACTAAGACAAAGCAGCGTATTGTCGCGCAGTACATTATTTAGTACAAAGTGTTGTCAAATAAAAGCTATTACAGAGCTATAGCTGCCATAGCATAGCAAAACAAGAACAACCAACACTTCTCATGATAGCACTCTAGTCATAAACAAGGCTATCAAAAGCTACAAAGTACGGACACTTCTCAGATTAAGCGTGTCCATGTATCGGGCACACAGACACTACATTACATTACATTGAATTATATTATTTTTTTCAAATTTTTATTATTCAGTGTAGACGTGTCGGTGTCAGTGTCGTGTCTATGTCTAGTGTCTGTACTTCATATATCAAAAGACAATCTTACTTAAACCCAAAAGAAAAACACAAAAATAAATCAAAAGGGTCATTGGAACAAACATATAATGCTATTAAAACAATTAAAAATCAAAGCTTTCTTACTACAATAAAGAAACAAGCGATTACGGCTGCATTTTCCGGAGAGGTTTTGTGGCGAGTTGAGTTGAATGTGTCTCCGAGCGGTTGCGCTTATGGGCTAATCAAGAGGAAGTGAATTGGGCTTGTGTCATTATAATCTCTTCACTTTCTCGTGAAGAGGTTTTGAAAGTTTTTTAAATTTTGAGCGAGTGAAATAGGGTTAATAGCTCAGGTAAAATATACAAATTTTGTAATACTCTTATTATGTAAAAATTGTGTTTTTGGGAGAACAACAGTCCTAGCTCAACTATTACAAATTGTTCAAATTGTTAGGTTGGACATTCATGATCTAGATTTGAACTCGGGTCACTCCACTTGTGTGTAGTTAAGTTTATTAGTGGTTTTGTCATCTCGTCTATGTACCAAAAAATAAATTGTTTTTGAGAATCATCCAATATAATGTTTGATTTTTTACAATACTGAACTTAATCAATCATAGTATAACCGCCGCAAAATATAATTTTAGCGATGGTTTTAAACTGCCGCAAAAAAAAAAAATCACCACAACATACTTTGATTGATTGAGTTCATGGGGTATTGCAGATAATCAAACATTACAAGATGATTCTCAAAAAAAATTGTAAAGGGGGTTATTGGAAAATTTGTGTATTTTACCGGAGTATTGACCTATTAACTCTTATAAATAATAGAAAATTAGTATATTTTGAAAAAAAATTATCTTGTAAAATATTATAATAACTAAATATCATTTTTCAAAATTGTAAAAAAAAATACAATTTTGATTTTTTTGTTTTTTTTGAATTATTATTATTAATAATATTGAATATTGAATTTATTTTATGAAAAAATATCATTTTAAACAGTGGTGGAGCCAGAAAATTTATAAAGTCCGGACAAAATATCAAATTTAAACAAAAAAATTAGTTTGCAATGAAAATTTTCAATTTTAAAAATAAAATCTCAGTTTTACCTTAAATTAATCTCTAAAAATTTTAATTTTACTCTAAACTAATGCTTAAAACACCAGATAAATTCCGGCAAGTGATTATAATGAAACTCTTTGGGTGAGAGAACTTGAGGTACCCTCTCTTAAAGAGTGAACTAGTATAAATTATTTGTGTGTTTCTTTCTCTATTACATTCATCAATTCACATAACTATTATTAACTCACATAGATGTTTTAGAAGGAAAAAAAAATCCAACATATATGCTTTTCTCACTTTCAAGATGAAAATTATATTTAGACATAATATATTTTTAAATCTTTTATATTAACCTCTTTTAAAAAGTTGCTAATTTTGTACCCAATTTTTTGTTGCAAACTTTGCCATTTGCCAAGACCTCATAACCCCTCTTAAAAAACAATCATAATTTGGCAATAATGTTGTTGTCACTATGTTAGGCCTGCAGACACCATATAAAGAAACAGAAAATAACTAACCAACTATTCATTTTTTCAATTTCAACGCAATTTTCTCCTACAACATTTCTCTTTCCATTTTCCTCCTTTTAATATCAATTATTATTATTCTCAGTTTTCCATAGAATTTAATTATTATTCATAATAATCCAAACAAATTGTCAATTAAATCATCATCAATAATTATTTGTTACCTTTCCAAGTTTCTCTCTCATTTTCTGGGAAAATCGAATAAAAAAATGATTTTCCCAGAAAACAGAGAGACAGGTTAAATTAAATTCAAAGACCCGTATTGATGAAACATTGAAAAATCAAAACTTGTTTTTGATTCTCAATTGGGTTTTGAAACATTGCTTCTATTTTTATAATGGTAGTTAGAATTTTCTCATAGAGAGAAGAAAAAAAATATAAAATGGAAGAAGAGTTCGAGGAAGTTGAGGTTGAAGTGTCATCATTATGTTTAGATGATGACATTGATCTTAATTATGAATTTGATGCTCCTATGTTCTATGATTTTACAAAAACAGAATCTTTTTTGGATGCTTTAGAAGCAGAACAATGGTTTGAATTTGCACAAAGTTATCCACCTTCACGTAAGAATTTAAGGATTTTGTTTTTGTGGAATTTAAGGAAAATTATTAAACCTCATTATGATGTTTTTTCTTTTTGTTTTTGATTTTTTTTAGGTTTTGATTGGTTTGTTTATTTATTTATTTATTTGTAGCATTTTTGGTGAAGTGTAAATTGGGAAATGTTGATGCAATGGAAAATGGAAATGTTCCTTGTGGAGGTAAAGTTTTTCATAAATGATGCCTCATTGTTTTGATTTTGATTTTTCATGCTAGTTATTGTGATTGTTTACAAGGTTCTAAAATTTGGTATAAAACGGCGAACTTGACCGCGAAATCAAGTTTTTTTTTAATGTCTATGTGATTGTATTGTGACAACAATTGCGACAACGTGATTATATTTGATTGCAATGTGACTCCGATAGTGATTTAAAACCTTGTTTTGTGAAAATGATGATTATTGCCATTTTTCATTGCAGAAAATGAGTTTATGAATTATGATATTTATATTCACATTGTTGTCGAATTAAAATTTCTGTCAACTGAATGCAATTTTGTTATTGTTATTTAGATGGTAAAATGAAGACTCTTAGCAGGACAAATTCATCGAAATCGAAAGTTTTCACTTTCATGAAACCAACCGCAAGTCATTTGGCTAAGCAGAAGAACCCTCCTCCAGAAGTTCAAAAGCCTCAACATTTTAGAAGGTATCAGTTAAATTTCACATCCCTATTTTGTTTCTTGTCGGTGAACGATTTTGTATTTGTATCGATTGCAATATTGTCAAATAGCTGCTATAGCAGCACTATAGCGTAGTAGTAATCGAACAAATAGATACTGTTCTGTGATATGCTATTTTGCACTATAGCAGTTTTTGTGAGCATAGTTCACTTGGTAGAGACATTGCATATTATATGCTGGAACCAGAGTTCGAACTCTGATTGAGTGTCTCGTCGAATATTTGGCATTTTTTTTTGAATCAACGAATATTTGGCATTTGATTTGTGTTATATGATTGAAAGTTCAAATCCATTTGATTTTTGATTGACTTAAATAAAATAAAATTATATTAACTTTCTCTTTTCTTATCTTGATCCTTGCAGGAATCAGGAAAAAAGTTCTTCATCCACAGATTACCGATTAACCAAAAGACAGAAGCTCGAAGCTGGTTACTCATGCAAGGTACGGCGACGCATAAAAAATAATAAAATCTACTTTAATTCAATTGTTAATATTTGATTCAGTTGTTTTGATTCTTTTGTTATTCATGACAGGTTGCTCAACTGAAGCATCAAAATCATCTTACACATAAGAAAAATGAGGTAACCAGTTTTTAATAAGGAAATATAATCGATCACTATTTGTCAATCGTCGCAGATCTCAGAAAATAGTTGTTTGTTCAAGTTCCGCTACACTACAGTGCTATAGCATCGATTGAACAACACTTTATACTAAATAGCGTATCCCAGAACAATAGTGATTTGTTCAAATTCCGCTACACTATAGCTGCTATGCATGTGACAACACTGATCAATAATTTGTTTGAGCGCTGGATCTCAATTTCTTGTTTGATATTTTACAATTTCGCACAAGGAAAATTTGTAATGTAACTGAGAAATTATACATGTTTGATTTTGAATTGTCATGCAGGTTGGTCGCGTCGATGCCTCTAAACCAAATGCTACTATTCCTAAACAGCCTAATCTGCAAACAGCACTCAGAGCACAAAAACACAAGTAAATCAATCAATTACTTCTAATAACCATTGTTTTACAACCTTTTAGTGAAAGACTATATCTTATGTGACAAAATGTTGAGTAGTTTGTGCCTTTTTCTTAGGTCTAGAATTAATACCGAATCAGGAGAACATACAAAGTCAAGTTTCCAGGCGCTTAAAACTCGGCTCGCAACTAAGAAAGTAAGTATTTACAGTTAGCTTAGTATTTTTTCAGTCACAATGTTTCCTGATATATGTTCAATTGCAGGGTGGAGTTACTATGAACAACAATTCAATCTCAAATAGTGAAACAAGGTAATATCTACACACATGAGTGTTATTTATGATCACAAAAAGGGGCGTCATTCTTGCCAATGAAGTACAGATACCAACACCAGACACAAACACGACATTGATATTTATTTAGACACCATAATAATTCAAGAAAACATAAGTTATTGAATGTAGCAAACGTGTCAGTGTCGTGTTGGTATAGGACGTACACTAGACAAACTTTCAATCTAAAGTATTAGTGCTACATAGATTTTCGCATGGTTCTTTCGTGTGCATGTTCATGAGCTATTATAACTATCCTCTCATTTTGTTCTATTCCTTTCAAAGGACAAACACTAGTGTTGGCTCAAAGGAAGAAAAGTGTAGAATGATTAGCAAACTCCAAGGTAACACCAATGATAAGGTAAGTAAGTAATCAGTTAAATTTAAGGCTTAACATTATAAGAGTAGATTTTCTTTCTATTTCTTTTTTGTTCAAGATAGTTCATTGATTATTATATATATGATTTGTTTAGAAACTCTCAAGTAAAAGAGAAAGAGGTGTCTTCCAAAATATCAAAGTATTTCCACTGGTAAAGCATCGAGAGCATATTTAAATTCATCGTGTTTCTGTCAAAATGTTGTCAATCGTGGATCATGTACAATAGCAGTTTGTTCGAATTCTACTAAGCTATAACGCTATAGCACCACTATTTAACAATAATTTGTACAATAAGACGTATTTGATACCAGTTATTTGACAACACTTTGTACTATATTGCGTACCGTAGAATAATAGCAAGTTGTTCAAATTCTGCTAGGTTATAATGTTATAATGCCGCTATTTAATTATTTTTCATTTTTTTCTTAGGACAAGGAATTTGACAATGAACCACCAACAGAATTACTTAGCAAGGTAAAAATAATTTTAAATTTATTTTTCCAAATTATTATCAAGTAATAATTAGCTCCAAGGTTAGCATTTACCCTTTAATTCAATGTTTACATATGCTCCTAATTTATTTATTTTTCTTTCTCTTTTGTATATATTTTGGTTTTTTATTTTGTGGCCTATTTTGTAGCTCACCCTAACATCTGAACCCAAACAAACTGCAAAATCACAATCAAAGGATCAGTCATTTTCTAAGGTCCATAACTCTTGGTATTTCTTATTACATTTTCATTTCCTATTTTCACTTTTTAATAGAAAACTTGTTTTCTATATAAAACCTTTGAAAATATAAAATAAAATGATAACAAAGTAACATTTTTATAATTATAAGTGAAAACATAACATGTTTATTCAAGCTAAACATCGCCTAAACTTCTTTTGTGTATTTCTTCCATCTCTAGTGACTCATGGTTATATATTGCTACCATTTTAATACAGGGCTTGAAGGAAAATAGACCTAGATCGTTGCGCCAAGACCATGAGGTATGTTAGTAATAGTATAGTCTGTAATGTATACTAGATACATCAATTATTCACGTCAATTATTCAGTGAATCTTAAAAGTCAATTTTACTTTATATTTGTCACGCGGAGGGAGTACATTCACTAAAGTTTGTGTTGTGTATGTGTATTAATCAAATATCATATAGTACTGCTATTTAGTAAGCAGAGACATGAAAACTTGGTGTAATCTAAAAACTAATTTTGCTTATATATTCAAATCTCATTGTTGTCTCACTATTTTATTTCAAGATGATGAACTTATTCAAAGAGGAAATCCAGAAATTATGTGGCAAGAAGTATCAATGTGCTCATCAAATGGGGTCCCTTGTGACAAAGCAGACCTGTATGTTGGTAAGTAGAATCAAATCTAAATATAATTGGCTTATAGTCGATTTTGACCCCTTAACTTTCATAATAACATTTTTGGATACTCACATGCTCACAACTTGTCTTGCCATATATGTATTATTAAAAATACTTTTAAAAAAATTAAAAAAAGAAGGACCTTTTCACCAATATATCCCCCTTTCAAACAAAATATACCCAACTGCATCTCTTTAAAAAAAAAATACGGATATGCCCTACTTTGGACACCAACCTAAAGGCGCTACCCTAAGTATCGAATTTCTGAAGGAAAATTGTGGGGTGGCAGGCCGGTGGTCCCCACCAACTTCGCTACTTCAAGTAGCGATGTTCTACATTTTTTTTTTCTTCGTTTTTTGCCTTCATTTTTTATTCCAATTTCTTTTAAAAAATTATCAAACATTTTATTTAAGATATTTAAAAACATAATTAATAAATTTAGATGCTTATATTTAAAATTGATAATATTTATAAACTCATAAAATTTAAATAACATTGATGGAAGGATAATAATTAAATTCATACAACTTTTTATTGTTTACCATAATAGACACAACTTAAACAAAGAGAAAAACAACTATTGTTGATTTTAAGGCCCCTCAACATATGGACACTTGCTGTGAATGTGACCAGGTTGTCTGCATAACCCACAACTTCTTGGATGTCTTTCATCATCATCATCCATTTCGGTCTTAATTCAAGTACTGTAAGGTCGACCTTTCTTGATTTCATAAAAATTAAAAAAAATACTTTTTTTTAATAATTACATATGTGGCAAGATATGGTAACATGACATATAAATCACTTAAGTGTCTGTCTACATATATGTTGATTTAGTCAAAATTAACATTTTACAATAAAAGTAAAAGTTAAGGGTAAAAAACGCTACTATGAAAATTAGAAGACCAAAATCACAAGTTTATAAAATTTAAGAGATCAAAAGCGCAATTTAACCATTTATTTTTCATCTATAATGTGTTCAACAACAATTGAACGACATTGAGCTCTCACTAGTTTTATATTTGACTCAGTTTTTAAAAACATTGTTTGTGAATTTGTTCATAATGCTATGGTTTGGATACTTAACAACTATGTAATTTACACAATTTCCCTCACTCTTTTTTGACACAGGAACTTGGACATTAACTGAAAAATAGAATCATGGTTCTCATCATTTGCTTATACTTGCCAAGAAAAATAAAGGGAAACAAATTATTTATTGAAGAAGTTTCAAAGTTGAAATTCTCTCTAATAACTCCATTGTACCAACAAACTCATTAAGCCACTGGAAATTCTCTATGCTCATTTCCTTTTAATTAATTGTATAAAGAAAGTTACAAAATGCAATGTCTAATACACTTTGAAGCATATGAATGCTATACTTGTAAATTTTTACTACTTTCCCATACAATTACTATAATTTGTAACACAATATTTTAGATTTTTCCACCATCAAATTTCCCATTGACATTGATAGGATAGGACTTGTTACTCACTCCTTTAGAATATATATTCATTTATTTTTGTTGCCTTTGAAATGTGAAATGTGAAATGCATGTTATGTATTCCAAGAAATAAGTGCATTTCAAAGTATTATTGGGTTGTTATATGTTAAAAAGGGGGGAGAAAGCTCACTAAGGAGCACCAGCATCTATGTCATTATATTGATCTTGATGATATAAATGGGATCCTAGCTATCTAATATACTCCTTCCGTTCCAAAACATAAGATAATTTTTTTTTTCACTTATTAAGAAAAAATAAACATGAAAATTTGAAATATGGTTTTGTGTGATTTTTCTTAAAATAAGTTGTATAAGAATATGTAAAAACATTTTTTATTGGTTTTTTGTTTAATGAGAAAATGAGAAAGAATGAAAAATAAATGCAATTTACATTTAATTTTATGAGAATAAAGAAAACACATTCTTGAAAATGATTTTACCCTTATATTTTGGACAAAAAAAAGTGTATTTTTACTCTTATAATTTGGGACGGAGGTAATATATTATATTATACTTCACGCTTTTCAATTATTGTAACTATTCAATAATATATTAAATAATTTTTCAATTTTTTAAAATTTTTACATGAATAATATATAACATAATTTTTTTTAATTAAATAGTTAATTTTATAAAATTCGTAATCGTTATAATATTATTGATGACCGATACACGTACTGTAGAAAACTTGAATTCTTCCACGTTAGACAAAATCCTTTTATCTTTTGGATTTATGTACAACTTTCTCCTCTTCTTGTTTTTTTGTTTAAAGAAGGTTTATAATAACTATCTAATTAAATAGGGAATGACAGTCAAAAAAATAAAAATTAAATAGGGAATGAAAAATTTTGGTCATCATAAACTAAAACTGGTTCAACAGTGGCTTGATATCTTTGTTTAGCCAGCATATAAACATATCGATTAGTTTAAAGTAATGATGAATGAAAACAGACTAATCATAGAAATTAAGAAGATTATACAACTTCTTCCAATAGAAATAAGATAAAATACGAATGTGTTGTGGTTGATGACCGTTGTTACTACTAATAAAGAATCTTATATATATAAAGGTAAGTTCTTATTTACTTATGTGGCAATCTAACAAAGCTCCTTTTTTATTCTTTTTTTCTAAGCTTTAGTTGGTGCTAATGTGTCATCTCTCATATTATATGCTAAAATGTACTCTCTAATATTTAAAAAATAACACTGTCTGATATTAACAAATTATTCACATTGCATGAACTAGACTCCACGTTTCGACACTTAATAAGTTATAGCACTAATTTTTACACTAAAAACTTGAATAGACTTTTTACACAGAGAAAATAGGATATGCACCATAAAATAATTTTAAACTTTCAACCAATCACCACCATATAACCCGCCACATCATATTGTAAATAGATGGAATAAAATACCCAAAAACTAGTATAAATAGGTGGAAAATCCAATTATACAACAGTGTTAAATAACCTAATAAGAACACAGAACCCTAATCATGGAAAACCCTAATCTAGAACCACCATTCTTACCTGATGAACTCATATTTAAGATCCTCTGACTCTAACCTTCCAGTGAAGTCCCTTCTTCATTTGAAGTGCGTATGCAAATCATGGAAAACTCTAATATCCAATCCACAATTCACAAAAACTCACCTTCATAACTTGACCCTGAATCCAACCATACGATTATTCTCTAAGATCTATATATCGTATAAATGGCGCAGAATTGTATCTTTCCCTGTTAAATCATTGCTCGAAAATTCATCAGATGCTGCTACTAAACATGCTGAGTTCGTCACTAAAAACAATTATTGTATTCTTGGTTCATGCAATGGTTTACTGTGTATGTTTGATTTGTTTAACTGTTATGTTAAATTGTGGAACCCTTCTATCGGATTGAAATCGAAAAAATATCCAATGACTGAATGTTACTCGTATTGTAGATTCGGCTTTGGATATGATCATGTTAATGATAAGTACAAGGTTGTAGTTTCTATAGTTAGTTCTTTTAGAGAATATGTAACACAAATTTATACTTTTGGTGAAAATTCTTGGACAACTATTCATAATTTCCCTAGTGAGAATGAGACAAATTTAAGCATAGGGAAATTTGTGAGTGGGACTCTAAATTGGATAATGGTTAAAAGTGGTGTTAGTTTTAATCACAGTGTGATTCTTTCCTTTGATCTTGAGAAGGAGACGCATAAAGAATTGTTGCTACCGGAGAACGATGGTGTCAAAGCATCCGATCATCATGCGCTTGGTGTTCTGGATAACTGTCTTTGTGTGTGTTTTGACTCTAACGAAACTCATTGGGATTTTATGTTGATGAAAAAATATGGAGTAGCTGAATCTTGGACTAGATTGATGATGATCCCTCATGAGAAATTACGGCATAGTCTACAAGACACGCCTTGTTTTAATATTGAACCGTTGTTCTTTTTTGAAAATAGAATTGTTCTGATGAAAACCTATGCCAGACTGTCTTGTATAACTTAAATAATGGTAGGTTGGATGTCCGTGTTGAATATGTAAATTGATTTTGGGTTTGTTAGTTTTTGGGCTTTAAGAGTTTAAGCCCAATTTCATGTTGTAGTAGGTCCAACATCTAGAAGCATTCTAGAGAGATCCATGGAGATCTCTAGAAAAGAAGAATAAGTTAGTCTTTTGTAGAATGGTAGAGAAAACTCTAGAGAATGATTTCTAGCCATTAGATTAAGTTTGTGCTGGCAAAATCCTAGTTGTTGATTTAGGAATGTCACTACTATAAATAGGTGTGATGTACTTGAGTTTGAATCAAGCCAAAAATTAAAAACACTCAATAATACAAATAGCCTTCTCCTTACAACAAAGTGTTCTATCCTCTCCCAAATACTTAAACACTTTCTCTATATATCCAAACTTCCTTCCAACAAAGTGGCATTAGAGCTTAGATAGTTCCGATAAGAAATTATTTCATAGTCATGGCGAGCAATGGAGCATCAACCTTCCAAGTTCCAATTCTCAAGAAGAACACCTATGATAATTGGTGTATCAAAATGAAAGCTCTACTAGGAGCACATGATGTTTGGGAGATTGTTGAAAAAGGTTATAAGGAATCACAAGATGAGGATTCCTTAACTCAAACACAAAGAGATACTTTGAAGGATTCAAGAAAGAGAGACAAGAAAGCTTTCTTCCTCATCTACCAAGCATTGGATGATGACGATTTTGAGAAAATTTCAAATGCAACATTCGCTAAGGAGGCATGGGAGAAACTTCGAATCTCTTGCAACGGAGCTGATCAAGTAAAGAAGGTACGTCTTTAAATACTAAGAGGAGAGTTTGAAGCTTTGCATATGAAAGAAGGTGAACTTATCTCCGATTACTTCTCAAGAGTTTTAACGGTTACTAATAACCTAAAACGAAACGGATAGAAGTATGATGATGTAAAAATCATGGAGAAAGTTCTCAAATCGTTAGATCCAAAATTTGAGCATATTGTCACTGTCATCGAAGAAACAAAGAATTTAGAGGATATGACAATTGAGCAACTTCTTGGGTCGTTGCAAGCGTATGAAGAAAAGAAAAAGAAGAAGAAAGATATCGAGGAGCAAGTACTGAAGATGCGAGTCGATTCACCTAGAGAACATGGTCGAAGTAACCAAAGACGAGGTGGCAATCGAGAACGTGGACGCGGTCGTGGATATGGAGGCGGACGAAGTTGGAGGCCTAATGATAACAACAACCAAAGAGGCAGAATCACATCAAGAGGTCGTGGGAGAGGAGCTCCAAAACCCAGGTACGAAAAATCGCGCGTCAAATGCTACAATTGTGAAAAGTTTGGGCATTATGCTTCCGAATGTAGAGCTCCTAGCAATTGTAGAGTTGAAGAGAAGGCCAACTATGTTGAAGAGATCAGACAAGAAGACGATGTGTTATTGTTGGCACACAAAGTCAATGAAAGAAGTGGAGATAGTGAATAGTACCTTGATAGCGAGCAAGCAACCATATGTGTGGGCAAAGAAGCATGTTCGTGGAGCTAGATGAATCGGTGAAAGGGAATGTGGCTTTAGGAGACGAATCAAAAATGGCGGTGAAAGGTAAAGGAAACATTCTCATCCGATTGAAGAATGGTGATCATCAATTTATCTCCAATGTTTACTATGTGCCAAACATGAAGAGCAATATCTTAAGTCTAGGACAACTCCTAGAGAAAGGTTATGACATTCAATTGAAGGATAATAATCTTTCTATAAAAAATAATTCAAATAAACTCATTGCTAAGTTGCCGATGTCAAGAAATAGAATGTTCAAGCTTAACATTCAAAACGATATTGTACAATGTCTCAAGATGTGCTACAAAGAAGAGTCATGGCTTTGGCATCTTCGATTTGAGCATCTTAATTTCGGAGGGTTAGAGTTGATCTCTAAGAAGGAAATGGTCAGAGGATTGCCTCACATCAACCACCCCAATCAAGTATGTGAAGGGTGCCTACTTGGAAAGTAGTTCAAAATGAGCTTTCCAAATGAGTCAAACTCAAGAGCTCAAAAGCCATTGGAGCTCATACACACGGATGTGTGTGGTTCGATCAAGCCAAGTTCACTCGGTAAGAGTAATTACTTCCTTCCCTTTATTGATGATTTTTCAAGAAAAACATGGGTGTACTTTTTGAAGGAGAAATCAGAAGTGTTTGAGAATTTCAACAAGTTTAAAGCCCAAGTTGAGAAGGAAAGTGGTCTTGTGATCAAAGCCATGAGATCCGACCGAGGTGGAGAGTTCACATCAAAAGAATTCCTGAAGTATTGTGAAGATAACGGCATTAGGCGACAACTGACGGTGCCAAGATCCCCCCAACAGAATGGAGTAGTAGAGAGAAAGAACAGGACAATTCTTGAGATGGCGAGGAGCATGCTAAAAAGCAAGAAACTACCAAAGGAATTGTGGGTAGAAGCTATTGCATGCGCGGTTTATTTGTTAAACCGGTCTCCGTCAAGAAGTGTGTTGGGTAAAACACCACAATAAACTTGGAGTGGAAGAAAGCCCGGAATTTCCCATCTAAGAGTCTTTGGAAGCATAGCCCACGTTCATGTACCAGACGAGAAAAGAAGCAAATTGGATGACAAAAGTGAAAAGTACATCTTCATTGGTTACGATAGCAACTCCAAAGGCTACAAACTCTATAGTCCTGCTACGGGGAAGACTATGATCAGTTGAAATGTGATTTTCGACGAAGAAGGTGAATGAGATTGGAGATCGAGTAATAAAGACTATGACTTCTTTCCACAGTTTGAAGAAGATGATGTGGAACTTGAGGAACCAAGAGACGATCATGTTACCCTGCCGGCTTCACCTACCCCAAGATCTGAAGAAGGAGAAAGCTCAAGTGAAAAGACTCCCCACTTTAGAAGTTTGCAAGAGATTTATGAGGCAACTGAAAATCAAGACAATCTTACTCTTTTTTGCCTATTTGTGGATTGCGAGCCCTTGAACTTCCAAGAAGCATCAGAGAAGAAGAATTGGAGAAATGCCATGAATGAAGAGATCAAGACGAAAGAAGAATGATACATGGGAGCTAGCCTCACTTCCAAAAGGGCACAAGGTGATCGGGGTGAAGTGGGTGTATAAAGCAAAAAAGAACTCCAAAGGAGAAGTTGAGAGATACAAGGCAAGATTAGTGGCAAAAGGATACAGTCAAAGAGCAGGCATCGACTATGACGAAGTATTTGCTCCATTTGCTCGGTTAGAAACTGTTAGACTAATCATTTCATTGGTGGCTCAAAATAAGTGGAAGATACATCAAATGGATGTCAAGTCAGCTTTCCTAAATGGGGTCCTTGATGAAGAAGTCTACATTGAGCAACCACAAGGATATGAAGTCAAGGGAGAAGAAGAAAAGGTCTTGAAGCTAAAGAAGGCACTATACGGGTTGAAACAAGCTCCACGAGCTTGGAATGCTCGAATTGACAAGTATTTTCAAGAGAAGAACTTCATAAAGTGTCCATATAAGCATGCACTCTATATCAAAGCGCAAGGTGAAGATATTTTGATTGTGTGCTTGTATGTAGATGACTTGATCTTCACGGGAAATAATCCAACTATGTTTGAAGAGTTCAAGAAAGATATGACAAAGGAGTTCGAGATGACCGACATCGGATTCATGTCTTACTACCTCGGCATTGAAGTGAAACAAGAAGATCATGGAATCCTAATCACTCAGGAAGGTTACGCTAAAGAGGTACTCAAGAAGTTTAAAATGGATGACGCAAATCCAGTCAGCACGCCAATGGAATGTGGAGTCAAACTGTCAAAGCATGAGGAAGGAGAAAGGGTGGATCCATCACTCTTTAAGAGCTTGGTTGGAAGTTTACGGTATCTTACATGCACGAGGCCTGACATATTGTATGCGGTCAGAGTTTTTAGTCGATATATGGAGCATCCAACAACAACTCATCTAAAGGCGGCAATGAGGATTCTTCGCTACATCAAAGGTACAACAAACTTAGGCTTGTACTACTCTGTTTTTGATGATTACAAGCTCGTTGGATATAGCGATAGCGATTGGGGAGGAGACGCAGATGACCGGAAAAGCACAAGTGGCTTTGTTTTCTACATGGGAAACACAGCCTTTACATGGATATCAAAGAAACAACCGATTGTTACACTTTCCACATGTGAGGCTGAGTACGTGGCGGCCACTTCGTGTGTTTGTCATGCAATCTGGTTGCGAAATCTATTAAAGGAGTTGAGTCTGCCGCAAAAGGAGCCAACCAAGATACTCGTGGACAACAAGTCAGCATTGACAAATAACCCAATCTTTCATGATCGAAGTAAGCACATCGACACACGTTATCACTATATTAGGGAGTGTGTTTCTAACAACGATGTGAAGTTGGAGTACGTGAAGACACATGACCAAGCACCTGATATATTCACCAAGCCACTCAAGCGCGAAGACTTTGTCAAGTTAAGACATTTACTTGGAATGACAAAATCAAGTTTAAGGGGGGGGGGGGGTGTTGAATATGTAAATTGATTTTGGGTTTGTTAGTTTTTGGGCTTTAAGAGTTTAAGCCCAATTTCATGTTATAGTAGGTCCAACATCTAGAAGCATTCTAGAGAGATCCATGGAGCTCTCTAGAAAAGAAGAATAAGTTAGTCTTTTGTAGAATGGTAGAGAAAACTCTAGAGAATGATTTCTAGCCATTAGATTAAGTTTGTGGTGGCAAAATCCTAGTTGTTGATTTAGGAATGCCACTACTATAAATAGGTGTGATGTACTTGAGTTTGAATCAAGCCAAAAATTAGAAACACTCAATAATACAAATAGCTTTCTCCTTACAACAAAGTGTTCTATCCTCTCCCAAATACTTAAACACTTTCTCTATATATCCAAACTTCCTTCCAACAGTCCGTCCATGTAGTATTCGGATTCAGCAACATATTTACTCGGAGAGTCTTGTATCACCACGATTATAAATACACATTTGTCAAGTAGAGTCTTCCAATATTTTATGTTTATTAATTTTTAGTTACATTTTTCATGTGAATTTTGTGGCAACTCTCATTATACAGAGTGGTTTTGTTATAACAGGTTTTGTAATTTGTTAGTTTATATCAATGAGTATATTATATATCTCCACATTTTGTTTCCATTTTATTTTTGAAATTGTTGAATGCAAACTCATTCTCATTTTTCTATTTCTCTCAAACATAATTTGGTATTTTGATTGCTTTTTGTTAATGCTATTACTGGTTGCACACTTGTGTGCAATATATTGTTAGACCACTTATTAGTAGATATAATTAGGTGGTAGTTATTATTCCCTCTAGACTCAAATATAAGCAATCAACAATGAATTGGTGCAAGTGGTAATGGTCTTGGGCCCTCTGACTCATACTACAGAAAGAGTTTGGTTGGAGGGGAGAATCCACTTTGTGTGCCCCACAAGTTTTCTGACGGAGATTAGTCACTGATAATGGCAGTGGAAACTTTGTATCTATATAATAGTAGACCAAATACATAAATGATTCAATTAACCTAAAAATATTTTTTACTTATATTTATGACCAGAAAATATGTTATTAATTGTGTTAGCTATGTTATATTATTTGTGTCTTTGTATATGTTTCTATTATGATTTAAGAATAAATATTGAATGTCAAGGAATAATTTGTTATCTATAAGTTATTTGAGTGGTAATTGGAAGAGACAGATGAAGTTTGTTATCTTTGTCTTTGTTTCATTCTTCATTGTATTGTTGTGTATGAAACTCTGATTGAGATTTGAGAACCTTTCTCATCAATAAAGTTCTACTGTTATTCATGTGCAAATACGATTCTGTTTGTTTGAACTTTGGTAATAGAATATATTGTTAAGACAAATAATTAAACATAAAAAATACCACATTTTGAAAGTAATTCAAATTGTTCAAAAACATCAAAACAACACATCAAATTAAAAAGCAATTTGCTCAAAATAAGTTCAAATCTACAATAACAAAAAAAAAAAAATTTAAAATGTCGATTATTTATATAGTCAAAACTAAAACAAATTTCTTAATTTTTTTTAAATCTTCCTAAAAATATGAATTTTGTGGGAGTCGTGTATCCTGCGCGTATCAGTACTCGGTATTAATACGCTCCCTCAAATGGTGTACCTCTTATTATTTTCTATATTTAGCTTTTGGCCCTAGTTGTTAATCACTTAATTGTTATCATCACGTCCAGAAGATTGCACCCATATTTCTGAAGCTATATATTCCTTCATGTTGAGGTCGTATCTGGCCCAATTTTGTGTGGTGAGGATGATGTGGCGAGCACGTTCGCTAACTCTAACGTGGCGAGCATGTCCATTACTAAGTGAGGATTGAAGGCCATACTAGCTTTAAAGAGCATGTAGTCTACGTGCCAATTATAAATCGGGTTGAGGCCAAATTCTGAGGGTTGAAGTCACTAGACTATGTCTCCTGCTCCTTGGGTCGTGCAGATGATTTGTTGCCCCAATTTCAAGCAAAACAGTCGTCCGATTGAACTTTAATTACCTGCTCATTGGGTCGAGTAGGTGCTTTGTTGCCCTGTTTCGAGCAGAACAATCAATGGATTGGACTCGCTTGTTCATTGAGTCTAACAAGGGGTCGGTCTTATTCCCAGTCTAGAACAATAACAATTAAGTTTGTCAAATTATCAAAACAGTGCAAAGAATTTTCTGCTCAAAATTCTAATGAAACACAATTAGAGAGATAAAGTAGAGTAAAATTGACAATGCTATTTATTTAGGCAGTTCCCTAATTCTCTATCGAGGTGTGCTATATGGCACGATAATATCATGTACGACAACCAAACGAATAATTAAGAACCATTGGATATGTGATTTATGGGAATACATGATAGGTAGGAAATGATGAGATTGTGCCACATATATGTTATATACATCGTGCTTCAGTCGTACACGTTTTTGTCGTACCACCAAGCATTTTTCTTCTCTATCCTCAATCGATGGGTACACTACCCCAATTGCCAAAAGAAAAATCAAGAAGAACAGATTACACAATACCTTCTGCGTGAATTATTATTTATTAAAGATATCCTTTAGAAACGTAACAAACGCCATATGTGTAAAATATCATGTCTAACTTGTTTTTGCAAAAATTTTGAGAATCAAAAGATCAAAGTTTGAAATTGACGAATCATACACATTCCATGAAGCAAACTCCATGTTTCGACACTTTAACATTTATTAACACCAATTTTACAATAAAAAACTTGAATAGCATTTTCACAAATATCCCTCAATAAACGTCCCCCTAGGGACGGATTGTTGTAAGGGGTGGCAAGGGTGGGCTCTAACCCCTCCCATGTTGCTATTTAATTGTATCAATACTACAATATTTGATATATAATTATTATTAATAACTATAATTTGTAAGAAATAAAAATATCTTAACTCAGCTAGTAGGGACATCACGTTTTATATGAAGGGGTCAGGGTTCAACGTCATACACTCCACTTTTTTTTGACCAAAAAACAACAATATTATTCATTCAAATTCGTAGAGAGTACATCAATCGAAATCATTACATACTCAATTTTGCTAAAAACTAATAAGAATTTATTTGCAAACAAACTAACAGCATCCGAGTTAATGGCATAAAAGTCTATGACAAAGCCTACAATTGATAAGAAAAAATTTAAATGTCCGGAAAAATCATGCTTCTGTCGGATATGCAATGTTGACGACGCTAGAATCAGTGAATCTACATTGAATTTGGATCGAAGCAAATCTGCAAATATGAACAAAACAAACACCGTACTAAGATGGAAAATCAAAACAAACACCGTACCAAGACGAAAAATCAAAACAATGTACTAAGAAGGGAAATCAAAACACCAAGTAAGACGGGAAATCAAAATACCGCACTAAGACAGGAAATCACAAAGAAAAAAAACTTGAAAGAAATCTGGAAAAAAAAATGTGGATATCACTTATTTAGGTAAAACGAAATAAAAAAGATCAAGGGGGTTATTTCGGATCGGCATTGATCATAAATCACCCCTCCCTAATTGATAAACCAAAGAAAAGAAGAAATTAGAAGAAAATGGCGGTGGCTGATGTCATACACTCCACTTATATTCATCTTTATAAGTGAAATTTTAGCCACTAAACTACTTAACACAAAACTTATAACTCAAATGCAATATCACAGTGTAAGGCTTCGCTTGACTCAAATTTTTTTAAGAGTAAAAGCTGCTTTAAGCTTAAAAGTAAAAAAAAGAGTTTTACAAATACAGTAAAAGTTGTTTGGTAATTTTGGTATTTTTTTTTTGTATTTAAAAGTATTTATCTTTTTTTCTTTGTATTTTAAAGGGTTAACGGGACAATACGCTCTGTAAAATACGCGAGTTTAGCGATACTCCCCTGTAATGTTGGATTTTTTGCAATATCCCCTGGACTCAGTCAACCATAATATAATCGCCGCAAAACAGAACCGCCGCAAAATATAATTTTAGCGGAGATTTAAAACCGCTACCAAAAAAAAACCGCCGCAAAATATAATTTTAGCGAGGGTTTTGCGGCGGTTATATAATAGTTGACTGGGTTCAAGGGGTATTGCAAAAAATCAAACATTATAGGGATTGTCAAAAAAAAATTACATGGGGTATTACAAAACTTGCATATTTTACATCGGGTATTAACCCATTAACCCTATTTGAAACTAAAATATTTTGATATAGTTTGTACGTTGTACTTAACTTTTTTTTACATAGTGTGTGTGTGTGTGTATATATATATATATTGATCGAGACAAATCTCTATATATTTTTTTCATTTAGTATTAAGCCACTTTATTTTAATAAGAGCTTCATAAAAAATGTGTTTGACACTATTTATGACTTTAATTAAGAAGAAGTAAAACTAAAACAAAGTCAGGTCAAACAGACACTAGCGTAAATGAGGTTTATATCGGTGTAATTTGATATCGCCGCGTATATATTATGATAAAAATTTATGTAATATTTATTTTTTTAAATTCAGCCCCCTCCCCAGTTGAATTGGTTTATGGATCTGTCCTTATCCCACCATAACAATTAAGGTATAGTGTTGATTGACGTTGAACTTTATAAGGAAGATTATAGTTTGATTTCTTATAATTTGATGTCAGAACTCACACCGAACTCTAAACTATTAAGCCCTCTTTCTCTAGGAATAAGAGGGTAAAAAAGAAGAAAAATGCTAATGAATGCCTCCAGGACACTCTTTAAGCACTTTAAATAGTATTTTCTCTGTTCTTTTTTATTTGTCGTTTTAGAATAGTAACACTAAATTAAAAAAGTGTATTTTTGCACCTTATATTCCTATTATACTCTAATTTTATTTTTATTTTTTTAGAATATATTATACCCTAATTTAAATTCACCAATAATTTCTTAATTTTTTACACACACTTTCTCTTTCAAAAAAATTAAAACCAGCAAAAAAGATTATACAAAGAAGTTTAGTAAAAAAATAGATACAATAAAATTATATAAAATTTAGTCAATATAAAAAATTAAGAATGAGGGTATAATAGACAAAATATACCCTTAAATTATCAAATTAAAACGACGAATAATTTGAAAAAAAATTCTTCAAAAACGACCAATAAAAATGATCGGAGAGAGTACGTTTTTAACTTTTTATAGAATTTTTATTGGAATGTGTAAAGTCATTGCATTAAAATGGTAGTGTTTAACTTTTCGAATAAAAAGTTTATTTAAATTGAATACTTAAGGTCTTGTTTGGTTCAATCGATGGGAGGGGAGAGATTTTTAAGAAGACGAGGGGAGGTAAAATATAATTAATTATGTTTGACAAAACTACTCTCATCTTTTTTATTAAAATCCTAAATTATCTTTGTTGAAATATTAAAAATTTAGGTTTTTTTTTGTCAACAAAAAAAATTACTCATTAAATTTTTTATTGGTTATATATCAATTAATTTTATTTTTGACATAAATATATCTATTATAGTTTAATCCTTATTTTAAGTTTAAAAGGATTTGTCAAAATAGAAAAAGTTTACATGGTTAATGATCAAAAAATAAATTATTTCTCCCCACACCTTCCCTCCCCTCCTTAAAAAATTGTACCAAACATAAAATTTTAAAATTTGAACTCTCCTCCCTTTCCTTCCAAAACTCTCGAATCAAACAAAGTCTAAAAAATGTATTGGGGGCAATCGTTAGAAAAACCTTAATTAAATTGGATTAAGTAGATAAGACCACACACTTATACCATAAATTAACCACTAATCAGATTAAAGTGATCGTGAAATTATATACAAGAGAAAGTCTGTAATTGATCTACCCAAAAATTTGTATACCAAAAAAAAAAATCCATGCCAATAACATATAAAGAGAGAAATTCTATGGTACAATAGATAAATCATCATGTACCGGTACAATAGAAGATTTAACCAATAAAAAACCACTTTTTGTCCACATCGGCATTTTTATATTATATTTTAAAAATTAATTATTACCGCATGTCAAATATTATTCCACATGTCAAGTAATCATTGGTCAATGCATGTTATTGTACCGGTACATGATGATTTATCTATTGTACCGTAGCAACACCCAAAACATATAAAGATATAAAATCCAATAACACAGTGTCACAATCCACTCCAAAAATTTGTATAACAAAAAAAAAATCCACCCCAATAACGTATAAAAGATAGAAAATCCAAGAACACAGAATAATCCAAAAACACTAGTCATGGAAAACCCTAATCTCATACCACCATTGTTACCGGATGAACTCATATTTGAGATCCTCTCTAAGCTTCCAGTGAAATCCCTTCTTCAACTGAAGTCCGTCTGCAAATCATGGAAAACCCTAATCTCCAACTCTCAATTCATAAAAACTCACCTTCACAACTTAACCGTGAATCCAAGCATAACTCACAAACGATTATTATCTAAGACTTTTATTGCTGAGTTGCGCAGATTCGTATCTTTCCCTGTTAAGTCATTGCTCGAAAATTCATTAGATGAAGCTACTGAACATGTTGAGTTCATCACTAAAGAAAACTATTTTATTCTTGGTGCATGCAATGGGTTATTGTGTCTATATGATTTGGAACACTTTTATGTTAAACTGTGGAACCCTGCAATCGGATTGAAATCAAAAAAACCCACTCCAATAAGGCTAACCGATTCTTACCACTATCGTGGATTCGGCTTCGGATATGATCATGTTAATGATAAGTACAAGGTTGTAGTTTCTATAGGTACTTCTTATAATGAATATTTGACACAAATTTATACTTTTGGTGAAAATTCTTGGACAACTATTCATAATTTCAATTGTGCAACAAGTTTCTACAAAGGGAAATTTGTTAGTGGCACTCTAAATTGGGTAATTGTTAAAAGAGGTGTTAGTTCTAATCACAATGTGATTCTTTCCTTTGATCTTGAGAAGGAGACGCATAAAGAATTGTTGCTACCGGAAAACGATGGTGTCAAAGTCTCCAATCATGCGCTTGGTGTTCTGGATAACTGTCTTTGTGTGTCTTTTGACTCTAACGAAACTCATTGGGATTTTTGGTTGATGAAAAAATATGGAGTAGCTGAATCTTGGACTAGATTGATGATGATCCCTCGTGAGAAATTACGGCATAGTCTACAAAACTCGCCTTGTTTTAATATTGAACCGTTGTTCTTTTTTGAAAATAGAATTATTCTGATGAAAACCTATTTCAAACTTGTCTTGTATAACTTAAATAATGGTAGGTTAGATGCCCTTCCAGGTGGTAATTGGAGTCAGCAACATATTTACTCGGAGAGCCTTGTATCACCAATATTATAAATACACATTTCATAATATTTAGTTACATTTTCATGTGAATATTTTGGCAACTCATTAGATAGTGTTTCATAATTTGCTAGTTAATATCAATGAGTATACTCTGCAGATTACATATTGGGAATGCAAACTCATTTTCATTTTTCTATTTCTCTCAAATATGATTTGGTATTTTGTTTGCATTCTGCTAATGCTATTACTGGTTGCACACTTTGGTGCATATATTGTTAGACCACTTATTAGTAGATATAATTAGGTGGTAGTTATTACTACCTTTAGTCTCAAATAAAAGCAAAGATTTTTTTTTTAGATTCATTGAATCATATAATGATATATGTAGTGAATCATTTTTTAGATTCTTTTCGCGATTAATATAATTTTAATTTGCCAGTCTAAGTGGAGGTTTGGTATGATTTATTGACATTTCGTTATGGTGCTTTAGCTGCCAACTTTGTGCAGGTGAACAGTAGTTGTAATTTTAATATAGCATCATTATGGTGGCGTGATATTTGGAGGTTATGGGGTGAGAACAATGGTGGTACTGGTTGGTTTAGAAGTAATGTTAGTACTGTTTTAGGCGACGGTAAGGATATTGATTTTTGGAATGAAAAATGGTTGGGCATGGTTCCGTTATGCGAAGCCTTTCCTCGGCTGTTTCATCTCTCTCGGCAGCAGCATTGCTCCATTTCAAATATGGGAGTTTGGGAGAATGAGGGGTGGGGGTGGACTTTTGATTGGAAGGAAGAGTTTCAAGAGGCTGATGCAGCAGCTGCCACCGAGCTGCTAGATGTTGTTATGCCGGTAAGGCCGCGGAGGGGGGTGGAGGATAGGCATCGTTGGATTCCGGAGGAGATGGGTGTTTTCACGGTAAAATCAACTTATGATATGTTACAAGCCACCAAGTCATTGGCCCCGTTAGATCTTTCTTTAACTAAGGCCCTTCGAAAACTATGGCGTAACAATGTTCCTTCTAAGATCGGAATTTTCGGATGGCGATTACTTCTTGACAAACTCCCAACTAGAGATGCTTTATTCAAAAAAGGTATTGTTACAAACTTTTTTGGACATTGTTGTGTTTTTTGTTTCAAACAGGCGGAAGATATTACACGTGTTTTTTTGCACTGTGAGATCATAACAAATGTGTGGAAGGAAATTTACAAGTGGATGGGCATCATTCCTATTTCTTGCTCAACGGCTATTGATCATTTCCTTTCATTTGATTGGCTACCACATGGAGCATTTGGAGAATGCGCAATAATATTGTGTTTCGGGGAGATCATATTATCGTTTCATCCCTTGTTCGGCAAATCATTTATTTTGCTTGGTTATGGTTTGTTGGGAGGAAAAAGCCCATTGTTTCTTTTTCTTTTGATGACTGGTGTATTGATCTTATAGCTTGTTTCAATAAGGTGTAACATACCCTTTTGAATTGTAAGAGTTGAGTACTCCTTGTACTCCTTATAATTCAATCATTTTGCTTATCGAAAAAAAATATAATTTTAATTATTTATGTCGCAAACCTTGATACTTTCTTATTATTTTCTATATTTATTGTTTGGCCCTAGCCGTTATGATCACGGCTAGGAGGTTGCAGCTGTATATTTAAAGCTATATTCCTTCACGTTCTTAACTTGTTGAGCACTTATGTTATGCCTGACAATGCAAGCACGTCCATTATTGGGATGAGGATGAGCGTCCTTTTACGTTGTAATGAGCATGTGATCAACGTGTCAATCTAGATATGGGTTTTGGCCCAATTATGTGTGGCAATGACATAGTGAGCACGTCCACTATCTTTAATGTGGCGAGCATGTCCATTATTAAGTGAGGACTGAAGGCTCTACCAGCCTTGAAGAGCACGTAATCAACGTGTCAATTCTAAATCAGGTTGATGCCCAGTTCTGAGGGTTGAAGTTGTAACAACTCAGGCTCCACTCTTATATAGTCGATGACTTGATTTTAACTTTTAATTCACGATCTTCTCTACTCATTTTCATATAGAGTTTTTGTCTTCTTTAAGAATCAAACCACGTATCTAGAGTTCAAGTACATGTTAAATCCATTTTCACTACTAATTCATCTTATAGTCTCTTGACCCAATGTAAATAATCTTTTGCGCTGCCACCTAATGATTGACCCATTAATGGTATCTTAGACTTTCTTAATGAATTGTTAGTCTAATTAAGTGAATTTGAATAGTATTGTTAGCGATAAATACTACGTGTTTTTATATGATACTCCCTCCGTTTCAAAATAATTGTTGTTTTAGGATTTTTTATTTGTCCCAAAATAAGAAGGTGTTTTAGTAAACGATATTAGTTTAATCATTGAAATTAACACAATCAATCATTTTCTTAGAAATCGTGTAGAAATCTAAAAGACTATTATTTGAGACAGAGGGAGTACATTAAACAATGTTTAAGTTTAGGATTTAGAGATTAGGGTTAAAAAAATTAAATCTTACCCTGTTATGTTTTTATTATAAGAGACAAATACATTTTTTAAATTCACCAAACATTTTATGTATCTTGTTTTTATTATAGACTATATGCATTAGTTTTTTTAATGAATTTATAAAGTACATTTATCTCTTATAATAAGAAACGAAAGTAATATTAATTTGGTGTTAACCGATTACATACTCCCTTGGTCCCAAATTATAGGCAGGAAAAAAAATCAATTCACACTTACTTTTTTTTTTTGACAGAATCAATTCACACTTACTAAAAAACAAAACATAAACCGTGTAATTAAAACAAAAATCATATACTGTATAATTTAGAGTACATTTTTTTGTGTTTTCATCGAAATAAATTTCAAAAAATAATAATGAAAAAACAATTTTCATTGCTATGGAAAAAAATGTGAAGAGACTATATTAAATTTAAGATATTTGGCTCAAATATAGTTTTAGTCATTCTATTTTAAAAAATTTATTTAGGAACTCTCACTTAGTGCGCTTTGACATTTAGGACCCTGTAAATAACTTTCTTTGATTTAAAATCTTTATATTATGGTCTTCCTTATTAATTTGCTCGCAATATCTTCCAATTGTTTTCAAGTTTCAACTATTGACAAAAATGTGATTTCGTTAAAATTAAAATCTGTTCCAATTAAATTAACTCATTGAACTCAAGTGGTTAAAGAGTTTCATTAAAAAATGGATTTTAGAAGAATGATGGAACAATTTTTTAATCAGACTTTACTTAACTCGCGCCCGAATTCAAGATTAATAAGGCTCCTTCCCCCTAAGAGGCAGAGGGTGAAAAAAAAACTATTCCAATCAATCTTTCACCAAATATTTTTGTATAGAGATCAACAAGCGGCGCGTCAATATATATAGAGATCAAGGTTTGAATTTTAATGTACGCCTACTTTTAACTTTAAAAATGAAGTTTTAACCACAAGACTACTTGATAAAAAGAAAATAATTAAATTAAATTAAATATTACTCCCTGCGTCAATGTCATTTCATCTTTATGATACCCCATCCGTCCCATAATAAGTGTTCTACTTGCCAAAATTGTTTGTCTCAAATAAATGTCATATACTATTTATAACATTGATTTTTACTATTTTATCCCTTTAAGTAACCATTAAGAAAGAGAAAAAGTACACTGAAAGATCTACATTTTAATATTCTAATGTCGAGGGGGCATTTTTGTAAAAGTCATATTCTCTCTCTTTCATTCACACACTATTCTTAAAATGTGTGATTTGGTCAACTGTGACACTTAAAATAGAACGAAAGGAATATAAACATAAATTTGGTCAAAATTAAATAACCTTAAATATTTAAATATTTGTTGTGGTATATTGATGAAATGACAAAGATAAAACTCACACACATAAAATAAAAACATTGGTGATCGAACTTCGGTCATAGACTATCTATCTAATAATTTTAACATTTTCTCGAAAAATTAAATATTCAAATTTAGACCAATCAAACAAGTTTGATCCCATTGACATGTCATTTCTTCATATGTAAAAATTTAAGCTTAGAATCAAACACTCTCACTTTCACTATTGATCGTTCTTCTTCTTCAAATTTTCCACCATGACAGATTTCCACCACCACCAACACCGACCGCACCGCCTCTCAGTACCACCGCGCACCACCACCACACAAAACCCTAAATCCCCTTTCCCATATTCCTCCTCCTCAACCCTAACCCTAACCCCAACACCAACCCCATCCAAATCCAAACCCCATCATCTCTCATCATTCTCTTTCAATTTCAATTCTAAATCAAACCCTAAATCAAATTCCAAATCAATTTCATTCCTTTTCCTCTTTCTCTTCTCTCTTCGTTCTCTTTACTCTCTTTTCCCTTTCCTTCGTTCTTCTTCACCCTCTTTTTCTCTCTTCCCTTTTTCTTTCCTCGTTTCGTTTCTCTCGTTTTTTTCCACTCTTTCTTTCTCTCTTTTTTCTTTCCCATCTGAAAAAGATCGTTTTTTTAAACCAAAAAATGAATCCCTTTTCAATTTTCACTCTATCACACACTCACAGCAAAAAAAATTGATTTTTAAATCTATTTTATTAGCTCTTGTGTTTTTGTTAAGGTTTTCAGCTCTTAGGTATTGCGGTACTGCCGCAATGATTATCGCGGAGTTTATGGGTACCGTGATGGCTCGTTGTATTAGAAGAAATCGGAGAAATATTTGGGTTGAAATTCGCGGTTTTGTTTTGTTGTTTTTTGGGTTATTTATGTTGTCTATTGGATGGGATAGAATTGAGTGTTTTCCTTTTGGTGGAAATGGTGATAATTGTGTTAGGGTTTGGCAATTGTTGTTACCATTTATGTCGGGTTTTCTTGCTTGTTATGAACAATGTGTTTGTTTTGATAATAATTATGGGAGTTTTAAGCAATTGGATCGTAAAAGGGTTCGGTTGATTACGCTTTTTTTCACTACGATTGTGCTTTTTGTTCCTGCTGTGATTAGTTATTTTGTTTATGATGGTGGTGAAGATAGTGTTTCTTTTGGGAATTTGGTTTGGCCGTTGGCGAATACTGTTGTTTTCGGTGTGCTTTTAAGTGAGAATTATTATAATAGTAGTAGTGGTGGTGGTGGTGTTGATGATATATTGAGTTTCAAAGACTCTAAAAGAGAGTTTTTGGTGATGTTTATGTGTACTTTGATATTGGAACTTTTTTACTATCCTAATATATCACTTTGGGGTTTGTTGATTTGTGGTTTGTTGCTTTATGTGGCTGTTAGAGATTTGGATCCTTTCGATTCGCGTGATATTGGGTTTGGAGACGAGTCTTCGCAGTTTTTAAGTGAAATGGTTATGAAGCCTATTAGACATATATTAAGTGAGAGGAAATCGAGGAAGATTGCACTTTTTCTTTTGATCAATGCTGCATATATGGTTGTGGAGTTTGTTGCCGGGTTTATGAGTAATAGTCTTGGGCTAATATCGGATGCTTGTCACATGTTGTTTGATTGTGCTGCTTTGGCAATTGGGTTGTATGCTTCATATATCTCTCGTTTGCCTGCAAATAACCATTATAATTATGGCCGTGGAAGATTTGAGGTTCTATCGGGATATACGAATGCTGTTTTTCTGGTTCTTGTTGGAGCATTGATAGTGGTTGAGTCGTTTGAGAGGATATTGGATCCACAAGAGATTTCTACTAATAGTTTGTTGGTTGTTTCTGTAGGAGGGCTTGTAGTCAATGTTATTGGTTTGATATTCTTCCATGAGGAGCATCATCATGCTCATGGAATGTCTGGTGGATCATGCTCACATTCGCATCCACACTCAGAGTTACATAGCCATCACTCTCACCATCATCATGAAAGCAACCGAGAATTCATTTCTGTTTCAAGTGATTGCCAAGATAGTTCATGCCCCGGCGATCTTGGACATCACAACCATTCTGGTCATGAGAGGAAAGTTGAGTCTCTTGCAGATAATCACAGCATTCAGAGCTTTAAACATCATAACGATGATGCCCAGCAGCATGACCACCATACCCGACAGCATGATCATAATCACCATGACCATACTGGACAGCATGACCACCATGATCATAATCGCCATTCTAGCCACCATAACCATAATCAACACACCAGCCACCATGACCATAGTGGTTGCCATGATCAGAAACACCATGACCATAACCATAATGCTAGCCACCATGACCATAATCACCATGTCAGCCACCAAGATCATAGTGATTGTCATGATCACAGTCACCATGACCATCAGCACCATGATGGTCATCACCATCTAGATACTGATCATCATAGGACTCATGATGCTTCACCTGTTCCAAAAAAGCACAGTCATCACCATATCGATCACAATATGGAAGGGATATTCTTACATGTTCTTGCAGATACATTGGGGAGTGTTGGTGTTGTTATATCTACATTACTAATCAAGTATAAGGGATGGCTTGTTGCTGATCCAGCCTGCTCAATTTTCATTTCGATTTTAATTGTATCCTCTGTAATACCTTTACTCAAAAACTCGGCCGAAGTTCTGCTCCAAAGAGTTCCAAGGGCACACGAGCATGATTTGAAAGATTCCTTAGCCAATGTTTTAAAGATAAAGGGTGTTTACGGAATTCAAAAGTACCATTCATGGAGCTTCACAAACACGGATATAGTAGGGACACTGCATCTACATGTGTCAACTGATACCGACAAGATATCCGTGAAGTCTCAGGTTTCACATCTATTACACGATGCTGGAATAAAAGATTTAACTTTGCAGGTGGAATGTGTTTGATAATGTTGTTTAGCGATAGTTCTTGTCAGCAATTTGATTACTGAATACACGTACACTATTTGAAATAGAGATCAAACCTTCTGATCATTGTCGATGGAAGGTTTGATTATATTATCACATGAATTTATGTCTGCTTTCATTTCTAAAGGATTATTGGTTTTGTTATGGGAGTTGTTTCTTAGGTCCAACAAATAGCAAATGTAACTTGTACAGATATGTAACACGAGCATAGGTTGTAAAAGAGAATATATAAACATTGACTTTTTTGGACTAGTGCAAATATTCTTCTATTCATGGTTTTAAACTTTGATGGTGGATACATACAGTTGCAGTAAATCTTTGTTTTCGCAGTGCAAAGTACCGAGAGTAACACGTGTGAAAGTTCTATCGGTTGGAGTATCATGCAAAACATCAAACCATTGATTTCTCTTGATAGGAATGATCGTTTTATACATATCTATAGAGAGGCAAATGTGCAGACATATTAGTCAATATGGGATGTGATGAGGATGTGGTCTGTCTTGAATTTCATGTGACTCCTCAACAAGTAGCTCAGGTACTCCACAATCAAGATGTATGAATTTAACTGCTAGAGTACTTAATAAAATAAAATTACTCTAGAGCACAAGGTTTTCAGTGAATGTAATAAGATGAGACCTTTCATAACCAGTTTTGGTAAGGAAAATAATGTAATTTGTAAAATTAATCTTCATTTTAAATCCTCAAAACAGTCCCTATAAAAAAAATTGGTACATAGTCCCTATAAAATTTAAATAAAGACAAAATGAATAAATATTTTTGAGAATTAAAAGTTAAAAGTTCGTGATTTTTTTAAGATTAAAAGAAATATTTATTCGTATTTATTTTTTGTTTAATGTTTAACATTCTTCCATATTACAAAACTCCATTTAGAATATACCAAAAAAAAAAAACTCCATTTAGAAAACAAAGCTCCATTTAGAAGAGAAGTATTTTTTTGGTAGTAGACAAAATGACAAATCATTGACGACACAGACACAAAGTGGAAAGACCAAGGTTCAAACCTTGGTGATAGACATCCGATCTAACAATTTTGGTATTTTTTGTCAATTGAATTAGGGTTTGTGGACATAACAGATGGACTTTACAACTTTCTGAACAGACTTTATATTGAATCTAAACTATTTCTACAAATGTAAGACCCTACATTGATAACAGGATAATTGTTTCATAAAACTCATGTGGTTAAGCCTTTGAAATCGGTTTTGGTCTCAATTCTCAAAAGATCATACATACACAGAATATATGTTACAATATCATTCAGGACTTGATTCTTCATTGTGGAGTCTGATATGTGGGCAGTATCTTTCTGGTTCGCCACTCGTCCACAAAACCTTCAATTCGCCTCGCTTTCGCCCCAATGCAAAAATGGTCCCTACATTGATACATAAAACCATGAGCACCTAACTATCATCGATACCTTAGTCCCTAAAATATAAGACCCCCTTGGTCTGTAATAAACATTACGATGAAACATAAACTAACTCTCTCCCTAAACACTAATATCAAATTTTTTAATTCTTGTGATTTAGCCAACGGTCTTATATTTGAGGACAAAATTCTAAATTGTTTCAATTTTTTTCCTTGATAAAAAAAATGATTATAAAATAATGATTTTTTTCATAAAAACTACCAAGAGTAAATGGAACAATGTATAGTAGTGCCGGTTGTCCGTGCCCGTCCATCAAGTTTAGCGCCACGTACGTGATTAGAAGACCTGCCAAATTAGGAAAAAGTCAAGTCAATCAACCATTGATACAACTAAGTCAACAAAAAAATGTAAACTAATTTTTTGGTTATGACAGTTTGTTTGAAAAAACACAACTATTGAGTCAATAATTTGATTCTCACCAAAGCCATATGCAAACATTGCCCATAAAAAGTATCCACTTACAAGGCTTTTCTTTGCCAGCCAATCATACCTGCAATAGTGTACCATTGATCAGAAAAACATTTTCATAAAAATTGACAATTTGCTAGGAAACAATATTGCGGTATACACGTCGGCTCGTACATTAGTTTATAGAATAGTGAATTAGAATAATCTATTTAGGCCCTGTTTGTATAAACAACTCGCTTATAGCATAAGTGCTTATCTATAAACTATTTCTATAACAACAGATAAAATAAAAGCAAATCATTTTCTTATAAACTATGAAGTCTTTTCATATGTTCTGTAGAGCTTATGGAAATAAGATGAAAATAGCATATGAAGATGTGATAAGCTGTTTCCTGAACTCTCTCAAACAGTCTTACAAGTGTTTATGTAAGTAGATAAACTCAAACAAGTCAATCCAAACAAACCCTTACTAGAAGGACCAAAAATGTTGGAAATTATCTTTTAGAAGTTTTTTTTTTTTAAAAAAATCTTCTAAAAGATAATTTCCAATTCATAAAACTTGGCCACCATTGTTACAAAAATTTAATATCGAGTCTAAGGAGACATACTTAAGTCATGCAAGGGTAAAATTGGAAAATGATAGAGGAGATAAAACCTGAGTGAGAATGCCACCAGCATTCCTGGTAAAAGGATGTCTCCAAAACCTATAATACTGTAACCACCCCATGGATCATAAAGGCGCGGAAACTTTAGTAACATTGGAATACCATCTTCTCCACTTCTATCACCTCGAGCTACCTACAGCGCATATTGTAAGCAAAACTAAAATTAATAATTACATACTCCCTCCAGCCTTATTTATAAGCAACTTTTCACTTTTTAGATTTATTGGATAACTAATGTATCTGATCTATAATTAAGGCTGAATACATTAGTTATTCAATGAACCTAAAAAGTGAAAAGTTGCTTATAATTAAGGCCGGAGGGAGTAGGATGTTAATGATTGTTGTGATATAGAATGAAGTGTAATACTAACCACAATCATCACGCTTTCGTTGAAAAACGTCTTCGAGACAAACACCCAAAATAAGTCATAAAGGAGGGAACAACTGAGAAGAACTGTGCCGACCTGTTTTGCAAAATAATCAAAACATAACATGAGTATCTTACTTTTTCATTATGGAACATTTAACATCAAGTAATGGACTCTAACGTGACACTTTGTAGATGTGATTATTTCCTGAAACAAACCGCAGCAAAATGTAGAAGCAATGCAACATACAAGTAGAACATTTCGCTAGTTCAATTATTCCGTACAAGAGATTTGTAAGATTAATTGTCGATACAGAAAGTACATATCAAAATGCTTCATACAATGTATGCTTTGTACATTGGTTACTACTGAAAAGTAACAAAACTCGACAATCTTAACATGTTTAACATAAATACCTTGAGATTAGGCACGTGTACAATCTGCAGAACTGTAATTATCAATGCAATTCCCTGTTAGAATCATTGACATAAAAGAAACGACCATTTGTTAGGAACTCAAAAAAAGAATTGAAAAGAATGAAGAATTTTATTTAAAGATTGAGAAAAAATAAAAGAGAAATCTCTCTTCCACGGGTTTCCCCTTTACAATAGTGTCAGTACTCTATTCACAATGTTTACAATATTCAATAATGACCTCTATCGTTATATTCTCCTATTTATACAAATACTATTCTCTAATTAATCAATTAACAAACTAGCTAACTAACTACTCTAACACCTCTTAACTACTTTAACTACTATAACTTCCCTTTATTCTATAGCCTAATACCATTAAATGGACCTTGCTAAGTCATTGTCTTTATAAGTATAAAAACAATGTGCGCGTTGATTGAAATTTATCATCCCTAGTACAATTGTGAAAAAAAATATTAAGTAGTACATTCAGGAAAAATGGATGCACACATGTCATAATTTAATATACAAAGTGCAAATATAACCCTCTACACCTTTGAAAAGTTAAAATAAATCAAGAAACAAAATATCCTTACAAGTATATCTTGACCAATCCAGGCAAATGATTTGTCACGATAAACTGCCCAAAAGACGGAAAATGTTATACAGAACGGAGTAACAGCCAAAGTCAGATATGAGATAGCTCCTATAAAAGGTAATTTAATGTATGATTCGCCAGCATTCTTGAACCACCTGCACGGAAAAACAAAATCAATTTAAAACGACATATAAGGATGCATGCATTTAAACTCGAATATTCTAGAGCATATCATTCCCAATCTTTCAGGTTTGAAAATTACACACTCTAAAATCTATAGAAACAAGAGATTAATTGCCTTTAGATGTGATTTTCAGGAGTACAATAAAGTACTACGGCACCTTTATCCTATACCATTTATGACATTTAAACAAGTGACCCGAAAAAAGGAGTTTTCTCCTATTATTTTGTCATAAAACATGCATGTCATCACTCTACAAGATCCAATCTGATTATTTCAAATAATCAAACAGGAATTGTTTCAAAATTAATAAATGATCAGAAAAAAATGTTGTAATATGTTATGGATATAGCAGACCTTGACAAAAGGGCAACCAAGCAAGTTTGTAATCCCTGCAGATACAGGAAATCACATGATTAGACATAGCTTGGCAGAAGATAACATGAGGAAAAGGTACTAAAGAAACAGAATTTCATTTGGCAAGGTGATAGATGTTAATCATCGATTGCTTTCTTCGTGTTCAAATATAAATTTTCATAGATGTGTGCATTTAAAATTTTAGAATAATGAAATGGTAGTCAATACCTCTATCCCACCAATACAGAAGAGAACAACCAAAAGCTCAATGAACCACGGCGACATCAATTTGTAAAGCATAAACAAGAAGCACGAAGCAACAAGAACAAAAAGGACTGCAACTTTTGCATTCATATTTACAATTCCACTAACACCCTCATCTTTAATGTTTGGGATTTCATCGGAAGCATCCTATAACAAGATTTGACGGTTAGTAGTAGGATCGACAACATTAAGAGAACAAATGTGACTTCAGGTTAAGGAAATGCAATAAGAATTAGAGAAACTGACCTTTAATAACTTGTCTTGTTCAACAGCTGCTTCTCGGGCCCTCCATGCTGACCAATATGACGCACACAATATGGTAAGAACCGCCATCAGCCAAAGAAACACTTCAGCTACGTCAACAGTTGGTCGACGTGGTGAGTATAGCTGCACCGCTACTGCAAAAAGGAAAAGTTTTTTAGAGAGTTGGAAAGATGTAGTGTCAATCGCTTAACAAACTATATTAAATAGAAACTACAGTGTATCCACAAAATATGCCAAAGAGACAATAGATTACTATGAAGGAAGCTCACCAGACGAAGTACTCATCACCATTCTTTCCAGCCTTGTGCCTGCGTCTTGTGGGAGCATAACAGCAGGTATGTGTATGTTTAAGTCAGTTTCATCAGGATCACAAACCATCTTGTAAAGTTCTGTGAACAAAAACAAAATTTTACATGAAAAGAAACACAAACATCTTGGTACTAGATATCTCCCACAGTATAAAAATAACTCTCCTGACCCCAAAAAAGAGCCAAAAGACAAAGATTAAACTCTAATGTTCATTCCCAACCTTGGCATGCATAGTTATATTAGTCCCTATCAAATGCATCTTTGAATTGGCAATGACTTTGACGGAGTCAAGGTGTGCCACCGTGATTTCGCCAAACCACCACCAATCCAAACATATATTAAAAAGAAACAAATAAAAGTTCAATCAATGCTTCTGTTGATCACGTTAGTCATCAATCAATGTTTCCATTAGTTACATTAGTCCTTCACCATGTATTACCGTAACAGATAGTAAATAGATCAAAGAGTTATATTTGTGTTTCTTAATTACATGGAATTTATGACAACATGCGCAAAGGTTGTCAAAGTGAGTGAAAAAAATAGGGCTCATACAGCTTTTTTACCTTTCTGGTTATTTATGATGAGGATAGCTGAAGCATTAGCATTCTGTGCGGTATTGGCCTTTTTTGTGAATGTGCAGTTGCCTCGATCCACCATGATGACATCTCCAACAATCTAATAGTTTAATTATACAACAGTTGCTAGTTACATTAAGTACTCTGCCACATCTCATGACCGAATCAAAGTAAACCACAACCTATGAAGCACGAACACTCCTCCGACTAGGCACGCAGAGGTGTCAGATATGCATCACGTCCGACAGGGTCACTGACACTTACAATTACATTGAATTATATTAAAAAATTTCAAATTTTTACCGTGTCAGTGTCCGGTGTCCGTGTTTCATAGACCACAGCACTCTCATATACATGAAAAAAGAAAGAACCTTATTCATGGGAGGATTGCAACAATCTCGAGGATCCGAAAGAATAAGGCGTGTATGCTTAGCATTTTTCTCCTTAGATACAATTGTTCTGCCGAATCTCGCACCTACGCCAACAAATTCAGCATCTTCTACTCCGTTGACCCAAGTTTGCACTTTGACCTGATAATGAAAGTAACAAACTAATAATAAATAACATTTTCCATATATAACCTCCACTTGGTTGTATCTTTGGAGGGCTTTCTATTAATGTGATTTTGAATGAACTTGATTTTCAAAAATTGATTTGCTTAATTTTTTTATTTGTACGTAGATGAAATGACAACTCATTAGAAACTCACACACAAAGTGGAGGAACACCAAGGAACCGGTGTTCGAACCCAGTCACGGGCGTCCGACCTTGCAATTTCGGCATTTTCTGCCGTTTGAGCTAGGATTTGTCGACTAATTTAGTTAAAATTTAATTCAAATAAAAAGGACTTATGTTTGAATCTAAAACTTAGTGATTTAATTTTAAATCTAAAGCAACAACTTCAACTTTTCTCTTCTAATCAAAATTTAGGTTTGAAGTCAAATTTTGTCAAAATCAACCTAACATCTTAATTCTCACATGATACAAATCAATCCCTAATTTTCAGCCTGAAATTAAACACTTTCTGAAATTGAATTAGATTAAACTGAACATTGATCTAACATCAAACACATCTATAATTTCAAAACACTAAGATTTTGAAGACACAAAAACATGCTTGAAACTATAAAGCAAGAAAAAAGAAACAAAACCCAGAATTGAAAAGAGAAAAAGAAGCAAACTTTGTTACCAAAACGAACTGATTCTCGCAACCGGGCTTCTTAGGAGTTGAATCATCATGAACTATGTCACCAGCTAGAACTGAAGGAGCTTCATGGAGAAGAAGAAGAAGTATAGCACAAAATGCAAAGAGCAAGAAAATCTTGTTTGAAGCCATTGAAGATTTCATGAATCCATTAACAAGTCATAGCTGAAGAGAAAGAGAGAGATTTTGCTTCTGCTTCTTGTGAAATCAACTTCTAATTTGATCCATTATTACATAAAATAAAATAAAAACAATAAAATATTAAAAAGTTTTTTTTTGACAATAAATTATTAAAAAGTTTAAAATAGTAATTTTTGTAATAAAATTTAAATCAAAAGATAAAATCTACACTAGTAATATATATTCTTCCAATGTAGAAAATTGAGTAAATTATCAAATTAGTACTAAAAAAACATTAAATTAGTCTCTATTGCATAACGTTTTTAAATAAGTTTATAACTCTTTCAATATCTCAAATTAGTTCACGTTTTTGTCAAATGTTCTGAAAATTAATTAATGTTTTTGTCAATGTTTTATATTTCTTCCATCCCACTTTAAGTGTCACAGTTGATAAAATCTCAAACTTTAAGAAAAATGTGTAAATAAAAGAGAGAGAATATGATTTTTACAAAAATGTCCCCTCTTTTATTAGTAGTAGACATTGGAATACTAAAAAGTAGATTTTTTAGTGTACTTTTTCTCATACCAAATGATTACTTTAAGGGATAAAATAGTAAAAAATCAATGTTATAAATAATATAAGACATTTATTTTTGGGATAAACAATTTTGACAAGTATGACACTTATTATAAGACGGAGGGAGTAATTTGGTCGTTCAAAAAGACTAAATTAAAAAAACTAATTTAAAATAGGGTTTGTCTAACATATGCAAATATTATACATGTTAAGATTACACATGTTAAGAAAATCAAAAGTATTAATTTTTTATTAATCACTTTTTACCCATGTAAAAAAAAGTGACGTGGGTGCCAAGTCATATTTATTTGACTTCGACTAAGAGGGTAAAGCATAAAATCAAATATTACAGAAGTAAAGCAACAAAAAAAATTTACAGAAAAGAAAAAGTAATTAACTCTAAAAATAATAATAATTTATTAAAAAATTATATATTTAACACAAGTTTTTATACACACTTATTATTTTAAACTTCTTTGCACATAATAGAAAAACTCTTTAAAATACTAATAGTAAAATTAAAATACTTATTTAAAATTAATAAAATTACACTAATGGTTGTTTAGTTTATTTATTTATAACACGTGACACTTTGTTTTTTTCATCAAATTCAATTCTTATCTTATTAATTTGTAACAATTTAGTCTATCTTATTTGTTTATTAAAAAAAACTAATGTAACAAATAAATAAGATAAATATTCAATTTGATAAAAAAATAAAGATAAAAGATAAAAATGTTATAAATAAATAAAATAAATGATCATTTTAATAAAAAAACAAATAAAAAAGAATAAATTTTTACAAATAAATACGATAAATGATCACTAATATTGTTGTCTAAAAATTAAAAGTGACTTAAAACACAAAGATGGTCCTAAAATCGTAGTTCAACTGATAAAAAATGTATAATTTATTAGACAGACAATCATACATAACTTCAATCTCTATTTCCTCTACTTTAAATTAAATTGTAAATATGAATTTACCATTTTGTCATTTATTATACCTAAATCTAAAAAAAAAAAATTAAAAATAGTAACCAAAAGAAAGTCTTATACAAATTCCGAGAGAGAGAGTGTCATTGCATTGGAAACTGGAAAGTAACCCAAAAGACAGTTTGATTTGAAAGAAACTGCTTTTCTTTTCTTTTCATTTCATTTCTTCATAATTTCATTTCATTTCCATTTCCATTTCCATTTCCATTGGTAAGTTTCTTCATTTCCCAATGGATAATCGAGAAGTTTCTCCATCGCAACACTCCGATGATTCCTCCATTAATGACCGTCTTCATTCTCTTAATCTTCAAACTCCTCCACAAACACCCAAGGTACGTAATATTCATCTTTTTATCACCACCCACATTCATAAATTAGGGTTTATAATTTGTTGAATAATGTTAGTGCTTATTTTGATTTTACATCCACTAAATATAAGAAGATTAAGAGTACTCAACCAAAGTGGTTCAGTTTAGTGGTAATTGACGTTGAACTTGGTTCAATCCCAACAACTGCGTTTGGGATGGGACTCTGAACCACTTGATGCTAGAACTCCCCCGAACACTGAACTGAACTACTAAGGTCCCTTCCTCTAATCAGAGGGTGAAAATAAAAACTCAAGTGGTTAATGAGCTTCACCAAAAGACGAATTTTAGGAGAACCTGGGTTCCATTTCTAAGGGGTTACCAAAAAAAAATACTCACTTTTTTAAAAAAGAAATAGGGACTCAAATTGAATAAAAATTGTATAGAGATTAAACTTAATAGTCATGATTTTGTTTGGAATTAAAATGTCGTAATTTTATAGTGACTACAAAGTACAAACATATTTAACCGTTTTTCATTGTTATGTTTGCTATATGATGAGTCT
The DNA here is from genome assembly GCA_951804385.1 of Trifolium dubium. Taxonomy (NCBI): domain Eukaryota; kingdom Viridiplantae; phylum Streptophyta; class Magnoliopsida; order Fabales; family Fabaceae; genus Trifolium; species Trifolium dubium. Next base: position 40,700,498 of record OX638066.1, read on the forward strand.
TTCATTAGTTAATGGATGCTATTGTGATTAGGTTGATGTTGGTGGAAACAAACAATCTATTTCTCAAACCAAAACAAAGCCTTTTGATATTTGTCCCCCCAAACAAGTTGGAGGAGGTAGTGTTGTCTCTTTGAAACCTTCTTTGTTTGCAAAAAATAGAGAAAAAAGGAAGGAAATGAAGCAACAAAGTAGCAAAGGTATTGTTGAATTAAGACCTGGGATGGTTCATTTGAAAGGATACATTTCTTTGACTGATCAAGTTAAGATAGTTAAAGTATGTAGGGAATTAGGGTTAGGTGATGGAGGGTTTTACCAACCTGGTTATAAAGAAGGGACTACATTGCATTTGAAAATGATGTGTCTTGGTAGAAATTGGGATCCGCAGACAAGTACATATGGATATCAGAGACTGTGTGATGGGTCTGTTCCACCGAAAATTCCTGATGAATTCTTTACCTTGGTTGACTCTGCAATCAAAGACTCACATTCGGTCGCTAAAGCCCCTAACTCCAAACTGATTCCCTTGTTCAAGCCTGACATTTGTATTGTTAATTTTTACAATAAAATGGGCCGACTTGGTCTTCATCAGGCAAGTGTTTTGCTATATTGTTCGTACATTTTTGTCAAATAGCTGCTATAGCTACCTTGTAGCACTATAACATTGTTGAATTTGAACAAACCGCTAATGTTTGGTATACTCTCTTTAGTACAAAGTGTTGTCAAATAGCAGGTATAGAGGCGCTAGACCACTGTTGCGTAGTGAAATTTGAAAAAACTGCTATTCTCCACAAAATGTTATTGAATCTTAACTGACTGATTGAGTTTGCTTGCTCTCAGGACAAGGATGAAAGTAAAGAGAGTATTCGTGCAGGGTTACCAGTGGTGTCGTTCTCTATTGGAGACTCTGCAGAGTTTTTGTACGGTGATGAAAAGGATGCTGACAAGGCAAAGAAAGTTATTCTGGAATCCGGTGATGTTTTAATCTTTGGTGACAAGGCTAGAAATGTCTTTCATGGAGTTACTGGTATTCAGCCGGACACTGCCCCTAGCCGCTTGCACGTAGAAACTAATCTCTGTAAACCTGGCCGATTGAATCTTACTTTCAGACAGTATTAAATTAAAAGGCCTTTGCATTTTGACTTTCATAGATCAGTTTGAAACTAACGCAGTCGGATTTATGGGGCAAGACTTGTAATGCTAATTTTGTATCCAGTTTGGGTTGTCTGTCTATAGTTTCTCGCCTTTTCAGAATCTTGTACTAATCTTCAATGACATTGACAGTCTAATTATGAATGTATTTTACTTTTTGTCAATCTATTAGGATAATTATTAGTGGGTTGAATGTTAAGGATTCCTATTAGATATACAAGATAAGTTCTAAACTGTTATTGTGTTCATGATTATCACATTTGGCATAAAAACTGTGATTCCTTGAACTTAATGCATTCTGATATGCTTGAACTTTGTGTTACTAAATATAATACTGATGTTGGTTTCTTGCATCGTGCTTATGCCCTCATTATCATCAAAAAAAGAAGAAAAAAAATGTGGTTTCTTGCATCACTATCAGCAAGGCATTTATTTTCATTGAACTTTAAATAGATAAACAAGAAATATACACTATACAATAAAGAAAACTCATCAAACTATAACACCTCTAATAATATACAACTAGCATGAACTCAATTTCTGCAAAAGCTATTTAACTTTACCATCAAAGTTACATATAGCTTGTCACCCACTCCATTAAGAAACCTATAGTATGAGTTCCTCCATTTCTTAATAAGAAACAAAGAACCACAAATCCCCGAGAAACCTACCGCAAATCCAGTTCCTATGCCTAAATACAATGATTCTCTTATAGAGTCGTCATCTTCATCTTCGGTAGATAGCTTTGGAGTTTTAGGATTTTCTTCATTCGCGGTACAATTATTAAGAGGAGCTCCACATAACTTTGAATTCCCCATGAAGCTCGATGCATCAAAGCTTTGAAGTTGTGATCCTATTGGAATTTTTCCATTAAAATTGTTGTAAGAGATATTCAAATACTCTAAAAAGTTTAAGAGAGTCATGCTCTGAGGAACTTCACCGCAAAGCTTATTATTAGAAAGATCGAGAGACTCCATATTTTTCATACCTCCAATCGTCTTCGGTATTGTTCCATTCAAATTATTATGAGATAAATTCAATGTTTGAACTTGAACAAGCCGAAATAATTCCAATGGCACTTCTCCAAACAAGTTATTGGACGAAAGGTCAATAGTTCGCCTTTGCGGATCTATTTCATACATATAATCCTGACCTTTTGTAAACAACTCAATTGTAGCACTATACCATGGATTCCAATCAAAAGTAATCATATGAGTCAAGTTATAAATGCAAATCGGTATAGATCCTGAAAGCTTGTTATGTGCAAGGTCTAAATGAAACAAATAAGAGAGATTGAATAATTGTGTTGGAATAATCCCTTCAAATTGATTAGATCTCAATATGACAACTTCCAAATTTTGTGACATCTCAATTGGTATGGTTCCAGAAAATTCATTTTTTCCTATATTCAAGATCTCCAATTCTCTCCAATTAGAGAGGTGCACTAGAGCCTCACCATATAGTTGATTACTCCATAAGTTAATGTAATTTAAATCTTTCAAATTCTTCCAACTATGGGGAATTAATCCTGAGAAGGAGTTGTAAGAAAAATCAACAACAATGGCCAGTGGTGATATATTTGGGAGTCCTCCTGTGAAATTATTGCGATCCAATTTTAAAATTTTACCCTTCAATGTTAGGTTTGATATATCTCCGGTTATCGAATTGTTTGATAAATAAAAAAATAATATTCCTTCAATAAGGCTTGAAAACTTGTTTCTATCTACCAATGAAATTCCTGAGCTAGATAAGTCGAGAGTTTGCAGCGCCTTTTGCGAATACACCCAAGGTGGAAAGTTTGGACCTTGATTTGTATTCCACAAATAAAGTTTGCTGAGTTGAAAAGGAGGAATCCAATCCAAATCAAGTTGAAATACAAAATTTGAATTACTCAAGTCTAGTGAATCTAAATTATAGAGTTTGGAAAAAATATTTTTCGAAATTTCACCAGAGAAATTATTAGAGCCGAAATTTAAGTAGCGTAAGGATGAGAGGTTTCCTACACCATCCGGAATTGATCCTTGTAGTTGGTTCGAAAAGAGATCGAGGAATCTCAAATTTTGAAGGTTGAGTAAACTTGAAGGTATCTCACCTTGAATATTGTTCCACCTAAGGTTAAGAAATGTGACATCTTTGGTGATATTAAAAAACCAATTTGGTAATTGAGTGGTGATGTTGTTGTTAGAAAGATCAAGAGTTAGCAGTGAAGACAAATTCAAATAGTCGATAAATGGATTGACGATGAAGTTGTCGAGTTTACAGCCACTCAATTGTAACTCTAATAGTGAAGGAAGTGTAGCCACTGCTTGAAGCCAATTGGTTTCCTTATGAAGATCAATTCCACTAAGGTTGAGATATTTCAACGAAGAAAATAGAGAAAGCCAATGAAGATTTTCCATCCGAGAAGTAGCGTCGTAGGGCGAGTATAAGTTAAGGTAAAAAAGTTTAGATGAATGTGTGATATTGTTGTGTTGAGTGGCTGAAATATTTATCATATCAAAATAATTCCAACTCAAATCTAAGTAACTCAGAAACTCGAGTTGTAGGATAGGGAAATTGATCTCACCTTTCAAATTTTGATCTCTAAGATCGAGTTTTGTAACTCGGTTAGTAATGTTGTCGCAGTGGACTCCTTTCCATGTACAACAATCTGATTCGGTTAACCATGTTGTTGATAATATCATACCATCTGAACTGTCATTGATTCCCTTTTTAAGGATTAATAGCGCCTCTCGATCTTTCTCATTACATCGAACCAATTCGTGGTCATTTCTGGACATGCTTTTGTGGAATACTATTGTTATTGATAAAAGTAAAAGCAAAACATGTGATATTTGTGAAGTAAGAATGGTCATCATGAATGATTGATTGTTAAGAAGTTGAAATTCAAATGGCAATGTATGTGGTAGCTTAATGACATAACATATGTTAGGAGATTGTAATGTGATTATATAAGATGTTAGCTATGGGAAAAGCATTAAAATAGAAAGACTTTTGAACATGCAGAGATGACTTAGAATCATATAAGCTGATTTGTAAACAAATAGAAAGAACCAAATAAATACATTTTTTTATATTAAGGAGAGATCTATATAGTATTTGGGGTAAATAAGCTAATACCCCTGTAAAATATGAAAATTTTGCAATACCCCTCTGTAATTATTTTTTTTGAGAATTCCCCCTGTAATGTTTGAATTTTTTGCAATATCCCCTGGACTCATTTAACCATAATATTTAGAAACTATATAGTATTTGGTAGTATTTAGAGATCTATATAGTATTTGATACTTCACTGTCTAGTTTAGTTGAACTTTGACTAGTTTATTTAACTACTATAATATTTAGAAACTAACAAATAATGAACTTTCATATGACCGCTTCTTTTTGTCTTTGGTTTCAATCCAAAAGGAAAAGGACACAAATTAAAGGCTTTATTTATAAAATGCATAGAAAAAATGTAGGAAATGAAACAAATCATCAAAGGAGGTGTGTTAAGACCTGTAATAGTCCTTTTTAAGGGATATATTTTATTAAATGTGTTAAGACCTGTGTTAACATTGCATTTATTTTTATGGTGATGAAAGTGATGTTGGCAAGGCAAAGAAAGTTCTTCTGGAATCTGCATAATTTTTCACTTTTTTTATATTGTATACTCTTTAGTGACAGTGACTGTCAAATTATGAATTTTATTTTCATTTATTGTTCCATAAACACTTTCAATATTTTTAACTTCAATATTTTTCCGAGTTAATAGACTTTTACTCCTGAAAAGGTAGCGAGTTTTGGTTTATCCCTACAATGTGAAGATAGCATCATTTACTCTCATTTGTTGACATTTTGGCATTTTGTTAAGGTGGCAAAAATCAACTTTTTGCGGAAGTTGCAGGGCACTTTTGTTGACGTGACAGTTTAATTTTGCCTAACCATCAACAAAAGGTCAACATAGGAGGGTAAATGATGGAATCTTCACATTGCATGGGTAGTTCAAAAATATAATTTCGCAAGGGTAAATCAAAATCCATCCATTTTGCAAGGGAGTAAAAGCCTATTAACCCTATTTTCTTCTATGAAACACTGACACATACACTAACTCACAGACTCCACTAATAATTTGATAAAATAGAAGTGATGTGTCGGTGTCATTGGTCAAATACTCAGACACACCTTCAATTTGAAGTGTATGTGTTATTTAGAATTTATTGCACAATATGTTTCGCGGGAAATGTAATTTTAGTTTAAAACCATTTTTTAGGTAGAAATAAATAAATAATTAGAATCACACACAGATCATTTTGAACTTACAAATAGGGTAAGCCAAGCTTTGTTAGCAATGCTTGGCTCTACCACATAATTTAACCTATAAATTTTTTGCATAACAGTATTTTTTCTGAAACAGTTTCTTGTCGAACAATCAACCTCGGTTTTCCAAAGCAACTGCAGCAGAATCAATATGTACAAGCAAAGAAGAATAAATTTTTTGCTTCAATCTGTCAATAGTCTCCACCAGTCCTTCACTTTCTGAGTTTAAATTGCTTTTTAGATTTTCTAGCCATTCATTTGCATGCTTAAGGTGGGACAATGTCACCGCTATGTGGTTAGCGTGCGCCGTTTCTCTTCCTGCGCTAACCTTACTTTCCCTTCCCTTCTCTTGGAAGACCCTGGAAAATCCAGCATCCAGTGTCTTTTCCAAGTACTTAATGAACCATGATCTTGTCTCATTCAAAAACACTTCTTTGAGCTCATTGATCTGTTTTATACCATTCTCTTTGATCCATTCTTGTTTTTCAGTCATTGATAAATCGATTAACGGTTTTGTAGATTTTGATGTGTTTTTAGCATGCGCTAGACCGGCTTTTTTGCCATATTTATGTTTTTCTGTATGAGATTGTTGAATGTTATGTGATTTAAGAGATTCGGCTTTTAACTGAGTTGTACCATTTGGCTGGTCCATAAGCTGTTGGAGTGCGAAAAACTTGTCCAGTATGACATGAGGATTCCCCGATGCCGCAGAAGAGCAGATATTTGCAAACATACTGAAAAGCAAGGAGAAAGTAAGTATTCACTCATCTCATACTTGAAATTATTAAGATCGTTCAATTTCATAACTCTAATTTATAAAATAGCGAATTAGTCCCTTAAAGAATGTCAATCAATTCAGTCCTTACATCAAAATATTTCTCTTCATAAAAGCCGTAAATATTGGCTCAAAAGGTATTTTCTGCATCGAAACAAACATAAACCCTTACAAACATAAACCCTTTAAAACTGTGGTGCAAAATTTGAATACAAGACTAAATTGATTGATATTTTTCAATTTGAGGGACTATAGTTGTTAATTTCGCAAATATGAGGGACTAAATTGACATACCTTAAGCACTTGACAATCTTTGCTGCTTCAGATGCTTCTTTTTGAGCTTCTGCTACAACTTGAGATGCTAGTTGCTTTCTTCTAAGAATTCCCTTTATAAAATGAAAATAAGACGGTGAAGTGAAGTGGAATGAGAATCTAGTTTACCTCATTTGAGTTAGTTGAGTGAAGAAATAACTGAAAAAGATGGAGAAAGTAAAATTTAGTTCACCTTTCCCGGCTTTAAAAGTCTGGCTGGCAAAGTCGACCAAGAAATTGTCTCAGCGCAGTTACTTTTATCGTGAAAATTGGACAGAAAATTTGAGTTCAAATTTTCCTGTTTAGTAGAACTTCGCTTGATTGAAGCGCTTTTAGAAGGTTGCATTACCGTCTCTTGGATAGTTGATTGAGCACCGTCTTGTGACGTTGAAAGTGCTTCAAATCGAGTATGATTTGATGTCATTGGGAGTACCTGCATGCTAAAACCATCATTATCACTTTTTCTTTTTCTAGCAAAGGATATCATCAATACTAAGCTTAAAATTAGTGTTCCCTTTAATTTCAAGTTTATTGAAATTCTTTACAATTTTCATTTGTATAGTTGTCATATTTGTGGCAATCGTCCTGAGTGAGTTCGAATCCTGGCTTGAACAACTTTTAGCCAAATTTTACTTGCCTCTTGGCCGAACTCCAGATTACCAGAGCCCCTTTCTCTGGGAACCGACTAGACAGTTAAGACAACACCATACACTATTCCATAGCCAGAACATCGAAGTTTAGTTTTTAAATGATACACATTCTCGAGCCTTCAAAAATTGAAATTCGAGATCAAGAATCATATTCATACCTGACCTTTAATTTCTTGCTGCTTTCCTTTTGTAGATCTCTCCTTTTTAGCATCGACACCATTTTCCAAATCATTTCCTTTGCTTGCGACATAAGTTTCTGGCACATTCACTTTTGAGTTTGGATTTAGCACACCCTTCATGTACCTTGAAGAAACACCAACCTTTTCTTCTTTAATAACAATCTTCTGCCTTGAACTTGTGTTCTCTTTGGCTTCTATTATATCCGTAGATTTTGAACCGTTAACTTTATTGTTTTCATGGTGCATTCGACCCTCTGATGACGACTCCAACATCTGCATTAAATCCTTAGGATTACCTTCAAAAGGATGTCTTCCAGGAACTGGCCTAACTGCTACAAGAACTGGGACTGGTGTTCCGGCTTCAATCTTATCGACATAAAAGAATTGGCCAAGCTGCAACTTATTATTCATAATAAGCTCATTGTCTTCTTTTGAGAGTGAGACATAAGTTGAATGAGAAGAATCTGAGACTTTTATGAAGAAACCTTGGTTAGGCCATAACTCGGAACCGGATAATGCAGGCACGATACTGATCACTTGCAGAAGGACTGATCGGTGTTCACCGCGAACTTTTACATTGGAGTTCATTGTTTGGAGAAGCTTCAGTAGAACTCCAGGTATGAGAGATGCCATTCTTTTTCACTTTTTGTTCAATTATGTTTAAACTTGTAACTGTTTGATGCATCATAATTCAAAGAGTTAGTAAAAAGGTAGTTTATTGTTTCTCAATCTTATAATTAGATCTTCAAAGTATGAAATTTTGGTTGCTAGATTTTTTCTGATACAAAAATCAATATTAATTTATATAAGAGAATGAGTTCAAAGAGTCATGCATAGCAAGATTGTATCTCCTAGATCTATGAATTTAGTTTACAAAAGAATGGATTTTGCAATCCAAAAAAGAGTAGTGGCGCAGTCTATTGCTTGTTTACCTTCTATTCACATGTAATTAACTTTTATATATGTCTCGTAAATACAAGTGTACAACTCAAATGGTTAAAAGATGCATGTACATTTGATATGCTGGGGACAAGTTCGAACTCGAAATTTCACACTTCTCTACACTTAAGTGTGTGTGAGTTTTGTCGATAGACTCTTTGAGAAAGAAAAAAAAAGCAAAATATACACAATAATTTATATACAGGAACAAAATATGTGAAAACCTTTTTGTTTATTTCAAAGAGGGGGGTATTGGTGACATGATATCCGTAATGGTGACAACATCGTTCCTTATGAGACATATTGTTAAGAGTCTCACATTAATTGCGAGATAACATAAATATATCTTTTTATATGTGAGCAAAATCCTCACCTTACAAGCTGGTTTTATAAGTTTGGTGAGACTCTTAAGTCTTAACACATATTTCAATAAGCTTTTATCTTTTCACAATCTATGCAAAGCTTATTTAAATATGTATTCCAATTGCGTAGTTTTTAAAAGAAATAGATTCTAGATTATCAAAAAAAAAAAAAAAAAATAGATTCTAGAAAATTTATTAGGACTGTGTTTGTTTTAACTTCAAATTCATCTTTTTATACATTAAAAGAGTGATTGTGACATTTAATAACTTAAATATTCATGTTAGAGATTGTAACTTAGTTAAAATCATAAAAATACTTAAAAATGATTTGTGCGGAAAGCTATTTAAAATAACTTATTTTTTAGAGATTTTTTGAAATTTTATGATCCAAATTTTTTTTAACAAAATGATGAAATACTTAAAATGACATTTTGAGATGAGCTATTTAAATCAAATTTTCATTTGAAGCTTTTTTTAAAAAAAAATTGTTAAAAAACTTTTAACACAAAATCAATACACTATCAAAATCATTTTTCAAAAAGCTAAAACAAATTATGCACCATCATTTTGCGGTTAAAACAATTTTTTTAACAAAATAAATTTTCTAATAAATCTATAATAAATACTATTAAAATAATAAAATAGATTTTTAAAGAAATAATCTATTTTTTTCTTAAAAAAATCTAAAACAAACGTACCCATTATTTTATTTTTTTGGTAAATAACGTACCCATTATATGGTGTTGGGTAACACTTATATTCTCAAAATATCATTTTTGTTTTGCATTATTGAAAAGAAAACAATTGGTTTATAAATGATTTTAGTATCTACAATATAGCAGTTTTTTTCTAGTTCTTGTATTTTTTATTTTTTTTTGGATTCAGTCCTACAATTTAATTAAAAGTTGTTTTTAGTCTCAAACATGGTATGTGATCTAATATAATCATGACAATTGACATGGTGTTATGTGACCCAATAAATTGACTTTATAATTAAAAACAATAGTTTTTGAATTCGATCGTATGGATCGAATTCAAAAAGAAAAACTTACATGAACTAAAACTAAAAAACTATAATTACAAAAACTAATATAAACAAAAATAATATTACAAAGGATCATTAAGATCTCACCGTTATAGACAGATAATCTATGCTCTATTGTCCAAATTAAACCACCTTTATGTCATACATTTCTTCATTTTCTTCAATCCTATACATAGAATGGGAAATGAACATTATAAATATCAAATGCAAAAGCAATTGATTCCATTTTAAGAAATTAAAAACTTAATTAAAAGTAACAAACAAATTGAGTTAGTATTGTAACATACCTATATGTTGCATGATCATGACATTGCTAATCTTCTTGAAATTGGAAGAGAAAAAAGATGATAAAATTAAAAGGCAAGAAAATGAGAAAAATGAGCTTAACCAAGAACATACATGTAAAGCTTTGCATGCTAGACAAGTAACCATCGAATAGTACTTGGCTTCAAAGCTAAGTGAACTTTTTATTACTTTACTTAAATGTGGAACACTTTTGTGAGACACGAAATGACATATTAATTAGGTCTTGTGAGTGTGTAAAAGAAACTAATTAATGGAGATTATGGTCCTTAATTTTCTATGGTGGTGGGGCTCAATATGGTAATATTTCGTTTTTAAGTTAGAGGGAAAGTAACCGTTGAAAAAGGTCAGTGTTTAAGGGTTGCACTAAGACTCATAAAACATGTGAATTAGGTGTCACTAAATACGTTGTATATTCCTATATAGATGATGATTTATGAATTGTATTGTGTGTATATATGCATGCGTGTCATTGAAGATATAATGATTCATACTTTATTTTCAAATAACTGATTATCTGAAAAGCTTAAGTTGTTAAGAAATGTCACATCAATAGTTTTATATTATTTCTAACAATGCAAAATTTTAAGAAAATGTACTAGGATGTAACTGGTGCATTAGCACCACGAATCGGTACATTCTGTCTGTTCAGATGTGGAAATTGTTTAAGTTCACGCAAATGTATCGGTGCATCATGCATGTCAGTTTTGAACTGATACATGTTGCTTCCAAACTTAGAAAATATTTTCCTAAATGAAGATCAATCGGTACATGCAAGATATGATCCAATGCATGTTTTCTCCTGTTTCGAAAAATAGAATTTTTAGGCAAAATTTACGGGTACAAAATGGATAAGAACTGGTACATGAGCCTAAAACTTTAAAATGACTTTTAAAAAGGAACATATATTGGTGGAGATGCTAGTTTATTAATCTAGTAAAGCTGAATTATAAGCAGATGCTAATTAAGTTATAAGCAAATGCTACTTCATTAATCACAAAGAAAAATCTAAGTTACAAGATATATAATTATATAAGAGATGCTAGTTTATTATTCTAGTAAAGCTGAATTTAATGTAAGTAGTTATTTAAGATTGATACCCTAGGTTAGTCAGAACTCATCGAAACATATAGACTCATCACACCTTTTTTTTTTCTTTCAGATATGCACATTGAGATAACTATAGTGTTTGAACAAGATATTCAAACCATAGTGACCACCATAATCATTCCATTTAATTACACTGAAATCACATAGCTGTTTGATGAAAAGCATGTCTTCTACAATCTTCATTATCTAATTTTCACTGTATCATTTAAACTTTATGTTACCTTTTTGTTAGATAAAATTACACCTTTAGTCCCTTAATTTAATTACAAATAATGATTTAATCATTTATCTTTTGTTTACTTCATTTTTGTCTTTTTTTATCCTTCATTTTCGAGCTTTATAATAAGATCTTCATTCATATAAAGATCTTGATTTAATCGTGATCAATACACATTTACACATGACTAGTTTTTGCAAACATCACTAATTAAAAGTACTGGTTTACCATACATGTTCATTCAAGATCTGTATTCATGGCGAATTTTCAAACAGAAGTTAGAGTGAATTCCATTTAAAACTTTTGTCAATCATTTCAACCATAGTAACTTCATAGTATCCGATACAAGCTAACCAGTGTATGACGAGATTAGATCAGCGTAAGCAACAAGACAGGCATGTAATATCCTATATACATTGCTTGCGAAAAGAATACAAAAATCATATGCTTATTATGTACACACATGAGATCTTCTATTGAGTTTCAATGGAAGTGACTATACTGACTGTTTCTTTTGAAGCTCGTCGTTAAACTTGCAACAGAAACAGTAAAGAAGATACCTTGATTTCATTGGCCACCGAAAAAGTAGATAATTGCTGACATTATACTGTATGATTGGATGAAAACTTGGAGACTCACAACATTCTGTTTGATTCAATCATCAAAGATTTTCCCTGTTAAGAGTAAAAGAGGAGTTATATTATATTGTTATACTAATCTATGATTTTTGGTACAAGTAGAGCATCTTAGTGTTCCAATGTGGTTGTAGAGGGTGGAGCCAAGGTTACTCAATTTTATGGCAAATAGAGACGATATGTATAAAGGAATATGTAACTATTTAGTACTGACACTTCATATTGAATATTGAAAATGTCTGGTATCCAACACGTGTCGGCGATACCGACACACATGATTACGTTTAACTATACCATTTTCTCAAATTGTAACAAACAAGTGTCGTATTTGTTGTCCGTGTCAATGTTTCATAGATATTTAATGTATGAAACACCATGTATGACATATTTCTTGAAATGGAATGTGACAACAACATAGGAAAAGGCAAGGGAACAAAAATCAGGCTGAAAGTGGAGTTGCATACAAGGGCATAAGTGTGTGTGTGTGTGTGTGTGTGAGAGAGAGAGAGAGAGAGAGAGAGAGAGAGAGAGAGACCTCATTTTGGGTGCCATTTTCAGCGGGAAACCAATGCATGAGAACACCCAGATTCATGACAGCCGGTATCAATTTAAACAAAAGTGGCGTTGTGACCTGTAAATCATCAGTTATATGGTTAAAATAATAGGAATGCAGGAAGAATGGACCAAACTCTGAATGAAACTTACCAGACTAAGAGCCGTTGTCCCTAGAAGGAGAAGATACATTTTCCCCTAAAATATTGTAATCAATGGTTAGTAAGAGAGACCGAAAAAGTGCGCAAAAGAGGGGAAAACGGAAAAATGGCATAAATAGATCAAAATCACCGAGAAAAGGAATGGGGAAGAACACACAGATAATCTTCAATACAATTCATATCAATGAAAAAAGGCGAGAAATTTGAAAAGCAAGTAGATCATATATAATTGTTCTTATATTTTCCAGCTGGTAAGTGTAAAAATCAGTTGTGGGAAATTATGTAACATCCCAGAAATATAGTGTGATCTTTTCATACTGTGCATGAACATAAATCACCTACTGAAAGCTACTTGATAACAGTTTACTACAGAAGGCAGCTATACAGAAATTACAAAATCTAAGCAGCGTGAAAATCTTTTAATCTCAAACATAATGGAGTAGAGAGGGAAAGGGAGAGAGTAAAAACCTCAACAAGATGAAGATTTGAAGCACGACTCAGCAGAACAAAAGCGAATTCTCCAATTTGTGCAAGTGAGATACCAACCTAAGTTATAATAAATACAGGAATTGAGTGTTCAACAAATGAAAGGCAGTACGGTTAACCAATAATATATATCCAACAAGCTGATAATATACTTACAATAAATGCTGTCTTAAGACTATACCCAAAGGCCTTTGTAACTATAGCAACAACAGCAGTCTTGACAACAACAACCAAAATAACAGATGCAAGCAAGATATCCACATGGTTCCAAAGGAACTGCACATGTATAAGCATTCCAATACTTGAGAGGAAGAGAGCTGCAAATAGGTTACGAATTGGTTCCACCTACAGTATATAAATATAAATCTTTTAATCTTATTACGAGCAAAATGCAGTTAACACTTCAGATGCACTAAATTATCCAAAAACACACTATTGATACGTTTTTCACAAATGGCAAAAAAATTAATGGAGTGAAAAGGAAGTACAACACGGAGAATGATGAGGAATCTTTCAAACAAGTCCATGAAAGGTGAAAAAGGTAAATAAAAAACCATTAAAGCTGTCTTATCCGTCTTTATATTTAAGATACCATTTCCCTTAAAGCAGCTATAAGCAGAACTTTGAAAAGAATCCAATAGAGACATCACATAACATTTTACAAGCAAACCATAACAGGTTGCTATTAAATAATTAACAAAGAATATGCCTATTATAAAAAAAATGGTAAGCTAAAAACTAATAGTTAATATTTAATGAATATGGCATAAATAGAAAAACAAAAGAGTAAATAGTAAAAATGTAACCAAAGAAAAATAGTAAACTTGAAGTTTGTCTAGCAATCTCATGATAAATGTGTCAAGACATCAGAATATAAAAAATCATTAGATACACCCCCTGTACAAGCAAAGTAAGTCTGATACAAGCTGAAAGTCATCAACAACGAACATTACCTGGTCCAAAGTATGTTGAGCAAAGTCTGTTGTCGAAATCATAACACCTGCCATAAATGAACCTAGCTCAAGACTAAGACCAAGTTTATCACTGCACTGGAAAAAGATTTTAAAACGTTAACAAAATGCTCATCATCATCACAAACAATTAACTGCAATAAACTCATTAAGACCCAAGTTACACAAGACAATTGAATTCTAAATCACTTGAAAAATTCTTTTCAAATAACAAGTAACAAGACCATTGAGTTCTAAATCACTTTTTCTTAAAAAAGCAGGATGGACTACCCATATCCAAACCTATATACTCCCTCCGTCCCATATTATTAGAGAAAAAATAAAAATCACATTTATTAAGAAAAAGTAAAATATAATGATTAAAAGTATGTTTTTTTGTATTTTCTTTGAAGAAAATTGTATGGAAAGATGTAAAAACAATTTTTATTGGCTCTTTGAAGAGAGAGAGTAAACTTTTCTTGAAAAGATAAATGTGTTTTTTCTCTTATATTTTGGGACAAAATAAATGAGTTTTTTTCTATTTTATTTTGGGACGGAGGGAGTACATATACTAGAAAAATCTTTTCAAATACCAAAAGTACCCTAAAAAAACCAAAGTGCAATATGGAATTGTAGCCATGTTTTTAAGAATGTACAACTATGAATAAAATATGCTACTATTAGAATTTAGGAGGCCTATACTCAACCAAAAAAGCTAGCTTGAGAGTTGAGGTTTGCACTATCCTTATAAAGGCTATCTATATTCTATGTCATATCTCTAGCCAATGTGGGACCTCTAACAGCTACCAAATGTTAAAAGATTCACAAACGGCAATCAACAAAAGTATTCTTACCCATGCAGATAACAAGCAAAAAGCAACAGCAGCTAGCTGATAAAGTTCATTTGTCTGGAGCATGGAAAGAAAGAAAAATTAACTCATGAACTGCCAATATTTTAATAAGTTGCTAGTTAATCAATATGCTTTGGCCTAACCTGAGACGAGAGCCGCATCATGAGTTTGAGAAAGCGAGGAACAAACGACCAAGACAGTATAGATGTAGCAGTGAGATACAAGGACAACACTAGCAACCTGAAGTCAAAAACTGTCAGAATGCAATAAAATATCTTGTATTAAATATTAATATCTTCATATTATATTGTATTAGAGTATCTTAGTTTACCTCCTAAGATTAGTTTCTTCGCTTAGAGTATCTTAGATAATTTCTTAAGGATAGTTTCCGTATTACTTATTATTATTATTATTATTATTATTATTATTATTATTATTTGCTTTTGAATTTCCCTATTTATTTGGGATTATGAGTTTATGTATCTCTATAAGTAGGAGTAGGTGTTTGGTCTTTTGTATCAAGTTGATATCAAGTTATTATCGATCATATTTCTTCTTCTTCTTATTCTTCTCTTTATTTTATCTAAATTCATAACTTAAACACAGTATCGGAGCCTAATTCGATCTAGGGGCTTATTCCAATGGCAATACTCACACAAAGATATATTATTATACTCTCCAAAAACAAATTAGATTCTGTCCCAATGGCAATATATCAAATTTAGGGTAATAATACTTGGAACTCTTCTCACACAAAAATACTAAACTTTATAATACCCTAAATTTCATCAAAACTAGTGAAATAGAGCCCGTATAAATTTCATTTAAACTGGTCTTCATTCACTTCTTATAAAATCCAGTTTAGAAGACAAATCTCAATAAATCATGTTCCCCAGCACTAGTCTCTAATGCTGACGTGCACGTTAGTGTCAGAGGTTACCCATAAACTACAGTCTCTCCAACAGGTATGTTTTATGCAGTTTAGAAGACAAATCTCAATAAGTCTTAGTATATTTTCAAGTGTTTTAAGCCTAAAAATCATTCTTGCAATGTTTCTAAGGTTTGGAGTTTATGTACTAAAGTCAGTTTAAATAAAAATATCAGGTAGGTAAGGTGTACCGTTAAATTCTAGTCAGCATGCATGGAAGCAGATTGCAAAAGAGATGTAAAGGACGATCTTGCAGGGTAGAATGAATAGAATTGTAGTCAGGTACTGGGGGAAAGGGAGGAGGTAAAATAAGATTCACACAAGGAGAAAGTTTTTGGGTGTAGTATACAAGTTAGTATATGGGTGCATTTGATCTGCTAAAAAATTAGGGGACTGGACAGAACAACTCCAGTTGTACTGCAATAGATTTTAAAATTGTTCATGGGACCGAACAAATTGGAGGGCAAGGGACTGGACAAAAATTGAAAGTCTTGTCCCTTAGTGAATTACAAGATAACTTCTTGTCCCAACTCCCAAGTACAAGTTGTCTAAAATACAAAAACAATTTTTTGTCCACCAAACATTGAACAAAATACGAAGTTGTTCAATACCTTGAAAATTTGTCTTCTATTGTTCTGCCATGTAATGTTCTGTCCAATATTACCTTTTACAGATCAAATGGACCCATTGGATAGCTTGGTTACTAATGTATGTATAATGGATGTACTCTGTTAGCTCTACCCTTGCGCTGATAAGTACTTTTCTTTTTTAAAAGGAAAAGGGAATGCATGAAAGCACAAAGTTGTACAAGTAATATAACATTAGAAGATCGACTGGCTTGCATAAACTGAATAAATTATTTATTTATCATTATGAAAAATTGATTTTATGAGTTACAAAAACAAATTGGAGACAAATAGTCCATATGGATAGACTTACAGTTTACCCATTGATATAATCCCTTGCAAAAGACCACTGTTACCACCCAAAACTGGAAGCAAAGCAAATAGTAGACCCACTGCACAATCCTGATATAAAGGAGGTAGAAGAAAGAATGATACACGAGTTGAGATGAAAACTTCAGAGTACATTACTACATTAAATTGTTAACAAGTTTAATCTTTAAAACTCGACAGAAAAGATACCTGAAAAATAAGAGTGCCAATTGTAACTTGAACATGAAGAGCATTATTACTATTACGTTCCACCAAAAACTTCACCACCTGTAAAAAAAGTGAAAGTAAACAATGACTTTTGGAATCTGTTGAACTATCAATCAATAACAATGCATATTGTAAGTTTCAGAAATGGGGTGAAAGCATACCACTGCTGTTGATGACATTGACAGAAAGGAACCAACAAAAACACCCTCAGACAATTTTCCTCCACATAACTGCACCAAATATACAATAAAATTATTTAAGTATTCAAAACAACACAGTTGTACTGAAGACCATGTCAGCCAAAGTCAGCACCATACCATGGCAAGAATTCCACAAAGGAACATGAATATTACAACTTGAAGCAACCCTCCAAGAACAGCAACAGGCCCCACAGCTTTTAACTGAATGGATAAAAATTCAAAAATCAATTCTTGTTAAAAAAATTTAAAAGAAAAGAATTGCCAATCTGCATCCACAAATATGTGTAATAATGGTAAAAGATATTTTGGCAGATCAGGAATAGCAAACCTTTGCCAAGGAAAACTCCAGCCCCAAAGCAAAAAGAAGAAACACTACTCCAAATTGGGCGACAGTTTCAACCTGTATAAAATTATAAGAAAAAATTGGTTAACATGATTGAGTAACAAGACAATTATTACAGCTTATACACAATACTAATATTACCCAAATTCCAAACCTACATAGAACTTAGAGGTTAAAAGCTGGAGTGAAACACTAACAGATCAGTAAGACCCTCTTGAAGTTTTCTTGTCCCATTTTACAAGACCTTTTTCAAATTTCAAGATGTATTAATCACTTTTTAATGAGGAGAATTAAAAGACTATTTATTTCTCTTCTTAATAAATGAAGGATAATTTCTGAAAGAGAATGCACACTGTTGACAAAGAAATAAAAAAACTATTTTTCTTAATTCTTGTGCATAGGTCAAGAGGGTCTTACATATAGGGACAGAGGTAGTACTAAACTTCTAATAAAAGAAGAAATGGCAAATTGGCGATGGAAAATTTGATAATCATTACAAATGGTACTCAAATCAACATTTCAAGACACTAGTCAATGCCTGTATATTATAATTTGTAGTCTTCAACCACTGCAGTAAGTGAGGTCACACATTCTTGGATTTGAATTCCACGCAGTTACTGCATGGCGCAGCAACTGATGTGGACCGTCCGATTTAAAATGAACGGCCGGGATGCAAATTACAAAAACAGTACCCTATAATCAGAACCGTTGAATCTCATGTCTATGGCCAAGATTAAAAACTGTGTCCAACTGTGTTATTTTTTTTACAGCAGGTAATCGTTATCCTAAATTCTTATAGAGGAGAAATCAGATTAGGCACTCTGAAAATGGATCACAACTTGCTTCAACAAAAAAAGACAGTAGATGACTCAAAACAACATACCTGAACCATTTCACTGATGAATTTCAAACCCCCTGGTCCAATAAGTGAACCTGCAAGAAGATATCCCACAATAACCTACATGTATAAAAAAAAACAAAGAAATCACATCATATGACTAACATAGAAATCAAAGACAAAAAATCAACTAGGACACCAGATGTCATAAGAAGGAATAGTAACAACTACAGACCGGTTGCCCCAAACAAGAAAAGACAATTCCACCGATGGCTGCAGAAACTATGATGACAACCAAATCTGATATTAGCCTGCATGAATGTGAAATTATTAAATTGTTGATTAAATCCCGTGGTATTAAATAAATAGCACAGACTGCAACAACACAAAATTCAAAAGTACAAAACTGAGACATTAACATCTAACAATAACATCAATTCATATAAATTTGGCATTAATGAAACAATGGTTGTTCAAAATCTAAAATAAACACATCATTATGTGATACGCTGCTTCTCCATTTAAACATCCAACCCTCCAGGAGAAAATAAAGTATAAGCCCATTAATTCTTCCAAATGAAGAACAGAAAAGAATAATAGAGTAACACAAATATGTGCAGGCTCCAAACACTAACAGTCTACATAACATCATGATAACAAATTCAACAACCCAAAAATATAGATTCATGAACAACAGAAATTATCCCAGAAACAGAGCATGTTGTCCAAGTTTAAAGCAATTCATAGCACAATTGATTATTCTTCAATTTGTCAACCAAGCTAATTAATAATTCCCTGAATAGTAATTACAATGTTAAAAATCAAAAAATAGATATCAACCTCAAATCCACTTGAAGCACAGGATATTTGGATTTCTTGTTTGACATCACAAAGACATTGTCCTGCCATATAATAGCATAAACAAGTCAGATAGATCAAACATGAAAAAACGTATTTTACATTTTTGTGGAGAACAGCCATGAAGACTCAGATCACATTTAAGCACACCTTTTTGTCAATCAAAGTTGTTACATCATCAGAATCTTCATTTTCCAGAGAGAACACATCTTGAAACTGAAATGATCTTGTGGCACTAAGGAATATAATCATATAAAAATAATTAATTGTGGTATATGAATAAAGTTACATCTGAAATCCATTGTAATTAGTAGTAATCAAGAAACTACACAAAGCTACATATGACCATACTTTCCCTCACGCGTATCATTTCTCTTAGCTTTATCATGAGTAATTTTAGCTACAGTCTCCAATACTGCCTGCAAAATAAGACTAGAATGTCAAAACTCATTTTGCCTTTCAAAACTGACCAAAATGATGTTTACATGCAAATCCGTTTAACTAGGAAAAAATGTTCAGTGTTATCTTATCTCATAGCATACTCAGAATATCTTAGACAAATTCTAAACTACCTTTTTTTATTTGTTCCCATGTTTCAATTAGGATCGGTAGACCTATTGTATTATACTTGTAGACTTATTAGTAGTAGTAGTAGTAGTAGTATAAATAGGACATCAATATAATCTTATTATTTTAAGTATTGCTTCACTCTCTCTTCACTTCCCCTACAATATAATTCCAATAAAAAGAAGCCAATAAGTATTAGTTAATCCCGCAATAGGAAAATGATCGATGGCTATAAAAAAAAGTAGCTCAAAAATCATTATCAGAGTTATGCATATATCCAATATACTAGAGGAAGATAAAATAGAATCAGAAGCTCTTATTTTAACACTGTAGATCGTAAAAGAAAAATCTGATGAGTCTTCAATTGAAGAGAAGAAGATATTTAAACAATAGATTAAAAGTTGAAGTGTGTTGGGGGACGAGGCGAAGATCCCAGACACAGATTCATTTGATTTATTGTTAGGAACCCAAGAATTGGATTCTGAAGAAAGAACACTTTTATTAAGAAATAGGAGGGAAATCTCTCCTCCAAGGGTTTCCCCTTCGCAATAGAGTCACTACTCTATTCACAATGTTTACAATATTCAATAATGATCAACTATACATTGTGTTCTCCTATTCAATAATGAACAACCTCAACTAACTAACTTTTATAACAAGCCTTAACTACTTTAACTACTCTAATTAACCATCACTCTATATCCAAACTCTAATTAACCATCATTCTATATCCTAACATTTACCAAGTGTTATATTATATGAATTTGAAATCGACAGGTATGAAATCTAGGAATCATTTAAACTCCAACAGCACTATTGAAAATAAGAGCATCAGACATACCTGTTGATCAGCTACACTGTTATTGAAGCTGTTTTTATCAGGTTCTGTTAAAGAAGGAAACGATCAATGAGAATAGTTGCCAAACTAAATTAAACAAACATCCATGATATATCTTTCTCAAAAATATAAAGGTATTGCTTCATAAGCCCTTTATAATTAAATGTAAGGCAATGAGAGAGCAAAAGCAAATTCTTATGCATCTCTTAACAGTAATTTAAGCTAAAAACATGTCTCGCAAGTCTCAACCGGTAAAGTACATCTCTCCTACATGACTTACAGCTATCTTCAAAAATATGGGGCAGTACAATCCATCAGATATCGATTCAATTAGTACTTCACGGTCAACTAAGAGACCTATATAGCACCACACAACTCCATTATCAATAAGCAGTGGACAAGTAAATCAACCTACAAGCAAACCTCCTATGCATGTGCTTAGATGTTCCATTCCAAGTCTACAACTACACAATAATGCTACCAACCAACTAAAAGCTACCTTGAAGATTCTCATGTGCACCATATTTTCTTCCATGAAAACACACTCTCTCCCAATAAGGCAACGAAACCCAAACTTACACCGCTTTAAAGTAAACGGCGTAACGAAGAGCATAAAGCGTTGGATTATAACCATTGATTATATTAGAAATAAAATAAATAGGGTGATTGTGGTTGTAATATCATGTAAATATAGTAAATAAGGTAATAACACTAATCTCATTCTCTATATTGTGACTGTGTGCAGGGATGGCAATGGGTAGGATACTATAGTACTCGCTGGGTAGGAATGGGAAATGCGTGGCCATCATTTTCAGACAACAGATATTGGCAAGTTTCAATACTTATCAGGGACAGAAATCACACCACCCAATGATGATATTAAAATTTCTCATAGGAAATATACAATGACCATTTTAAAGAATGCATGTTTTATGAACGCCATCCGACGACACTTCTATGAATCCTACTGTCAAACTTCTATAGAAGTCAGACATACAAACTAAATTCTCTCACAGTCACTTGTCCAGATTTTCCTTTCTTGCTAGTATGGCGAGTCAATTTCTCAACTCTCTTTGTGAAGGACAGTGAGATATCACAAGTCACATCTCAAAGTACATTAAAGGCAACTCAGGAAAAAAGTCTTTATCACAAAGTCTTATCACATCTCAAAGTTGCAATGACCAATTTTTTTCTTAATACCCGGTATCAAGTCCAAGAACTAACTAATCCTAGGGGTCCAATCCCACCGTCTAAAGCCAGAGTTTTTCCTCCGTAAAGAAAAACTCATTGAAATTAGCACCAGCGGGAATCAAACCTGAGACCTTGCGACCATCATTCCAAAAGTTCATAACAACCAACTACTACTAACTTCATAAAACAACTCAAAACACTAACTTCATAACTACTCAAAACACTAACTTCAAACCAAAAAAACAACAATTCAAATTTAGCAACAAAAAAAAATACCCAAAAACTACAATCACAAAAACAAAACAAAAACCCAATAAAAAAATTCAACAAAAAATAAGAAAAAGAAAAAACCTTCAGGTTGATCATTCTCAGAAAACTCCTTCTCAAGAACACGATCGAACATTTTAGCCAAACTACCATCATTAGATTCAGGAGCAGATGAATTAAGCATATTACCATAAAACCTATCACGAGTTTCCTTATCGGATCTACCAGAACAACAAACACTACCACAGATCACGATGATGAAGATGATGAAAAACCAGAACTCAAACACACTCAATTTGTTTTTCTTCGCCATTGTTGTGTGAGTTTGAGTTTTAGGGTTGAATTTGGGAATTTGATTTTGAGAAAAACATGTAAATGGTTGAAATGAATGAAAATTGAATTGGTTTTTGGAATTTTCAGAATTTTCTGTTCTTCTGCTGATGGTGGTTCTTTAGTTAGTTGTGTTGGTTGTGTGTGGAGTTTAGAAAATTTGGTATTTTTTCATGAAAACTACTTAGGGGCTTTTCTGTAATTTTTCGTAATTTTGGTATTTTTTTCATGAAAACTACTTAGAAAAATTAGTATTTTTTCATGAAAACTACTTAGGGGCTTTTATGTAACTTTCTGTAATTTTGGTATTTTTTTCATGAAAACTACTTAGAAAAATTGGTATTCACTTCGATTCTATATATAAAAAACATTTCACTTTTTTGGTATATTGAAGAATTGATGTATTTTGACAATATTTTGGTCTAAATACATCAATTTTATGATGAATCTAAAAAGTCAATTTTATCTTATGTATAAAATCAAAAGGAGTATTTTTTTTCGTGAAAACTACTTAGGAGCTTTTCTGTAATTTTATGTAACTTTTATATGAAAACTATTTAGGGGCTTTTATGTAATTTTGTCAACATCTTTTGTTTCTTTCTAAAATAATATTTTGTTTCAAAAAAAATTAAAATTAGTTTTTTTTTTAACTTAAACGAAATGATAAGTTATTTTTTTTGGATAAAGTAAGAGCCTCTAGACATTAAGTAATGAATAGACATACCAACTAATTGGCACCTCTAGACATTCTCGTCTTCTATCTATAGCTCATATTAATATATTAATAAAATAATAAAAAATATATACAAAAGTGAGGGGACTAGACCAAACCCCAAGAAGAAAAAAAACACAATAAAATGATAAGTTATTAAGAACTCACACAAAATAGAAAAAAATTATAGTTCGAACTCCAGTCAAGAAAATCTGATTAAATAATTTTGATATTTTTTATCTATTGAGCTAGGATTTGTGGACAAAATGAATTAATCATTATTAATTTATGGATATTGTTCAAAATATTATACTATGTAAAAGTAGTTATTTTTACCTAAAATTGAGTCTAAAAGTAATATTTATTTATCATTCTCTACCCACACAAAATCTCTCAAGTAAGGTGAATTTTTTTTTCTCTTTTTCTTTCCATCCCACCTCAAAAAATTCTCTGAAGTGACTATGCACTAAATAATTAATGTCGTAAAGAAAATTAGATGCTTCTTTTAAAAATCAAAATCATAGTGCATCTATATCATAAAATAGAGATGAAATTTCAATTATATCGGCACACCAAATAAATTATGTTTATTTAATTATACAAAATTTATCATATATAATTTTCATTTATACATACAAAAGTTTCACATCTTTTAAAAATCGAATTTAAGAAGGATAGTTTATATACAACATTTTTATTCCTCAATAGAATGAGACATTTCTTATGAAGATCAAATTCCTGATAGTTCATACACAAATCAAAGTGGACAATACATCAGTTACATGTCTCTAGCCATTTAGCTTTAACAGGAGGCAATTGGTCCGTTCCAACACAGCTAAAAAATCTCACATTGTTTGGAAATCAAAATTAAGGGTAATTTATTTACAACACCCTTGACGTGGCTTACAAAGAATTCAGATGAGGTCCAACACGGATAATATCTCAAAATGTTGTATGGAATATCTGAGATGGAACGAAACAATGATTTACCTCATAGTAAATTTTTTTCCATATATATTTAATTATTTGTATAAACATAAAGATTTATCTATAAAACTTTTTACGATGTGAATTTATAAATAATCCCTCAATTTTTCAAACTTTTAAGAAAATTGTATTCATATTAGATAATTATATATTTTATATCTTTTTTGTTTTTACAATCAGTTTAATCTGATTTGATAATTGATTCTAATATCAAATTATTTCAATCAATTCTTAAATACAGCTTTTTTTTCACGCAAATATAGTTCACAAATATAGTTGAGAGAGATAAATTTTAAATATATTGCCTTTCATATAATATTCATTCAAACGTTGGTCGACTATTCATTCAAACAACTATTTTGCACAAAAGAAAAAACAATTATCTTTGCATTACATAACTTATTACATTGCACCCAGTCTCACCATGAAAATATCTCACTTTTTGGTGTAAAGTTCCCTTTTCCAATTTCCTAAGTAATGTAGAAAGAAAGAAAAGTACACACGCTTTGTTATTTTATTTTATTTTTATTCATTAAAATCAATTCTTTTATTTAAAATTATTCAATTTATATTTGATCTTAATTGGTTTAGTAGTGATTAACGTTAAAGTTAGTAGAGAGAACTGTGGTTTGATCTCCTCAACTGCGTTTGAAAAGGGACGAGAACCACTTGACTAAAACAAAGATATTCATTCATTCAAATTTGTAAATTACATCAATCGACATCATAATATATTCAAATTCGCTAAAAATTAAAAATGATAAATCGACAAACAAACTCACTACATCAGAGTTAATAGTACAACACTGTCAAATGATAAAGCCTACAATTGATGTGACAAAATATAAATGTCCGGAGTAATCATATGCTTTCGAATCTGCAACATTGAAGACGCTTAAAATCATTGAATCTGCTATGAAGTTATATTGAAGCAAATCTGCAAATTTGAAACAAATCAAACACCGTATGAAAATGGGAAAACAAACTTCATACACGAAGACGAAAAATAAACACCATACAAAAATCAGAAATCAAACAACTCCACAATATAGAAATAGAATAACACCAGAAAAAACTTAAACAAAACTTAAAAATATGTAAAAAAAAACACTTATTTAAAAAAAAATAAACTAAAAAACGATCAAACACTTATTTAAATTTAAAATTGGGTCTTGTTAACTAATGTCCCAAGGGCACTAGTTAAGTTTACAAAAAATAGTAATATTTACATTTGAAATTGTGTTTTATTATTGTTGAAAAGTACATTGCACAAGTTTCAAGAGTGTTTTTTCTATTTTTGTATCCTTAACCATTGCCCTAAAGGCAATACTTATCATTTTCCTTTAAAATTTATAACATATACTCCTTCCGATTTCATATATAAGAAACAAAAAAAATATTGATATTCTCAAATATAGAAAAAAAGTACTACAATCATTACATTTATTACTATTTATTCCAATTTTACCTTTAATTTAACATTTTCAATTTTTTTATAAAACTTATAATGATTACTTTTGAGAATATCAAATGTCACATATTACCAAAAAATAAAGATAAAATTGATAATATATTATTTCTTCACATCATTCATCCACTTCCTAAAAAGGTGTGTTTTTTTTCTTCTTATATTTGAGACCGTAGCGAGTATTTACATTGTTTATGAACAATTTGCTAATGAAATTGGGACTTTTTGTGGCAGTATTGACATGTCTCTAGTGGCTCCGTTCAAAGTGAAGTGTGCTATCCACAAGTTCACTAACACGTGTAACAAACAAACAATTCAACCTTCTTTGTTATCTCACTCTCACCCACCCACCCCATTGCAAACTCCACAACTTCTGAAGACTAAGAAAAAACTAGAAACTGAGAGATACCCTTTTCAATGGAATCTGTTCTAAGCCAAGTTGGTACAATTCTCTACCAAAAGCCACGTTTAGGTAACAATTTCAACACTTGTTCCTTTGGTAGGGTTGATTCTAGGAGGGTAAGGAGTGTGGTGGTGGTGAAAGCAGAAACAGGAGGTGCAAGTAGTATAAATCCAGATATAAGGAAGGATGAAGCAAAGGTTGTTGATTCTGTTGTGCTTAATGAACTCTCCAAGCCTCTTACCCCTTATTGCAGGTAAGGTTCAGAATTTCAAGATTATTTTGTATGGTTAATTTTATCTGTGTGATTCTTAATTTATGTAATGTCATAATTTGATTTGGTTGATTCAGAAATTTATTTAGAACAAAAATCGATACATAAACTAAAACTAACTAAAATTCCATATATGAAATGATAGTTAAGCCTATTTCTTTTTGACTAAATTATTATTATTTTTTTAATCACTTTTTGACTAAATTATGTTGCTAGTGAAATTAATATTTTTATTGAGAAAAAATAATTCCACTTTAACTACTTTTTAACAAAAGGTTTTCATATTTTAAGGGAAATAAATATTTGTGATACATGAGCATATTAATTTACTTGTGAAGTTGTGATAAATTATGCTTGCTTTTTAAAAAAAAAAACTAAATAGAATTTTTAAGGAAGAAAAAATAGAGAAAAGAATTGAACTGTGGATTTGGATCCTCTCTGGCCTTTTAGTTCAGCTATTCCTCTTTTGTTAATTTTATGGTTGATGGGCCATAAAGATCATAAAACAAGCTTTGAAGAGACAAAAAAAAAAATGAATAAGTGGCTATGATTTGGGTAGCATGAGAGAAGAAATTGGAGAGGATCCAAATCCGTAACTTCTTGGAACAAGTTGTGTCGGTTGTAACAGGCCGGCCCAATCAATGATGAACACACTTTCGCCCTTAATGTGTCTTGCACATTGAAGAGTTTTTGCCTTGTGTGAGTTGAACCCAGGGTACATGGTTTGATTCTCACGGAAGGCAAAAGCTCTACTAGAGAGGGGATTAGAGAAGATCGTGAGGCAGCAGTACCAGATCAGAGATGGGGCCCAGGCTGTTACAATAGGCGTGTGAGAAGTCAGTGAGTAATAATGCCGATTATTGTGTGGGGCAGGATACTATATAATTTGGGATGGGGAGTGATCATCAGTGCACAGTGTATCTTCAAAGATTGGCTCTTGCGACGCTTCTAGGAAAAGAAACACATACATGAATGAATCAAATTTACATTTGCATGAGAGGATCGTCTCTAGTCTAGCGTGCTTGACTTGAAACACTCTTTTCACAAGTGACATTGTGAAAACTTTCTAGAAAATGTTCGAATAAAGATAAAACACACACTAAAAAGAGTTGTGTTTGTCTGTTGGATCAGTCAACAATACTTAAAAATTAATCTAGGATGTAACATCAGTGTTTATTATGATTTATACTCTTAAGTTTTTGCCCTAACTCAATTTCAAAATATAGTTTTTTTGCCTACAATTGTTTTTTAATGCAATTTTCATGTTTAAATTCCAAAATATTAACCATCATGGCTTTATGGTACAGATGTTGGAGATCAGGAACTTTTCCTCTATGTGATGGAAGCCATGTAAAGCACAACAAAGCCACCGGAGATAATGTTGGACCTCTTCTTTTGAAAAAATAAAATTAATAATTTTTTACTTGTGTTATGAGAGAAATTAAATTCTCAGATGTTGCTTATGTATTATGGACTTGACATTTCAATGTTTGAAATAAAATGCAGCTTGTTTTGCAATTCATATTTTATGTTGGTTTGGCATATTTCTATTTTTTTTAATTAGGGTATGATCAGCTTCTAAGTTGCAATATTTATGAGAAGTTAAATTTAGAATTCGATTTAGTTTTAAAAAACTGTAATTTAGTTTTTAAAAATTAAAAAAAAATTAAAAAGTTGTTTGGGAGGTTTGTTTTCTAAAACTGTTTTTCAAAACTATGAATTTATAGGGTCATTTTAGCTAATGAATTTGCTAATGATAACCAATGGGATCACTTATGGGTTGAAACTGATTCTACATTAGTTACCTTAACTATCAAGTCTTTTAATATTGTCTCTTGAGAATTAATAAATGGTTAAATTGTATGCTAAAAATAAAGTCTGTCTTTTATCATTTCTCATATCTATATAGGGAAAATAATCATTGTGATGACAAGTTAGTCTCTATAAGTCTTTTTTTGACTAAACTTATTAAGTGAAATATTGCTCCTATTAGCATTATAAAGGACTTTGTTAAGAATAAAATCCATCTTCCATATTTTAGATTTTGTTAATTTTTTAGGGGTTTGATTTGATCCACTCTTTGTAAAATTGAAATTATTGTCCCATACTGAATAACGGTATATTTGTTGTCCTCTATCCAATATATCTAAAAATGAGCAAAATTTGTTTAATATTTTAAATTTTGTTATGTGTTGTTATGTTTCGTCTAGTACAACATATTGTGTCGATCAAACGAATCCTACAAAAGAAATAGACCTTATAAAATCCACCAGTTTCAATACGATTTTTTCATATTCAAAACATTTTAACATATGTAATTTTTCTCGTGATAGAAAAATCTAATTATTAATAATAATAAATCTACGGTTAAGAAACATGGCATCCATATTTCATAGAAGAAGTATAGAGAAAAGCTAAAAAAAGTCTATTGTATATATTGTATAGATGAAGAGGAAAAATTACAAATGAAAAGCAAGGATAAATGTGTACATCAAATAACCACTAATTAATCTCTTAATTATCAACCAACTATTTTGGTGTATGGATGGGTAGGAGGTAAATATGTTTGTATAAATTTGAATGGAGTTTCCTCATTTGTGATTTTATTGGAACGTACAATCTTCAATGTTGCTTCAAGTAAAATGGACAAATATGAACATGCGTGCTCTGACAATCAACACGCTCATGTATTATTTGTTTTCAAACACTTTTGACATTCTAGAACTAGAGAATGAAGATATTTTGAAAAGGGTCCAAATGGCCATGCATAACAACCTCTCAAGCATAGGTCTATAAATGTAGTTTTTTGAAGATTTAATTTTGTTATACATAAAAGTTTAGCAGCACAGCTTACAGCTTGTTACTCGTCTACCGTCTATAAATATGCAATATGAATATCAAAATGAAGATTAAAATTGTACTACTCCCTCCGTCTCAAAATGTAAGAGAAAAAAACTCAATTTACTCTCTCTCTTACTTTTTCTATAACCAACAACCAATAAAAATTGTTTTTATATCTTTCTATACAACTTTTTTCAAAAAAAACACACTCCCAATTATTGTATTTTACTTTTTCTTAATAAGTGTGATTTTTGTTTTTTCTCTTACATTTCGGGACGGAGGGAGTATTGTAAAAAGAAAATGAAAGTCATTGCACGATATCCAATGATCAAAAAACAATTTCGAAACTTATAATTTATGAAGCTTCAACACGGCTTAAGTAGGGTGTGTCGTCGTGTCAGACACGTGTCGGATACCGACACTCGTACGACACCTAGACGACACGTCTCCGACACGTTTAGATAGTTTTCCTAAATTTAAAGTAGTCAAACTGTTTTGATGAATTATTTCTATAATTGATTGAAAGTACTAAGTTTAAATAAACATAAATTGTGCTTACTTTAATAAAAATTAAAATATAAAATATGCTTACTATTTATAAATTGTACTCACAAATTGCTTTATTTTATTAATATATAAAATATATATGGTCGTATCCGTATCCTAAGTTTTTTTACATTGTCGTATGTACGATATCTGTATCGTGTGTCCCGTGTCCACGCTTCATAGCCTACAAATACCTAAAACCCTCAATTTCACTTCTCTCTTACTTCCACTAGAAGGAAAAAAACCCTTAACAACACCAATCCCACCGTTCCATTACTCAATGAATGTGGTTTCCAATTTTAGAATTTCGGAACCGTTGAAGATGAAGTTGAAAGAGATTGAAGCTTTGTTTCCAATTCAAGCTATGATTTTTAATACCATTCTTCATGGTTCTGATTTGCTTTGTCGTGGTCGTACCGGTCAGGTTTGTAGTTTCTTGTTCTTAGTTTTCTCTTTTGATTATTTTTGTTATTTGCTTAAATTAATGATTTTCTATTTAGGTTAGAGGATCACATTATGTTTAATAGTAAACATGTTATGAGTTTTTCATGATTATGTTTGTTTAAGCCTTTTAAATTAAATTGAATCTAATAGTTTATGAGTTTTTATTGAATACCATTAATCTTGATGTGTTTTAATAACATATCAAATGATTTTCAATTTCTTCCAAAATTTGTTTGAACGATCTGTATGATATAAACTTTCAATCCAACGGTGAATTTTATAAAATTTGTATTCGTTATAGTGTTAATCATAAGTGGTGCGAAAGACTTGTCCAAATATTTCACATTAGACAAAATCTATTAGACAAAACCTATGTTCTTGTGCTTTTACCTTCTAGGGAATTAGCCAAACAGGTATGCGACGCAGTACACCCGGGCCAGTGTGTCATTTTCTAAGGTTGCCGTATTATTTGTGTATATTCAATACTCATCTGTTGTGTTGTGTTGTATATTAGGTGTAAGCAGAATTTGAAGTTTATGGTTCGTCCTTGGGATTGACTGCTTGCGCCGTATACGGAGCACTGTATGCACAACAAGAGTATAAGCTCAAGATAGGTGTTGATATTGTTATTGGAACACCAGGTCGTATTAAGGTAATTACTAGTTACTTTAGTTCTAGTGTTTTGTGATGCGTGGCCTCGTTTTTATAATGACATGATTGTTAGTTAGGGCAAAAGGTAAAATATAGAAGCTTCACTTAGTGTACTAACTTTTAGTGATTTCTATTTATAGGATCATATTGACAGGGGGAATACTGACTTGAGCCACCTAAAGTTCCGTGTTCTTGATGAGGCGCAGATGAAATGTTGAGGATGGGTTTTGTTGATGATGTTGAACTCATTCAAGGTATTTGGTTTGTTTCACATGTACTATGCTTATTTATCTGATTTATATAAGATTTCCGTGTTCTTGGAGCAGTCCTGCAATTTGACTAAGAGGCATTTGGGTGGATAGATTAATTAAGCCCTTTCTATATCTTTTAAGTGCTTATGTTTAAGCCACTTTTATAATCATGGAGGAAATGAAATTAAACTCCACATAAGCCATACACATATGGAGCTTATGAGATTCAGTTAAAAACAGCTTATTGGGGGCATGCCAAACTATTTTTACGATCTCATTCGTGCACATAGGTTTTATGACTAGTCCAAGTAATCTTGTCCTAGTGCCTCTTCGATTGTTTTTGAAATCCAGCTAACATTCCCTCAAAATGAGATATTCCTACTGTGTGTATTTGTGTACTTTATATCTTTCAATTTATGTTTGAGGGAGCAAAGCCTATGTTCACCCCATCGTAAAAACTTAACTATATTAATTAGGGTCATGTTTATAGCAATATCTAGGGACTCAAATCTCTAATTAGGGTTATGTTTAGGGCATTAACTATGTTTTAAATATTACCATTATATTTTTCCCCATGTTTGGTTGTGTTTGATTTACGCTTTTGATTTTTCCCCTGAGGACAAGGTTGACTTGGTGCAAGCTCTTGCTCTCACTGCATATGGACAGGGTGCTGTTTATGATGTACCAGCCAAGAACTTGGATGTATTTCTTTCTGGTAAATTTTCACTTAAATTGCCGATTAGGATTTTGAGCATTAAATTTTCTTTTATTGCTTGCCCTTTTTGTATCTATTCTGATAGCATCTTCAAACTTGTCTTGTATTGCTGCTTTTTAATATTGTTCTATCACTTTTTGAAAATTAGCATACCGGTGTATGAATTTATATAACATATAGGGAGTGTTTGTTTATTGGAATTAAAATGTATTCCCATCATTAACTTTCCGAGGAATATAATTAGAGTTGTCAAAACGAGCGGTCCGACCCGTTTCGGGCCGGCTCAGACGGGCGACGCACGGGCTCCATCGGATTGGGCTAAAAATATAGTGCTTGAGCTTGGCCCAGTACGTTTTTTTTTTGCACTAACAAAAGTCAATTTTATGAAGAATTTTTTTTAACATTTCAAACAAGCCGATGAAGGAAACCTCAACTCTTCTAAGCATAGATGTCAATAGCGCGCTATAGCGCCGTAGCGTAGCGCTGCCTCGTCGCTACATGTTATTGAATAGCGCGCGTTTGCCGTTAGCGGCTGCTAGCGGTGCTATAGCGGTTTGTAGCGGGTAGCGGATCGAAAAAGCGGTTCGGATCCGCTATCTCATTCAAGGGCATATTTGAAAATTCCCCATACATTTTAAGGGTAAAATTGGAGTTTCGGATCTATTTTCCTTTTATTCTTGTAATTTTCCATGTTTGTGAACTTCAAACCCTAAGTTTACGTTGTTTGACGGCTGAGTTTTGTTGTTTGACGAACGACAACAAGCTTCAATCGCCGTTCCACCTTCAAGCTTCAATTGCTGTTCCACCTTCAATCGATCGACCTTCATCATCTTCTACAGTTCGACTTCGTTCAACCTTCAAACCTTCATTGTCTTCTACTTCGTTCGACTGGTGTAAGCTTTTCTTCTACATGAAATACCGTGCTATAGGGCTACCTGCTGTCCGCTATAGCAAATTTGGGGTCGACCGCTACGCTACGCTATCCGCCATTAACAACTATGCTTCTTAGTAAGTATCAAATTCTGATTTTCCAATATTGGTACTTTCTTAGTTTTCAAATTCTTCAAATTCCTACAACATAAAGTCAGTTAAGAACAAAAATTGATAAAATATTTCGATTTTACTTTTTATGTCTTATGGATAACAGAATCACAAGAACAAGGTAAGATGATGACTTGTTCTGTTTTGGACAAATTCACTATGTCACTTCTTGTGTGTGTGCAAATTATTATTTATTTTTTTGGTAGAAAGTGTACAAACTATTATTATCGTGATAAACTATTATTTATTTCTATTAAACTTATGTAGAGCCACATATAAACCAACCTATCATGTTCTTCTAAGCTGTAGAAAGATACATGACCATACATTTTCAATGAATTGTTATTCAATTCAATTACTGTGATTAAATGTTTTTTGGTATATAACATGGAATTCACATGTGAGAAATATAAACAAAAGAAGTTCAATGGTCTGGCAAAATTGTCTCCAAAATTCAACTTAATTTTTAGTAATGAATTTGAATCCAAACTAAAAAAAACAAAAAATATATGCAGGCTAACGGACGGTCCGCGACCCATGCAGCCTGCGGCAATAATGCCTACCACATGTTCCCCATAATTTAGTTTGTAGCAGCGAAACAAACGCACAATAGCTTTAATGTTGGTCATGTAATCATTTTACATTTTTGGCATTTCAGGTCAATAGAATGCTGTTAAAGTAAGCCTTAAAGAATTGCCAAATTTGCAACAAAGAGGGAACAAATTTGGCGGTGGCCGTGGGTTTTCAAGTGGAAGGGTATAGGTTTGGTGGAAGAGGTGGTGGTGGAAGAGGTCACATTTGTTGGAGGCTCAGCGAAAATTTGGCGTATAATAATGATATGAAATGCAATCCTCACTAAAGTTGGACACGAAATAATGTAGTTAGAACAATGAACTTGCATGAAGAAATAAAATGTCTACGAAGAAAGATTAAATTGATTATAAGAGAAAATTAATGTTCTCTCCGGTCCTTAATATAAGAGAAAAAACACTTTTTAGATTCATAGGAAAACTAATGTTTCTAATCTATATTATATAGTCTAGATACATTACTTTTTCAATGAATCAAAAAAGTAAATTGTGTCTTATATTAAGGACAAGAGGGAGTACTTGTTACACTTACTATTTCTATTGTTGTTATAACACTAAACATATGACAATATATAGTGTCTTACATGTTAATCAATGAATGATGTTACTACATTTTCTAGTTACAAAAATAGAAAATAAAATTCCCTCTTTATTCTTCTAACATGATTTTTTTTTTATGCTTCATGTTAGGAGAATAAAGAGTGAATTCTATTTTCTATTTTGTAACTAAAAAATGTAGGGAAGCCATTCATTTATTAGCATGTGAGACACTATATATTATTTTGTTTAGTGTAACAATAACAACAACAGAAGTAGCAAGTGTAACAAGTATTAGTTTTCTCTTATAATCAATTCAATTTTTTTTCGTAGACATTTCATTTCTTCATACAAGTTTTTAGCTACAGTATTTTGTGTTCAACTTTAGTGAGTGTTGTATTTCATATTATTGTTAGAAGTCAAATCCGCTGCGACTCCAACAACTGGTATCAGAGCCAATTGTAAAAAAAAATTTAGAGTGATATAACTTTATTTTTTTTTCTATTGAATTTAATGGTTTCTAATAGTGGATCAGTTAAGGTCGGTAAATATGAAATTAAGAAGTTCAATGGGAAAAATTATTTTTTCTATTGGAAGATGTAAATTAAAAATCTACTTATTTCACAAAAGTTGCACAAAGCATTATCGAAAGGACAAGAAAGCTTTGAGTATGAAGGATGAGGATTGGGAGGAGTTAGATCTCGAAGCACGAGCTACCGTAATCTTATGACTTTAGAGGGAGTTCCATTTTTGGTTAATGAAGAAGCAACAACTGCTGGCGCGTGGTTAAAGTTAGAGAGTAATTTCATGACGAAAACTCTAACAAATCGGATCTACTTGAAATCCAAACTGTATACTTGCAAGATGGAGGAAGACACCTCAATCCATGAGTATGTCAACAAGTTTGATAGGATTATATTAGACTTGAAGGATATAAAAGTAAAGATTGATGATGAAGACCAAACACTTTTGTTATTGCTTTTATTACCCGAGTCCTATGAAAATCTAGTCCAAACATTGATGTTTGTGGGTGACACTCTTACCATTGATAAGGTTAGGACATCACTTTTAGCGGATGATCTTCGAAAGGTTGCTACAAATGGGATGGCTAGCAATGAAAGAGAACAAGCTCAATGATTGTTTGTTTCTAGAGGGAAGACAAATGAAAGAGGACAAGGCAGGGGAAAGAAAGTCTAAATTAATATCTAGAGCTCCTGCAGAAAGGACATACTTTAAATGTGGTGAACTTGGACACTTTAAAGCTCAACGAACAACGACAACAACTCCAATGACAAACGACAAGATTTGTCGGAGGCGAGTTTTGTCTCAAATGATGAGGATGATTGTTTCTCGGTCTCAGAGAAAGATCATGATATTTCCGGTAAGTGGATGATTGATGAGGAGCCTCTCACCACATGTGCCTATATAGGCAGTGGTTTGCTACCTACTAAAGTATATATGGTGGAACTATTTTGATGGGAAACAACGATGCTTGTAAAATTATGGGGTATGGTACAATAAGAATCAAGATGCATGATGAAATAGTAAGAACTCTTGTGAATGTGTGACATGTTCCAAATTTGCGAAAAATCTTATCCTGTGACGGTTTCAAAACTCCACCTTCCATAACTATTTTGCAACTGTTGTCCTCTAATACACCAAGAGAAATAAAGTTTTTCCGCAAATTTGGAACATGTCTCACATTCACCAGAGTTCTTACCATTCCATAATGCATCTTGATTCTTATTGTACCATACCCCATAATTTTACAAGTATGATTGTTTCCCATCAAAATAGTTCCACCATCTATAATTTGGTAGGTAGTAAACCACTGCCTATATGGGCATATATGGTGTGAGACTCCTGAATCAAGCATCCATTTACTGGAAATATCATGATCTTTTTCTGAGACCTTGAAACAATCATCCTCATCATTTGAGACATAACTTGCCTCCGACAAATCTTGTCGTTTGTCACTGGAGTTGTTGTCGTCGTTGGTCTGCTTCTTAAATAATACTCTCTTATTTGGACAATTAGCTTTAAAGTGTCCAATCTTACC
This sequence comes from Trifolium dubium, assembly GCA_951804385.1. Taxonomy (NCBI): domain Eukaryota; kingdom Viridiplantae; phylum Streptophyta; class Magnoliopsida; order Fabales; family Fabaceae; genus Trifolium; species Trifolium dubium. The sequence goes on from OX638066.1 coordinate 40,736,512, forward strand.
ACATTTAAAGCATGCCCTTTCTGCAGGAGCTCTAGACTTCCTTCCCCAACCTTGTCCTCCCTCTAGTAACAAACAATCCATGAGCTTGTTCTCTTCCATTGCTAGACATCCCACTTGTAACAACCTTTCGAAGATTTTCCGCTAAAAGTGATATCCTTGCCTCATTCATGGTAAGACTGTCTCCAACAAGTATTAGTGTTTGGACTAGATTTTCATAGGACTCAGGTAATGAAAGCAGTAACAAAAGTGTCTGGTCTTCATCATCGATCTTTACTTATTTATCCTTCAAGTCTGATATAATCATATCAAACTTGTTGACATACTTCTGGATTGAGGTGCCTTCATCCATCTTGAAAGTATACAATTTGAATTTTAAGTAGATCTGATTTGTTAGAGTTTTCGTCATGAAATTACTCTCTAAATTTAACCACACGCCAGCCGCCGTTGCTTCTTTATTAACCAAGAATGCAACATCTCTCTCAAGGCATAAGATTATGGCACCTCATGCTTCAAGATCTAACTCCTCCCAATCCTCATCCTTCATACTCAAAGGTTTCTTGTCCTTTCCCGCTAATGCCTTGTGCAACTTGAAATAAGCAGATTTTTCATCTGCATCCTCCAATAGGAAAAATCATTTTTCCCATTGAAGTTATCAATTTCATATTTACCGACCTTGACTGGTCCACTAGTAGAAGCCATTAAATTCGATAGAAAAAAAATAAAGTTTTACCACTCTAATTTTTTTTACAATTGGCTCTGTTATCAATTATTGGAGTCGCAGCGGAAATTTGACTTCTAATAATAATATGAAATACAACCCTCACTAAAGTTGAGCACGAAATAATGTAGCTAGAACGATAAATTTGCATGAAGAAATAAAATGTCTACGAAGAAAGATTGAATTGATTATAAGATAAAACTTATATTTGTTACACTTGCTACTTCTGTTGTTGTTATTACACTAAACATAAGACAATATATAATGTCTTACATGCTAATCAATAAATAGTGTTCCTACATTTTTGAGTTACAAAAATAGAAAATAGAATTCTCTTTTTATTCTCCTAGCATGACTCTTTCTTATGCTTCATTTAGAGAATTGAATATAACCAAACATTCTCACAATTGAATATAGCCATACATTCTCACAATATTAATGAATGTGAAAGAGAATTTCGGAACAGTTGAATTGCATTGCTCATTAGAGTCATTGACAAATGGTTCAGCTAAATCAGTTAGAATGACTGGCTTAGGAGGGTACCAAGTGTTCTCGTGTTTGTACGTACTAGGGTGTTAGCCTTTAAGCTATGAAGCCCTGACACAGAACACGACATCGACATGTCGATAAGGATAATTTTTTAAAAAAAATATTACTATTTCAATGTAATCGTTAGTGTCGGTGTCGTACTGATGTCGAACACGAAGCGTGTCCGACATTAGGACATGTCTATCCAGAAAAGTGTAGGAGCTTCATAGCCTTTAAGGTATGCTACATCCGAGCCAGTGTGTCGTTTTCTAAGTTTGCCATATCATTTGTGTATACTCATCTGTTGTGGTGTGGATTAAGATGTTGCAAATTCTCTGTCTAGTTCATTTTCTTTTCCACAAATCATGTAGTTCTGTTAACTTGGAGCAGTCCTGCAATTGAATTTGACTAAGAGGCATTTGGATGGATAGATTAATTAAGCACTTACTATATTATATAACTGTATTTATGTTTAAGCCATACACACAGGTTCTTTTGATATGCTGCTATCTTGGAAGAGCTTATGAGATTCAGTTAAAAACAGCTCATTCAAACACTAAGCTAAAATGCTTATGTTTTACGACTAGTCTAAGTAATCTTGTCCAAGTGCCCCTTCAATTTATGCTGAAATCCAGCTAACATTTCCTCATAATGATTCCTCATATTCTTAACATAATAGCTTATTAGACTCGTGCATCTTACGGGTCGAATATCTAGTTCAATTTATATGTTTGCTCAATTTTTTAAGTTGCACTATATATTTTCGGCATTATGATTGGTTTCTATTTGATTTTGTTACCAAAGTTCAGACACTTTTTGCATCTTACGGGTCGAAGATCTAGTTCAATTTATATGTTTGCTCAATTTTTTAGGTTGCACTATATATTTGTCATTATGATTGGTTTCTATTTGATAACAAAATCATAATTATTAATATTAAGATTAAGATAAGATTAAGATATTTGAGAGAATCCATTCCCATCTAAAAGACTAAAACATAAGCAAATATTAACTACTTATTTTATATTCATTGTTATTATTCTTAAATTACCATTCAATTAATCTAGATCATATTTTCCAACAACACTTTTGTTTTATGAAAAAAGTTCCCATTGTGAATCATTTAAAAAAAATTAATGAGTCCAACTATTTTCTTTAAAGGACTGATTTCTTTTTTGTTATTTATATTCAACCAGATGAAATATATATTCGTTTGTATTGTATTTGAAGAAAATAGTCAAATACTATTAAAATAAATGTGACTTTTCTTTGGTTACCATTAATTGATTATATAAATACGAAGTTTCTACCGTGGTAAAAATAACTAATTTTTTAATAAACATTAATTATTTAATGAGTTCAACTATTTTCTTTAAATGATTAATTTTTGTCGAAAAACTTGTGAATAATATGACACAGGTTCTTCTCTTTAAATCAAATTTTTACATATTTATGAGTTAGAAATTGAATCCATAACTAAAACCCACAATCATTTGGTTTGGATGCGACTTTAGTTTTATAGGGACATATATGGCTCTGTTTGGCAATACAATTTTTTGAGTTCTTTGCTTATAGTTTATAAACTCATTATAAAAAAATAGTCTTATTTTATTTTGTAACATTTTTTCACATCATCATATTACCCTTTGTTAGACAATGACAAGCTACATCATATCAACCCTTTGTTAGAAACTACCTATTTTTTGTACACCTACACCCTTATTCCGTGATTCATATAAATATCTTACTAGTTAGCTTTGGTAGTTCCAAACCTACCACACTTTTTGGCTGAAGACATTTTCTAAGAAAAATGATGCAAAAGATTATATTTTTGTTCTGCTTTGCCTCTGTTCTTACCCTTGCAATTTCTAAGACCAAACTTCATGGTTTAGACCCCTTGCAATTCTATAAGATCGAGTAGATATAGACAATCATACAACAAATTACTTTTGTTAATCCATTTTAAAAGAATAAAGTTGATCTTTAACCATTCAATTGTTGTAATATTGGACCTGAAATTAATTTAGAATAATAAAATATATTACTAAATATATCCAACAAATATATTAACAGGAATCAAATCAAATAGATATTAGAAATGAATAAACTTATCTTAGTATGTGATAATTGATCGCCATGAAAGCCGAAATCATGAACAAGCCCTAAATATAATAAACCATGGATTAACCTGAGGCATGACATAGTCATTGTCCTTAAGGATTTATCCGCTTCATAAGCGCAAATCTCTCGTGATTCAACAGGTCCTTCTTCGATATGAATCATATCAAAGGTGATAGAACAACAAAAATATATCTTTGAGATGACAGGAAGATGTACTCAGAACACAACTTTTATCTTTTCATGTAAATAGAAAATGATGTTTAGTATATTTGTGTTTGAATACTTATAGTTTTTCTTGTCCCAGAAAAACACACATATATCTATATATATATATATAACAACAATGGTGCTCTCTTACTTTAAAAAAAAAACAATGGTGCTCTCTTCTAATTAACCAATCAAGCAACGTATAGTATATATCCATATGGTTAATGCATTATAATTAGTAATTAAGAGAATGAATGAATTGTAAATCATGTCCTTCGAGGTGCCTCCAATCTAGCGAGGGAATAGTCACTGCATTTGGCGGTGGATACCCCGGTCTCGACCAAAAAAAAAAATTTGTAAATCATGAGATTAAAGTTTTAGAAGTATCGTTGCCAAACGTTGTGCTAGTTTTTTTGCGGTCGGTTCAGCCACGGGTTGGGGTTGGTGTGCTCGAGATCATACGGAGAGCTTTTTACTTGCATGTACTGATTTAACGCAAGCAAACCTGACCACTAAGGAAGGCGAGGCAGTGGCCTTAATGACTGCTTTGCAAAACATGGCTCAAAGAGGCTACACACATGTTATCTTTGAGAGTGATTCGAAACTTGTGGTCGACACTATTACCTCTACTCATCCCGGGATTTCGGGATTTAGCATGATTATTTCTCATATTAAATCTTTATTGTTGTTGAATTCAAACTTTGAGGTTAGGTTTATTAGGTGACAAACGAATATGATAGCTCATTTGTTAGTCAGGGCGGCCTATTCTTTAGCTATTTGTCGTGTTTTTGATTTCATTCCTCCTTATATTGCTACTCAGTTGATTAATGAAATAAATTAAGTTTTTTTCAGTAAAAAAAAAACGAAGTACCGTTGCCAAAAAGAATCTCTATTAAATAATTTTTCTAAATAATAATAAAATATTACTTTTGAAATACATCAAAATTACAACAATAAGAGAGAAAATCACATGATTAAATAAAATGTGGTAGATTTGAGTGGTAAGAGATCACATCTTATTCTTTCAAATGTAAATTATACTCGAGAAATTCTATTTTCATCTAAAACATAAGCAAATATTAACTACTTACATTTTTTTTAAACAAAAAGATGAAATCCTAAGAGACTTACCTCATGGATATAATAAAGAAAAAGGTGATACAAAGATGGGGAAGACAAAACAAACTCTCCCAAGATTAAGAAAAACAATAATAATGCAAACCAAGCCTATTCCTAACAAATCAACCCTAATAACAATGGGAGTGGGACAACTATCAAACCAAACACTACCAATAATATTCAAGCGAAAGATGATGTGATAGAGTGTTAATCTATCAAATTAATAAATTAGGATTTTCTATAGTAATCCTAATGAAAATAATGAACATAAAAGAAAGACAAATAAAACAAGATAAAAATAACAATAAAGAAACTAAAAGATAAATAACAATTGACTTTATTCATTAATTGATTCATTGGTCACAATGAGTATATATATATATACTAGTTTGAGACCCGTGCTCGCACGGGAAAAATTTGCGTATAATTTTTTTTGTGGGTTTTAGATCATGTAAATTTATCCACACAAATATACTTGTTAAAATATACATAAATAAAAATTACAATAAAATTATTCCATAAATTATGTACGAAATTATAAGTAATGCAATTAAAAAATTATTTTTAAATTTAAAATGTTTAAATTAAATGAAAATCTCCTTTATTTTGTAAATATCGGCAAGTAACCGGTTCTTTGGATAATTGTGTTAACTATAATCGTAGGAAGTAAAATTGTTCAAAAAGATAATGATAAGAAACTTCTTAATTACTACTACTCCGTCCTAAAATATAAAAGAAAATTAGTCAAGGAATATTGATGTATCTAGTAAAAAATTTGATCCAAATACATCAACTTTCTTTGACCATTTTTCTCTATTTTGGGACATAGGGAGTACTTCTGTTATTTATTATAAAAGATAATTGTACTTTATAGATTCATTAAAATATGATGTATCTGGTCTATTAATAAATCGAAATACATAATTTTTAATGAATCTGAAATGTGCATTTGTATTTTTGACCTAGTACTATATGTATTATACATACCAATATAATTTTTGACATAGTTTGAGACCCGTGCTCGCACGGGAAAAATTTGCGGAGAATACTTTTACTTCTGACTATATGTATTATACATACCAATATCTTGTTATTTATTATGTATATTAACGTAAAGTTTGTTAAATTTATTATTATATTTTTTATTGAGAAATATTTCGATTGAGAAATATTCTTAAATTAATACATACCAATATTATTTATTTTTATTGAAATATTATTAAATTTATTATTATATTATACATACCAATTTCGATTGAGAAATATTTTTTATTCGTATAATCCAAATACAATATTTGTAAGATTGACAAAAAAAAAAAGACACCAATGTTGTTGCTTAAAATAATTCAAGAATAATGAATCAAATTCCACCATTGCATAAATATAAATAAAAAATTTCATTCAAGAATAGATCTATTATACAACAACCAACAACTCATTTTATTATAATAAAACAAATGAAAATGCTTGACAAAAAAAAAATGAAAGCATTACTTTTGATTACTTTTATCGAATATAAATTTTACATATCAATCTTTATACAGGGTATATTTTACATATAAATATAAATAATAAAACATATAGCTTAAATTATATCATCAAATAAATTCTTCCACCACAATCCTTCTAGTAATTGTGGCTAAGTCTTTAGTTGTTGCCGATGTTATAGGAGTTTCTATTTTCCATTTGATCTCTGTATAATCTTCTTTTGAATCTTTTGGCTCATTTCAATTTCAAAAAAAAAAAAGCAAAGCAAAATCAGTTAAGCATTTGAATCAAAAGTTCACACATAAAAAGGTAAAGAGATTAAAAATAAAATATATTTGATCACCTAAAAATATGAAATAGATTGGATGAAAATAATACATGAAAATATGAAATAAGAATACGAATAAGAAAATAAAGAATAATAGAGGTTCAGAGAAGACTTACAAAAATGTTGCGTTGTATATCAAAATTGATGCAAATAGTGACTCTAAGAAACATTATTTATAGGCAAAAACATCAGAATACATGGCAATGAATATTGAATAATGAATCGTAATTGTAAAACGGAATATAAAGAATCATATTACAAAAGGAATCATAAAATGTAAATGTTAGTACATGTGTGAATAATTTATTTATTTGTGCTTAATTTCAGTTTTTAATTATTAGTATCATTTTTTTTTGTCAAAAAAAAAAAATTATTAGTACCATTTTTTTGGTCCGATTGTTTTTTAAGAAACAGTTAGGAATGTTTATGGTCCGCTGTTTTTTTTAGAAAAAATATTGCGTACTAACTGATATACATTTTTTTTTTAATTTTATACGGAAATGCAAAGAAATTAAAATATTAAGAACTTCCATATACTATATTAATTTTAATATTAAAAACTTCGAAATTTCTATATACTATACTTCCATATACTATACTTTTTTATTCGATGATATTTTATTCAATAAAAGTTTGGTGAAATATTAAAATATTAAAATTAATTAATCTTTTTTAAATTAAAATTTCGAAATTAATCTTACAAATATTATTTAAAATACTATAGATGAAATACTTACAAATTCTCCATTTAGTAATATAGTGTAATAAAAATTGTATATAGTATAATAATAATAATAATAATAATAATAATAATACCAATAAAAATAAAATGAAAAGATAGGGTGGTGATAGGGTGACACATGGCAAGAAAGCATAAGAATGAATTTGTAATTAATAGGGTCATAATTACACCCATTGTAATTGTAAATAGTATAGATAGATAGATAGATAGATATAATGCTCATAAACGGATAACAACTAAAACAGATAACAACTTAATACTAAAAACTAGTAACTATTATATTTAATTAAATACCGAAATATTTAATTAATTCTAAATCTAATATCTTCCTCTATCATTACCTACCCCTTCAAAATCAACTTTGTCCTCAAGGTTGAAGATTTTTTATGATACTACAATATACTTTCTTGGATCCCATTGCTTGAAAAAGAAGGCTTAGTAAATATATCCAAATGACCATCAAAGTCGTGAAGATCTATTGGTCTCAAACCCAAATTGGTATCCCACGGTTGACATTTAATTAGGTCAACAGGTGTATCTAGTGGTGGTGGTGGAGGAGGCAGTTCTGATTCATGAGTAGTCTTTAGATGTGGCGGTTTTGGAGGTGGCGGTTGTGGCTTCGATGGTGATCCTGGAGGAGGCGGTTCTAGTTCATGAGTAGCCTTTAGATGTGGTGGTTTTAGCGGCTCCGGCGATGACAAAGTCGAAAGTAACAAAGGTGATGATGGTGGTGTTGGGCACAAATCAGTTGATTTGAAAGCATGGGGATGTTCAGGTTCTTGCTCCTCTTGGTCTTCTTGAATAGTTTGTAGATTAGGATCGGTGATCAAACTATTGTCGTCAAATTCAGTTGATTGGAAAGCATGGTGATGTTCAGGTTCTTGCTCCTCTTGGTCTTCATGAACAGTTTGAAGATTAGGATCGGTGATCAAACTATTATCATCAAAAAATTGTTCTGAGACTTCTGCGGTTGGTTCTTCTTCTGCATCTTCTTCACCTTCAATGGGTAAAATACATCTCCATTCAGGCTTGAAGTGCCATAGTAAAGCACATGTGAATGAGTCTCAACTTCGCTTTGGATGTGTTAGATACCAACTTAACCACCATGTGAAAGCAGGGCCTCTCAATGAACAACAACTTTCTAATATCTTCTCTTCATCTAATAATTTCCATCCTCTATTGTTGAAAGATTTTTCAGTGCAAATAATCCACCAGTAGGCATCTTCACTGCCATCAAAAAGAGAAATTTTCATCTCTAATTTTGACATGCGGGAACGAGATCACTCGAAGAAAGCACCAATTGATAGAATGTTAATCTATCAAAGTAACAAATTAGGGTTTTCTATAGTAATCCTAATGAAAATAAAGAAACTAAATGATAAATAACAATTAATTTCATTCATTAATTGATTCCTTGGTCACAATGAGCATATATATATAATGCTCATAATGGATAACAACTAAAACAGATAACAACTTAATACTAAAAACTAGTAACTATTATATTTAATTAAATACCTGAATATTTAATTAATTATAAATTTAATATCTTCCTCTATTATTACCTACCCCTTCAAAGTCAACCTTGTCCTCAAGGTTGAAGATTTTTTATGATGTTACAATATACTTTCCTGGATCCCATTGCTTGAAAAAGAAGGGCTTAGTAAATATATCCAAATGACCACCAAAGTCGCAGTGTCGGTTCCGACATTTTGGAGGTCCTAGACAAATCATTAAATTGAACCCCTAATAAAAAAAATTGTACTAAAATAATTTATTTTAAAAGAACGTCATCTATTTTAAATTTTAAATTGTATCAATAACTTCAAAATTAATCATTTATCTCTATAACTAACATAAACAAAATATGATATTCTAATCAATATAATCAAAATACATTTTATCATAATAATATAAGTACCTAATAATATGAATTTTGTGGCCCCTCAAATTTGGAGGCCCAAGGACATTGCCTATAATGCCTTGGTGCATCACCGGCCCTACAAAGTCGTGAAGATCTATTGGTCTCAAACCCAAATTGGTATCCCACGGTTGACATTTAATTAGGTCAACAGGTGTATCTAGTGGTGGTGGTGGTGGAGGAGGAAGTTCTGATTCACGAGTAGTCTTTAGATGTGGCGGTTTTGGAGGTGGCGGTTGTGGCTTCGATGGTGATCCTGGAGGAGGCGGTTCTAGTTCATGAGTAGCCTTTAGATGTGGTGGTTTTAGCGGCTCCGGCGATGACAAAGTCGAAAGTAACAGAGGTGATGTTGGTGGTGTTGGGCACAAATCAGTTGATTGGAAAACATGGGGATGTTCAGGTTCTTGCTCCTCTTGGTCTTCTTGAATAGTTTGAAGATTAGGATCGGTGGTCAAACTATTGTCGTCAAATTCAGTTGATTGGAAAGCATGGTGATGTTTAAGTTCTTGCTCCTCTTGGTCTTCATGAACAGTTTGAAGATTAAGATCGGTGATCAAACTATTATCATCAAAAAATTGTTCTGAGACTTCTGCGGTTGGTTCTTCTTCTGCATCTTCTTCACCTTCAATGGATAAAATACATCTTCATTCAGGCTTGAAGTGCCATAGTAAAGCACATGTGAATGAGTCCCAACTTCGCTTTGGATGTGTTAGATAGCAACTTAACCACCATGTGAAAGCAGGGCCTCTCAATGAACAACAACTTTCTAATATCTTCTCTTCATCTAATAATTTCCATCCTCTATTGTTGAAAGATTTTTCAGTGCAAATAATCCACCAGTAGGCATCTTCACTGCCATCAAAAAGAGAAATTTTCATCTCTAATATTAACATGCGGGAACGAGATCACTCGATGAAAGCACCAATTGATAGAGTTTAATCTATCAAAGTAACAAATTAGGATTTTCTATAATAATTCTAATGAAAATAAAAAATATAAAAGAAAGACAAATAAAACAAAATAAAATAAAAATAACAATAAAAAAACTAAGGACAGATGTGTACATACTCCCTCCGTCTCAAAATGTAAGTAAATTTGACTTTTTAAATACATTTGACTATTGATGTATTTGGTTCATAATATGAACCAAATACATCAATAGTCAAATGTATCTAAAAAGTCAAATTTAGTTACATTTTTGGGACGAGGTTTCCACCACATTCTTAATGTATCTGTAGGATGATTCCAATAAGTTGATTTTAATAATGAAACTCGTGCACCACACGGGAATGAAGTGCAAGTAAAAAAATAACAAATGCATAGCATTGAATATTAGACAATGACAAGCTACATCATATCAACCCTTTGTTAGATACACCTACACGGCTACACCCTTATTCCTTCAGTGATTCATATAAATATCTTACTATAGTGAACTTTACTAAATTACAAAACATTTGTAGTAGTACCTTGACCCTATTATTCAAACCTACCACACTTTTTGGCTGAAGAAGATATTTTCTAAGAAAAAAATGATGAAAAATGTTTTGTTTTTGTTTTGCTTTGCATCTGTTCTTACTCTTTCAGTTTCTGAGTCCAAACCTCATCATGCTTTAGACTCCTTTGATGTTGGTTATATCCAGGTACTTTTAATTAACTAACTGATTTTATTTATTTATTTTTTGTAAATTTTTTATTATGTGATGTAAAGACCAATGTTTTATTTTTGTTTTGTTTTATGTTTAATAGATGAAAGGTGCAGAAAACTGTTCTTATTTGGTGAAGATAGATACAAGCTGTTTTTCTCCACAGTTTAATACTGATAAGATCAGTATTGCTTTTGGGGATGCTAGTGGAAACCAGGTTTTTCATTTACCCTTTCTTTTATTTATTTATTTATTATTTTACATATTTTAATAAGAATTTAATTTATATACACCGCGAGTGTGATATTTTTTATATATGCATTAAATTAAATCATGTTACGTAGATATTTGTAGAGATATTTGAGAAACTTACTTATAAATTTATAATAGTGATATCATGATGTGATTAAATTGGATGCATGTGTAAAAAAAAATTATACTATTGATGCATTGGAATTACACTCTTTTAATTATTGGTTGAAAACAAGTTTGGAAATGTTTAAGGGGTGCTCCTTAGAACACCCTTTTTTTTACATTGGAAATATAAATTGTTTCCGCATAAAATTAAACGTGAATTTTCCTCTATTCTACACATATGTTCCTAACTCTTACCACTTGAGTTATTTTATAGGGACTTCTCAGACCATCTTTCATACATAATAAAATGATAAAATTATTTTTATCACCTATAAAATATTTTTTAATTATTTTATATGGTAGTATATTTTTTTTTGAATTAGTGGATATAGAGCCGAATGGAATACACAAAATGACAAAATAATAGATTTTATATAATAAATTTTCTTCTTTCTTTTTTTATGAAAAAAAATGGTTCAAGCACTCAAGTTCCAACATAGAACAAGAAAACACTAAGTTACTACTTCTACTTCCGTTCTTTATTATAAGAGACAAGTCACTTTTTAGATTCATTGAATAATTAATGTATCTAGTTTATAATATGGACCAAATACATTAATTATTCAATAAATCTAAAAAGTGACTTGTCTCTTATAATAAGGAACGAAGGTAGTATTTGTGAAAAAACATAGTTTTTATTCATCTTTAAAAGTGAAATTTTTAGTCATTTGACAGAAAAAAACATAGTCTTTGTCTAATGTGCACAAATAAGTTAGTGTTTCACCATGCACAAATTTGATTTCTACCATTCAATCAATAAGTTACATCATCATATCATATTTGATCCAATAGTAAGACTTGTTAATCTAATGGTGGAAACAAGTTTATGTATAATACAAGATTTGTCTCACTTGTACATGGACTTAGAACACACTCAAACTTCAAAGTGGAATCTGAATTAAAACACCATTTAGTTTAGCTAATTAATTAAACTCTTTTGAGAGATTTGTTGCTCATGTGATTCTAATTACCTACCCAAGATTTGCTCAAGTCAAAATTTTGACGCATTCATATAGTCAGCACAACTGTGTTAGATCGAATGATCTAAATTCCAACAATCACAGTTATCGTAATTGTGTGAATGTATCAAAAATTTGACCGCATGTAATCCGATTTGGTAAGTATGTTAAGACAGCATTTATTTATTTATATATCAGGTGTATGGACCAAGCTTAGAAGATCCGATTTCGAAAACATTTGAGCAATGTGCATCAGATTCATTCCAAATAGATGGTCCATGTGCATCTCCAATTTGTTTTGTGTATCTATATAGATCTGGTTCATCAGATATCTATGGTTGGAGGCCAGAAAATGTGAAAATCTTTGGATACAATTCAGACCCTGTTACATTTACTTTTAATACCTCTATCCCTAATGACACTTGGTATGGCTATAATTTTTGTGACACTCCTTCTCCTTCTCCTCCTTCATCTTCAATTCAACTATCCATTCAGAAAATGGTTTTGTTTGTAATGGTTTTAGGATCTGTTTTTAGTATTTTGGTTTGATTTGTAATGTTTTGTTATATGGACTTAGATGTTTTGTATCTTCTTTTCTTTTGTATTGCCACTAGACTTTATCATTAGTACTTTATGTATTATGCATAATTAGGGATATGATATGATATGATAAGTTACTAGTGTTAGAACGTTATAGTAGTTAGTATGTTTTTGGTTATTAAACTCTTGATGTTGATTGATGTTGCATCACGAGTTTGAGAGACATTGTTAGATAATAAAATTATTGAGTCTAAATTATTGAGCCCGTTAGGTTTATAGTCTATTAGGTTTCACTATATATTTGTTTGTAACCTTCTGTAATGTTAAACTATTGGTATTCTATGAAAACCTTAACCGTCTGATTTTCTATTTTATATTAGGTTGTATAAATATTGTTAACAATTAGTACTTTATGCAGAAGATGGATGTAAAATGCCAACTTTTATCTCAGTAATAATTAATGCTCCGAACAATATGAGTAACAAAAAGGTTTTGACAATAACATGACAACAACCACATTGTTAGAGTCACCAAATGCAAGAAATGAGTTAAAAACATCGACATATGCTTAGAATAATGAAACTTGAAATCGATAGCATGCTGTCTTGGCAAGAGTTGTCGACTCTCTCCACCTAGTTCTACTACAATCTATAAAACCCCTTTATAAAACACTACAATACTTCCCAAAATACATTACAAAAGCTTTCAAAAATTTCAAAAAACAACAAAAATTGCTGCTCAACATCTTACCACAAGATGTTTGGCCGAATCACCCTCAAGTAAAATCAGCGTACAATCTTCAGATTGGACGAAAGCTTGTTTGGTATGATAAGAGCATCTCCAATAGGATATCATAGAGAGTTTCATAGACTAATGATGTTGAGAAATATATTAAGTGTGAGTTAAGTCTCATATTGGTCAGAAGAATTGAAGTTGAACACTTTATAAGTGAAAGGACAAATTAACTCAATGCCTTAAGGTTTTGGATAAGAATATGGTGTCAAAGTCACTTGTGAAGTTGCTCAAATGTCATTGTGTTGATCTGACCCAGTGAGGCTCCTCGTCAATGACCCAACAAATGATTCGTACTTTATTCTATTTATCATTGGAGTTCTACGACATGACATGAAGGATATCAAAATTGATGATACTGGTACCTTAAATAAGGTACCGTATCATCAATTAATATTACATTTTTTTGTATATCAAATTAAATGTAATGGACAATTTGTTATTAATGTATTATACCCAAAGTAATATCACCATTGGAGAAAAATATATATGGGTTGCATAAATATTATATGACATGGAGGGACCACTTTTTAGGAATATATGATAAAGTGGTATCACCATTAGAGATGCTCTAAGTTTGTTGCGTTATCGTATTAAACTTAACATCTTGAGACATTCATGATTATTTGTTTGTAAACATTAAATTACTAGTATAATTGACCCGTGCAATGCACGGGTTAATATTTAAATTTATAGTATAAGTTATTAATTTTTTTTTAAAAATTTAAGTTAATTAATATAATTTTTGTCAAATAGTTTTATTTTTCCAATTATTTGTGAAATTAATTTTATATTTCTATTATTTAAATATAAAAATAATATATTTAAGAATTTTAAAGAGATAAAATAGGGTGGAGAGTGATCTCCCGTTCCCCGTTTTGAACAATATCATGTTTCATTTCTAATCCCCATTGAAATTACAAAAAAGATAGGTCGTGTATTAATATATGAATATAAATATTGATCATCGTTTAAATTATAAAATCAAAAAACATTCGTATTAATATGAGTGTAAATATAAGTCATAGTATAAAAAATAGGTTTTCCGTATTAATATGTGTATAAATATTTAAGTTCTAATAAAAAAAAGTTTTTCGTCTCATATTAAAACATTCGTAGAAAAAAATATAATTCTGTAAAAATTAAAAAAAAAAACACGGTGAGATACTATTTTTGTTTAATGCAGTGAACACCCCGACTGTCCAAGCCGTCTGCAAATTACAAATAACTTCCTGACAGTCTATACCATCGTAACCATCCATCAACCATATTAATATTTATTCGTAATGACTTCCCGACGGCCTAAACCGTCATCAAGATTAATTAATTCTAACACACTTTTATCGACGGAAATTACATGTTGTCGACGGTCAGGACCGTCAGAAAGTATAAACATCCCGACTACTAAGGCTTTCAGGATAATAATTCCAGTGGACGATAATTTCCCGACGGCTAAAAAGCCGCTAGTATGTATTTTTCATTTATTTTTAAATATTCTCATAATTTGTTGACGGTTTTTTTCATTTTTTGACGGCCTGAACCTTCAAAATATTTCCTGAGGGCCTAAACCTTCAACCCCTCTTTCTCAGTTTGGTTGGAAAATGAAGGTTTTCTTGTAGTGAAAAAAGGCACTTGTATTAATATATTACTATAAATATTGATCCCGTGTAAATTAAAAAAAATATACAGGTATATTAATATAAGTGTAAATATTTTTCATAAACAATAAAATAAAATATCATAAAATTGTCTAAAAAATAATCATAAATATATAATTTTAGTTGTTGGTGGAAATCGAACCGTGTGGTATTGAGCAACTTTAAATTTATGAGAAAGCTATCCCACCCTTTGAGGTGCCTCCAATCTGGCGAGCGATTAGTCACTGCGTTCGGCAGTGGTTACTCCGGTCTCAACAAAATAAAATTAAACCGTGTATCTCATACTAAATTTTGTTTGTGAGAGAGACATAGATGACACACATAAATTTTGGTTCATTATAGATTGTCCCGTGAAATTTTGTTCATGAGAGAGACATCCGTAAATATATATTATAGAGATAGAGATTTTTTTGACTAATTATAGAGATAGAGATAGAGATTATAGAAATTAGTAACTTTTTAAAAATGATGGTTAGTAACAATTAAGTAAAAAAGTACATCATAAAAAAATATTTTTGTTGTGGGTAGGAATTGAACCATGTTCCTTTTGCTACAACTCCTAATTAAACCTACATAGTATAAGTAAAAATATATATTATAAAAATAGATTTTTTGTCGTTGGTGAGAATCGAACCATGTTACTTTTATTAAAGCTCTTAACTAAATCTAAGTAAAATAATATAAAAATTAGAAAAGTGTTGTTGGAGGGAATCGAAGGGAGTATATTTAGCTTGCCTAATTGCTTAAAACATAAAGCCTTGAAATCTTGCCACATAGACATATGAAGACTTGATTGCTTGCCACATTGGATGATGATCAGGAGAGAGACATCCGTAATTATATTATACTAGTATAACTAACCCGTACAAATGTACGGGTTAAAATTCAAAATTATATTAATTTATATAATTAAATTAAAGTAGATTAGTTGAAATATTAATTTTTTTAATTTAATTTTTTTGTATCTTATTTCTAATTAATGAATTTTTTTTCTTGTAATTTATTTTTTTCTAATTACTTGCGAAAATGATTTGATATTTATATTATTTAATTATAAAAAATAATTATATATTTATGGATTTAAAGGGATAGAACATGGTGGACAGTGGTATTCCACTCCCCGTTCTCAAGAGTATGGTGTTTTCTTTCTGTTCCCGTAGAAATTACAAAAATAATAGGATCTGTTTTAATATATAAGTACAAATATTGCCTTGTATAAATTACAAAATCAAAATACACTCATATTAACATGAGTGTAAATATAAGTCATAGTTAATATTTTTGAGAATGATCTCCCACTTTCCGTTCAACGATATGATATTTTTTCTCTCATCCCCGTAGCAATTTAAAAAAAAATATAGGACCTTGTTTTGATATGTGAGTATATTTTTATTTTTAAAAAAACCTCTTGTATTAATATATGATTATTAATATTGATCCCGTGTAAATGATAAAGACATGCATTGATATTAATATAAGTGTAGTCATCATAAAAATTACAAAAAAAAATGGGTTTATTGTATTAATATATGAATAAAAATATGTTCTTAATAAAATACAAATAAAATAGGAATAAGTATGATTTATATTTGGTACAACATAGTAATAAAATAATGATAGATAGAAATGAGTTAAATTTTTTATGTGAACAAAAGTTAAAAATTAAACTAATAAAATATACTTTTATTTGAGAAATTATGACTTTTTTTTTATCATATATAATAATATTTATGTAATGGTATATATTAATTCACACAACTTTATTTAAAAAAATTAATACATACAATTGTTTGGGTACTTATACTTATATAATAGTATTTCAGTTTTTGAATCAACTAAATTTTTTATGATATACCATTAGTTATGATGATTAAATAAAAAATAGTTATGGAAAATTTATTAAGAAATTTTTTCATTAAAAGTATTAATCTTAAAAAAATTATTGTTATTTGTTAGAAATCGGTTTGATTTACTTGTTTTTATCCAAAAGTTTTGTTTGTTTTTGTTTATAACTGACTATTAATCTTAGTTATGCATAATATGTGTCTCAAAAATATCTTTAAGAAAAATTCTCATAATTAAAAACGTGTCATGAGTGAGAATCGAAAAAATGATACACTAAGGAATTCTAAAAAATAAAATAAAATGTATCATAATTAAAAAAGTGTCATGAGTGGGAATCGAAGAATGATACATTAAGGAATTCTAAAATATAAAATAAAATGTCTCATAATTGAAAAAGTGTCATGAGTGGGAGTCGAAGAGTGGTACATTAAGGAACTCTAAAAAGTTAAATAAAATGTTTCATAATTGAAAAAATGTCTTGAGTGGGAGTCGAAGAGTGGTACATTAAGGAACTCTAAAAAGTTAAATAAAATGTTTGATAATTGAAAAAGTGTCTTGAGTGGGAATCGAAGAGTGATACATCAAGGAAGACTTAGTTTATTATGTAGATGGTCTCATAGTTTGCCACATAGGTATATGAGTACTTGATAGCTTGCCACATAGGATTATGATCAAGAGAGAGACATCCGTAAATATATTATATAGAGATAGAGATAGAGATATTTCATAAAAATAAAATGTATCCATATACCTAATCCGAGGCTAAATGTATGTTAGCATCCGATTTTAGCCCTTTAGCATCGGCTTTGATATGACGCTAAAACATGTTTTTCTAGTAGTGTACATGATATGTATAAACTTGCAGAAGTAGTGTAGGTCATATATAAGTTGAATTTTTTTTTTATCAAGTAACTTATCGGTTAGAATATCATCTTTTAAGGGCCCGTTTGGTGCGTCGGATTGATAAGAGACAACATATGATAAGAAAATAGAAAATGATACAATAAAATAGGGACATGATAAATATTATCTTGTCGTGGTGTACACATGATAAAAAATAAGTTAGCATTAATTTTTCCTATCACTTATTTGATGCACACTTCATATTGACATCATAAGATATATATTATATTTAAATAATCAAATTATCCTTAAAGAATAAATGTATTATTAAAAAAACATATATTTAATTGAGTTTTTTATTGATTAATTGATATTAATTAAAAAATATTCATTATTAACTAATTTCATATAATTGTGGAAAGATGAGAATGAATAATGTATTGGATAATTATGCTATCAAATTGGTAACCTAGCTTAAAATAAGGATTAAAATAACAAAGAGTTAGAGATATGATTAACAATATGTTTAATTTATCATATCATATTGGTGCACCAAACAACATATTTAAATAGAATACGATAATTTTAACATATCCTGCCTTTCTATCTTGTGCACCAAACAGGCCCTAAAAGTGAATAAATAGATGTATTATTTAAAGTTTGAATTCAAGTCTACACATTATGTTCAGTGTCCCTATCAACTGACCTAAACTCACAAGAACAATCCATAAATTTTACTGTGTGCCATTATTTATACTTAAATTTGTTTGAGTTAAATACATTTTTGGTCCCTTTAAACATCTCAAATTTTGTTTTTAGTCCCTATAAAAAATTTCATCTACTTTTGGTACCTCAAATATTTTTTGTAACAATTTTTGATTCCTACTTTTAAATCAATTCTTGTATACTTTCACATTTTTAAATGATTTTTTGTATCCATGCTTATAATATTATAAGAACCTCTTCCACAAAAATTTAGAATTTTTTAACATAATATGAATTATTTATAAATTTTTAAACGCAAAAAACTAAAAAAATCATATCAAATAAATCTATTGGTAAAAAAAATTCAACTTTTGTAATAGAAATCGTTATAATGCACTAAACATGTCCGCTAAATGTTTTTTAAAATGTTGAATGATATACTCAAGTTGAATGAAAAATAGGGACAAAAAATTATGATAGAAAATTTTTTAGGGACCAAAATCAGCTGAAAATTTTTATAGGGACCAAAAATGAAATTTGGGATATTTATAGGGACTTATACATATTTAACCCAATTTGTTTTTATACATTTAGGGTCCTTTTGATCTGCAAAATTTAAATACTAAAAAGAATAATACATGACAGAACAACACATGGCAAAAATTTATGGTATTGAACAAATTTTATCTTGTACGATGTTTAGAAGAAAAAAAATATATTATTTTGATTGTTTTAGACAACTTATACTAAGAACAAAAAGTTGTTCCGTGGAGACACGAAAATATGTTTTTGTTATTCTCTTGACCCCTAGTTTATCTAATTCCGAGAATCGTTTCAAAATCATACATAGTATAATTAAAATTATTCTGTCAAATCTTTTATTTTTTAGCAGATTAAACACACCTAAAATATTACTATTTTTAAAATTATTTTTCATAACGTGAAGGCTTTGACCCTCAATGTTTGTCTTAGATCTGTCGCAGACCACCAACACGAGTAACATGGTAATTATGATCTCCATGATGTGTTCATTAGGATATTACTCTC
This sequence comes from Trifolium dubium, assembly GCA_951804385.1. Taxonomy (NCBI): domain Eukaryota; kingdom Viridiplantae; phylum Streptophyta; class Magnoliopsida; order Fabales; family Fabaceae; genus Trifolium; species Trifolium dubium. The sequence goes on from OX638066.1 coordinate 40,756,136, forward strand.
CATGGATGTAGTCATACTCATGTAGAGTATATATGCTCTAAATATCCAAAATACCTATTATACCTTCATAATAAACTTCTGCTATTTTTTTTTTACTTTTCCAAAATTAAAATATCTACCATCGAATACAGTGATTATTTTTTTTAATTAGATTGAAGACACTTCAAAGAGTAAAGTAGTTGATTTAAAGATTTAAAATTATTTTATATCTAAAACAATGATCAAACCTTCAATCATTAGTTAAACGATGATGAACCCCAATTGATTAACCACGTTATTTTTGATTAAAAACATAATTAAAAAATAAACTATATTATATTTTTGATGAAAATATCTAAATCTATGAAAGGAAAGGCACGAGAGTATCTGTGAAGCTGTCAAGGTTTCAATAACCACAAATAAATTAACAACAAATCAAACGGCCAAAATCAAAAACAAAATAGGGTTTCAAAATCCAACGATCAAAAACCAATTTCAAAACCTATAAAACCCTAAAACCCTCATTTTCACATCCCTCTTACATCTCCTTTGCTTCAGCTGTGAAAAATTTCACAGCCACCGAAGCAGGAGAATTCAAAAACCCTAATTTCCTTCCATGCCTTCATTACCTTTATCAAACGACGCCGTTTCAACCGAAACCCCTAAACAAAAATCAATGAAGAAAAACAAAGAAAAGCTCGAAAACGACGTCGTTTTAGAGCTCGATTCGTCGAAAAAGAGTTCGAAAAAGAGTTCGAAGAAGAGGAAGAACGTTTCCGATGATGATGAAGAATTGAAGAGTGGAACTAGCTCTGATGAGAGTTTGAAAGTGAAGAAGGAGAAGAAGAAGAAGAAATCGAAGGTTGAGGTTGATGAGAATCAGAATGATGATGAAGTTGTTGCTGTGAAGAAGGATGATCCGAATGCGGTTTCGAATTTTAGAATATCGGAACCGTTGAAGATGAAGTTGAAAGAGAAAGGGATTGAAGCTTTGTTTCCTATTCAAGCTTTAACTTTTGATCATGTTCTTGATGGTTCTGATTTGGTTGGTCGTGCTCGTACTGGCCAGGTTTGTAGATTCTTTGTGCTTAATTTTCGCTTTTGATTATTTTTGTTGTTTGGTTTAATTTTTGATTTTCTGTTTAGGTTAAGCGATTTTTTGTGTAATTAGTAGTTTTTGGTATGTTTTTTTAGGGTTTAATTGGGTTTATTGATGTTCTTAGTGATAAGGTTTTAATTATGTTTGTTTAATCTTTTTAAATTAAATCGAATCTAATAAAATGCTTTTTTTATTTTTATAATTTATATAAGAAGCTAAATAAATGTTATTATGCATGATTTGTTATGGAGGACCACAGTTTGATCCCCATAGCTACTTTTTGGAGTGGGTTGGAACCACTTGATGTCAGAACCGACGAACTAGATTAAACTAGTGAATTTGGTAGTTTATGAAAAATGTGATTTTAGTGAGTGAGGGAGATCATACTCAAAATTTAAAAAGTGAGTTGTCACTGTTGTAAGCAACCACAAATAAGCATCTGCTTCAAAAAATTTATTTTAAAAATAACCTATAATTTTAATGTGAAAATCTCTTTTGTTGTTTTTTTGATTTAACTTTAAACAAATGAGTACTTAGGGGGTTGAAAAATTTCTGGATGACTTATGAAGTTAAATTGTACTGCTATTATGCTTTTGATTTATATATAGACTTATTAGCATTTATCTTTATATTTTGTTTTTGTGGGATAATGCAGGGTAAAACACTGGCTTTTGTATTACCCATATTAGAGTCGTTGATCAATGGTAAAGCTAAATCAGTTAGAAAGACTGGCTATGGAAGGGTCCCAAGTGTTATCGTGCTTTTACCTACTAGGGAATTAGCCAATCAGGTATGCTACATTCGAGCCAGTTTATCATTTTCTAAGTTTGGCGTATTATTTGTGTATACTCATCTGTTATGATGTGTTGTGTATTAGGTGTATGCCGACTTTGAAGTGTACGGTTCGTCCTTGGGATTGACTGCTTGTGCTGTATATGGTGGTGCTCAGTATGGACCTCAGGAGTCTAAGCTCAAGAGAGGTGTTGATATTGTTATTGGAACACCAGGTCGTATTAAGGTAATTACTAGTTACTTTAGCTGTAGTGTTTTCTTACGCATGACTTCGTTTTTATATGGTCACAATTGTTAGTTAGGGCAAAAGGTAAAATATAGAAGCTTCACTTTGTGTACTAACATTTTGTGATTTCTATTTGTAGGATCATATTGAGAGGGGAAATATTGACTTGAGCCACCTCAAGTTCCGCGTTCTTGATGAGGCTGATGAGATGTTGAGAATGGGTTTTGTTGATGATGTTGAACTCATTCTAGGTATTTGGTTTGTTTCACATGTAGCTTCAATAATATACTTGTTTTTCTACTTGTAATTTATATACTGCCAATGGATTAATGTTGCAAAGTCTCTGCCCAGTTCATTTTCTTTTTCACCAATCATGTAATTCCGTTAACTTGGAGCAGTCCTGCAATTGAATGTAACTAACTGGCATTTGGGTCGATAGATTAATTAATCACTTACTATATCATTTAAGTGTTTATGTTTAAGCCATTTTTATAATCAAGGGAATGAAATTAAACTCCACACAAGCTCTAAACATAGCTTAGGAGATTCAGTTAAAAACAACTTATTGGGGCATGCCAAACTGTTTTTACAAGCTCATTCAAACACTCAGCTAAATGCTTATGTTTTATGATTAGTCCAAGTAATCTTGTGCAAGTGCCTCTTAAATTTTTGTTGGAATCCAGCTAACATTTTTTCTAAATGATTCCTCATATTCCTACTCTGTGGATCTGTCTACTTCATATCATTCAGTTTATGTTTGCTCAATTTTTTAGGTTGCAATATATTTTTGCCTTTAAATTTGGATTCTATTTGATTTTTGCAGGTAAGGTACAAGATGTTACTAAAGTTCAGACACTTCTTTTCAGTGCTACTATGCCAAGCTGGGTTCAGCAAGTATGCGCCTATATGAGTCTTTCTTGTTTTGAGTTCATCTTTTTGTGTATCAGTTATTTAAATTACCTGTTTCCTTATCTAGCACTTTTTTGTTTCCAGATTTCTAAGAAATTTCTTAAAGATGATAAGAAAACTGTTGATCTTGTTGGCAATGAGAAAATGAAGGCTAGCACCAGTGTTAGGCATATTATCCTTCCATGTAATAGTACTGCTATGCCACTTCTTATCCCTGACATTATTCGCTGTTATAGCAGGTGATTATTGATCATTTATTTTGTAACTTAATATTTCATAATATGATGTGTGTTTAGTATATTCAAAATTGATATTTTGGCATGTGTCTGTTTCAGTGGTGGCCGGACAATTATATTTGCAGAGAAGAAGGAGCAAGCTTCTGAACTTGCTGGATTGTTGCCTGGAGCAAGAGCTCTCCATGGTGATATACAGCAGTCACAACGTGAGGTGAGCTATGAATTGACATGCTACTGATCATTGGCTAATTTGTTTTCTTTTTAATTTTGTTTTGTAGCAATAGCAATATAGTTTGTGTATGCCTGTAGTTATCACTATTTTTTTTTCTTTCTCTGAACTGTTTCCTGTTACTTGCAGATTACATTGAAAGGTTTTAGGTCTGGGAAATTCATGACATTGGTGGCCACCAATGTGGCGGCCAGGGGTCTAGACATTGATGATGTTCAGTTGATTATCCAGGTACATTTGTTTATATATGATATATGATATTTTATGATAAACTATTTCTTATATTCCCTTTTATCTGATATTCTTAATTCGACTTGTTTTTTAGTGTGAGCCTCCCCGGGATGTAGAAGCATATATACATCGATCTGGGCGGACTGGACGAGCTGGTATATTTTAAACATTGTAGTGTTCGATAATCACATTAAATTTTTGGCTTATATAATATAGTTAGTCTGGTTTTTTAACTTTGATTTTAAATTGGTCTTATTTTTCGTAGACAAGACTGGAGTTGCTGTGATGCTTTATGATCCCAGAAGGTCTAATATCTCTAAAATAGAAAGAGAAGCAGGTGTAAAATTTGAACATGTATCTGCTCCTCAGCCTGATCAAATTGCAAAAGCTATTGGTGGGGAAGCTGCTGAAATGATTAGCGAAGTTTCTGATAGGTATGTATGTCGTATTGTATGTTCATCTTTTGCTGTTAACACTGTATTTTGCTGCTAATATGGGTTATGAATCCAGTGTAATTCCTGCATTCAAATCTGCTGCTGAGGAACTTTTGAACAACTCCAGTTTATCAGCTGTTGAGTTACTTGCAAAAGCTCTTGCCAAGGCTGTTGTGAGTACACTGTCCTTCTATTTTTTTGTATTTATATAGTTTATTTCTCGATTTCTTGATGTATCAAGGCAACCATCATCATTCATCAATGTGTTTTGCTGATGTGGGTAAATGTTATTATCAGGGCTATACTGAGGTAAAGAAAAGATCACTACTGACTTCGATGGAGAATTATGTTACATTAATTCTTGAGGGAGGAAAACCTATGTTCACCCCATCGTAAGAACTTGACTATATTTATTTACTATCATGTTTAAAACAGTATTTACGCACTCAAATTATTTATCATCTGTTGGCTCATTTCTTCGAGTCTTCGAGTCTTCTAATCTGGGTTTCAAATATTATCATTCTATTTTCTCCCCGTGTTTGGCTGTGTTTGATTTATGCTTTTGTTGGTTGTTGTCAGCTTTGCATTTGGAACCCTAAGGAGATTCGTACCTGAGGACAAGATTGACTCGGTGCAAGGTCTTGCTCTTACTGCAGATGGACAGAGTGCTGTTTTTGATGTACCAGCCAAGGACTTGGATGTATTTCTTTCAAGTATGTTTACTTAATTGCCGATTAGGATTTTGACCATTAACTTTTATTTTCTTTCTTGCCCTATTCCTATCTATTCTGATAGGATCCTCAAAATCACTGGTTGTTAATATTGTTTTATCTCAATTTGAAAATTAGTGCACTAGTATTTGAATTTATACAACATATAATGTTGATCATGTAAACATTTTAATTTTTTTGCTCCTCAGGTCAAAAGAAAGCTGTTAATGTAAGCCTAAAGGTTGCTAGAGAATTGCCAAGTTTGAAACAGAGAGAGGAACAAAGAGGGAACAGATTTGGTAATAGCCGTGGTTTTGGTGGAAGAAGTGGAGGGTATAGGTTTGGTGGAAGAAGTGGCGGTGGTGGAAGAGGTTATGGAGGAGGCAGAGGAGGAGGGGGAAGGAAATATTAAGAGTTGCAGGAAAATAGCATTTCACATGGATGCAAAATTACTTTAGGAATGTTTGAGATCTCTCACCACTTACAATTTTGATGGCCGTTTGAACCTGAACCATATATATATGAGGGTCTAGTTTTTCCCTCTATTATTTATCATTTTTGTTATGTTATCTGATCAATTTGATTTTTTACAGGAAATTGTAAGAATTAGGTTGTTTTGTTTTGTTTTTTTGAAATGATTTTTAAGTGTATTGTGGACAAAGACAATGGAAAAGCTGATAAGATTCTATATATTTTCTCTATCATTTATGTCTTTATACTGTTGTCATAGTTAGATTTATAATATAACAACTCACTAGTTAAATTCTTACATACCATTGCATAAAATAAGAATCGTACACCATAAATTATGCATGTAATCAAATTGGTTGACAAAGAACATAGACAAAATCGGCACAAGTTATGGTGCACTATAATCATTTCTAACAAAATCATTTTAGAATTGGATCAATTTTTGGACTAAGGGGAGTGCTACTGCTATAGAATTGCAGCAGTTTTAGAATTGAATTAGTTTTATAATATCACAACTTTTTAATATTTTTCTTTTAATTGGTTAAAATTAATTTTAGTTTCTTTTTATAAATATGTTCATATAAAATAAAATAGTCAGATTTCACGTGAGTTTTATTCATCAAGAGAGAGTGTTGGAGAGAGTTCAAAAGTTAGTATTGTTAGCACTCCTCTAACATCCTCTCATCTACCTAAATTTTTTTTGTTGTCAAGTAATTAGTGGTTAAAAATTTCACTTTTAAAATGAATAAAGGAGATGTTCTATGTTTAAATTTCGACTCTACATATAAACCTATGCATTCAATACTTTGATCTTTCGATTAGGATTAGACAGTTCATCAAGCTAAACCAGCTTATGCATATTTAGAGCTGGGTATATGGACTGAGGTCCGTGGGCCAACCCGTTTAACCTGCAGCCCGCGCGGACTTAAGTCCAACTTTTTTTGACTCGTTTATATTTTGGCCCGTGTGGGTTGGACCGTTAAAACCGTGGGTTATACGGGTTAAATCCGCTGATTTGCGGGTTGGCCCGTATAACCCGCCTTTATTATTTTGTTCAAAAAAAAAAGTTAATCATATACAATATATTAATACAGTACTATTTTATTTTTAAATCGGTTGATATAGAATTTTTAGTTGTACTTTTAATATTGATTTGGACAATTAAAATATTTTCATTAATTATTTTAACAAGACTATTGAAGTTTTATTAAATATAATTTGTGTTTATCTTATGAGTTTGACGACTGTTGTGTGGAGAAAAAGAATGATAATGTGAACCTGTTGAATTTGATTTTGGTTTCATTACATGCAAAAAAGAAAGTTAGATAAATTTTAAAATGTCACAAAGAATTTTTTTAAGATCAAATATTTTAGTTTTATTTTTTAAAAAGTGATTTTTTTTATAAATGTCATAGTCCGCAGGTTAATCGTTTAACCCGTGAGTTTATGCGGACCGTACTCGGGCTAATAATTATAATCCGTTTATATTTTGTGACGGGCTTGTTAGCCCCGTTTATTATGCGGACTTATGCGGGGCGGGCTAGCCCGTATATCCAGCTCTATGCATATTGAATGCAAATCAAAATTATTTTATATATATGGTTCAAGAACTGATTAATTCACTAGAGTTTTTTTGTTACGTATGGATTAATCCAACAAAATTAGCTTCAGCGGAGATCAAACCCAAAACTTTGCGATCAAACGCTTCATTGGATAGAGAAGTATAAGTGTTATATATAAACTATCATTTGACCACGACAGCAAATATCACACACAAACAAAAATGTTTTGCTCATGGTTTTCTAGTCAATGTTATGATAGTAAAAGTAAGACTAGTGATCTTTTCTTTCGTTTTGAATACTCCACCAGCTAAAATTTCTTTGTAGCGGTTAAATACTTCTTCACTCACACTTTCACCAAAATGACTAATTAGCAAAGGTTCAATAATAGCCCTTGTACTTTTTGTAACTGATTCTGACATTTCAGATAACTTGCAATTATCAAAAGAATCCCTTTTTTTGTTACTGAAACCTCCTCCAATTGATTGATGACAAATTATCCTAGTCAAATGATCCTTCAGTTTCAACTTCCAATTTTACTTCAGATGAAGATGGATAATAGTTAGGGATGTTGAACGTATTGAGTTTCACTTCTTCTATTATTCCCTGCAATACACATTAAATAATTCATATTATAATTGTCAAACCAATGTTTATAATGTTAATTAAAAAATGTGTCAAGGTTTAAGTATGTTGCATATATATGAGTATTTTATATATACATGTGTTATAGAAATTAAATAAAAAATGCGTCGTTTAGAAGTCCTAACTCAACTAGCAGAAAATACAGAAATTGCTTGACCAGGACATCTATAACAGGGGTTCAAACCCAGTTGTGTGTGAGTTTTCAATAACATACTATTTTGTCTACGTAAAAGATGACATAGGGGACCAAAAAGGTTGGATTTTAAAAAAGGGACCAAAAGTTTAAATATTTTAAAATAGATGGACCAAAAATGCATTTAAACCTTTTAAAAATCAAATTTTCAGATTCAATTTCAAATACATTACAAATATAATTAACAGCTTTTTAGCCCGTGTAATTTAGGAATTTTGTTTTATCCCCCGTAAAATAAACATTTTGGATTAATTACACTCCTGCAATGTTGACGAGTTTTGATTTACTCCTCTGTTTGTGTTTTATTCATGTGGCAGACAATAAGTCAACTGTTTGCTAACGTGACAATAAACATTTTGACTTTTGCTTGCCACATAAGCAAAATGTCAACAACTCTAAATCAAATCTCGTCAACATTGTAGGGGATAATCCAAAATTTTTATTTTATAGAAGGTTAAATCAAAATTCGCCTATGTTGAACCCTTAGGTTTAGCTTCTTCTTACTCTGTTGAACTTTGTGAGGCAATGAGAGCAATTGAAATTGCATATCAAAACAACTGGTTTAACTAACATATGGCTTGAAACAGATTCAAATTTCGTAGTTGCATCTTTTCAAAAACCTGCTAATGCTGTTACTTGGGCTTGAAGAAACAGATGGGAGCAATGTTTTGTTTATGGTTCAGCACATGAAATAGCATTATTACTCATATTGATAGGGAAGGGAACCAAGTTGCATATCTTCTTGCAAATCATGGTTTATCTTTAGTATATATTGAGACATGGTTTATTCATTAAAGATTGTTTTGATAAGATATTTCATGTTTGGTAATATACAGTTTTGGTGGCTGAGATTAAAGAAATAAAAAAGAAGCTGCAGATTTAGAATTTGACTTATATGATGCTCAAATTCACTAGGATATGTATAAATGTAATTTAGGGTAGTGGAAGCAAGGAGATAACAAATTCTATAACAATAGAAATGACAACTCAAGGTGTGAGACGCGGTACCAGGGCGCGTGAACCAAACATTAGGCTCAAGGATCTCTAGTATAAATAACACATCATAATCATATCATTAGAAAGGGTGTGTAATAATTGGAATCAGTCTTTCTTTCATTCTGTATTTCTGTTATACTAAACCTTCTTCCACCATTTGCAGTATTTCGAAAGAACTAGACAATTTTGCAAGTCCTAATACTTTGCTTACAGTAATCAATCAGGTTAGTTGATGATCCTTTTCCAGCCACAAAAGGATACAGAAAACATAAACATATTAAGATGGTAAGAATGATAAATAAATATGAACCAAAATGATTATACTGATAAAATAGAAGCTCCAATATATTTCTCAATTGTACAATAGGTAAGAAATTAATCAAAAATAGAAAAGGTAATAAAAGACTTTCATAAAGAAACTTAAAAATACAAGTATTTTACATAGAGTCATTTTTCACCGAAAGGAAATGCTACAATAACAACAAAAAACCACTTCTCCATTTATTGTGCAACAAGTCCACGTCCACGGGGCATTTTCTTCGAACTTAAATCTTCAACTTCGCCGAGCTTGTAGTAGTGAGGGGCTATCTCCAACAACCACTCTGCCTTAATCTCTGTGACATGTCTCATATACTTTTTAGTCGTGAATACCAACTCATGGTACAAGACCGACCCTGAACTGGGATGTATTTGGACGGTCTGTAAATGCTTAATCCTTCGATGAGTACCGTTCTTTTGCAGTTTTGCAGCTTGTGGGAAAAATCCAGATATTATAGATTTCTTAACGGCATCTAGATTAGTCGGATTGTGATTTGAGAGTAGTTTAATAGAAACCTTCTTCATTAAACCTACAAGCTGGTCACGGATGTCCCTAGCACGTTTCATACTTTTCACTTGCACATAGTTCTCATAACACCATCGAGAAGAATAACTGCTCTCCTTCCATGAGTTGAAAACATTTAGATGAGCAATGTGGTCGCCAACATCTCCGGTGTGAAAGTTTTTTCGTGCATTGTCCGCGTGTACCCTTTTATCCTTCGGACGGTAGAATATAGAGTTTCCCACAGAAAGCATTGCAGCAACGGAGATTATCTCTTCCGAACAAGCGTAGTTTTCTGATGCAACAATCATTTTTGACAACATAGGATCAAGTGGGAACTCTGCCATCAGTCTTCCTACCTTCGTTAACTCGCCATTCCCATTTAAAGCGCCTAGATTATATAACAGCTCAATGGCTTTCATTATGGCTTCAACTGGTGGAGGATCCATAAAATCAAAATGCAGCAACTTCTTACAGTCAATCCCAAGGCTATTCTATTTAAAGTTAAGACTACATTTGCAAGGTTGGTCCGTTGTATTTCGGGTGGAGTGTTGTCACCCAAATTCTTTTGAAAACCGTTTTCTGTATACAATCGGAAGCACTTACCAGGACCTGTTCTTCCAGACCGACCAGCTCTTTGCATTGCTGAAGCTTTTGAGATGGGAGTTACTTGTAAAGACTCGATTCCGGTTGTTGGATTGTAAGATTTCTTCTTACAGAATCCGGGATCAATGACATACTTGATCCCGTCAATTGTCAACGACGTTTCAGCAATATTGGTGGCAAGGACTACCTTTCTAGCCCCTTCCGGTGTGGGTTCGAATATTTTAGCTTGTAGTTCAGTTGGCAGGTTGGCATATATAGGACATATAATTAACTCGGCTATTTTAGTCCCCAAACCTCTAATTCGATGCTTCAATGTTTCTTCTACCGCTTCAATTTCTTCTTGACCAGTAAGGAATACCAATATATCTCCGGGAGATTGAGTGGCATGAATCTGAAGCGTGGTGACGATGGCAGCATCCAAGTAGTCAGCTTCTGGTGATTTGGTGTGGTGTATTTTAACAGGATATTGTCTCCCTGGAATTTTCAATATTGGAGCAAGATCAAAAAAATTACTGAACTTCTCTGCATCAAGAGTAGCACTTGATATCAACAACTTAAGATATGGCCGGGCACGAGCAACATCCTTAACTAATCCGAACAAAACATCAGTCGAAAGTGTTCTTTCGTGCGCCTCACAAAATCTAAAGTTCAATTCTCTCTAGTGTCAATTTCAGTGAATTAGTTCATACAGATCAAAACTCTGGCTTTATAAGGCCCCTGCAAGTGGATGATAGGATTGGTGTCCTCAAATTTGTCGGTCTTTAGGCCAAATACCAAGTTTTCTATAAAAAAAAAGTTGCAACCTCTTTTTTTTTTTACCAAAATGACTATGATGACACCCAAGAAGCCGCCTAAAAATTTCCTAATAATTTAAAAAACCTATTTGTTAGGTGAAAAACTTAAAGACCTATTTATTACGAAGACAAAAGTTAAAGAACATATGAATGCATTTGACTTATTTTAAATTATATCAGCCTATTTTGAGCATGTCCTAAATGACATGTACGCATGTTTATTTTGTAATAAAAGACATCAATATCTTCCCTATGAACCTAAATTCTTCAACAAATAAAAATGATAAGGGTTTGTTTACCAAAAGCAGTTATATTTGTTAGTAAATAAATTTGCAAAAACACATCAACACAATCAATCATTTTAACAATTAACAATGCAACACTAACACTCATATGTTCTTGAGAAAAACTAATTTGTGCATAAAACAACTTGGTATCATCAAGTATGAATAGAATTCGCACCACAAAAGAGTCAGTAATCTATAATGCCATTTAAAATTGTTCACAAAGTACTAATTCTTTGAAAGTTCAATTGTAACCGACCAAAATTTTCTTACACTGAATTAATCAAGCTTCCCCTTATACCAGCAATCACACCCATGTTCATTGTGCTGGTGAGGGTAATATTTTAGGCTGAACCTTCCAACTCGATGCATCATCACAACAAACGCTGGAGAAATAGTTCGTGCAACAACTCCAAAAAACGAGGCACTGCACCAGAGTAATCCAATTTATAATAGTTGAAAAACATTAAGCAAACATGAAAATTGTGATATGATACTAAGAGTGTGTTTGTTACATACTAAAGTCCAGCAATAGAATCCAAGGAACGGCATTTTTTTCTGTTTATTATTTGGTTGACACACAAAGCACAAGCAAAATAAATAGGTGAACATTGTTTCCGGTATTTTTTCTTTATCGAATTTCATTAATTCAGTGTGTGCGTGTCGGAGTAAGAGAGGAGATTTGAGAAACATACCAACTATAGCATGCGTAGAAGACATCATGCGCTATATCTAATCGACCTCTACCAAATAACTCCACTAGCAGAATACCTCCAATGCACAGAACAGGTTCAGGTAGCTTAAAATTTTGCATCTTAACTTCCTGTATAATAATCGGACATAGAATACTTTATTATGTTAATAAACCCAGTTCAAAATGGACAAAATTTTAAACCAAGCTTGCTAAATTCAGCAGGTATCTTGAGGTTTTGCCACCTAAAAAATAAAATTCCGATCTTGAGTTATTACCGACATATCATTACATGTAGCCACAAGAGAAAGAATTGAGAAAATATAGATGAGAGTTGAGAATATGCTTCCATGAAGTGTTTTAGAAACCAGACCTGGCGGTTGGATCCGTTTAACCAGGAACCAGACCCATAGTCAGTCCGGTCAGTATAATAGATTAGTTATGCCACTATATCCTGCCACTGTATCCCGTCACAATCCCAACACTTCATTTGTTATTCATAACTCAATGCGTATTTCCACTATCACTCAAAATGACAAAATCTACTAAGTGTTAGTATATTTGTCAAAGATATGTCTTGATTTAGTGATTTCATACTATAATCACTGTTAGTGATTTCATACTATAAGACAAGATGAAGATGATCTATATGAGCTTCATCATCTGCATCTTCATCCAACTGCATCTCTTGTTTACCTTATCATGCCCTCCCCGATGTAATAAATAATGTTTCTAGTAGTGTTCAATTTAGCTCATTGTCCATTTTAAAAAAGTTTAAGACTGGTTAAATGGCAGTTTGGTTTCAGAATTAAATCCCTTCAAACTGACTAGGGGTGATTTTAGACCCTTTACAAAAAATCTTACTATCCATCAATAGGGGTGGTGGAGTGCACTATGCCTTTACACACATATAGTATATATGTGTGTGTGTGTGCGTGCGCGCCCACGCTAAGATACCCATCATGGATACTTTTGGCAGATACCTAGCTAGAGGCTCTATATGCTCTATCATAGCCAATTACCATTATCCAAAAAAGCTGCATGCCAAGTCTCATTCTAGGATTGGATAAAATTAGACAATGAAAATTAAAATGGATGTGAAAATAAATTCAACCCTAAACAAGATTTAGATGTATAAATGGTGACGCCCACAGAGAAAAGAAAAAACATTAGATGAATCTCAAGCATTATTTTTAGTCATTTGAAAAGCTAAAAGGAGAATATGCAAAAACTATATGTTCATAGTGCAACTCACCTGAGACATTGGAAATAAAGGTGAAGTATAGCTCCAGATGAATTGGCTGTCAGATACAACCGTCTTTGAATCTATTTCCTCGTCATTTCTCTGACAGCCCAATCGAAATCGGACAGCCGAAGTTGAATAGATGTGGATGTTAATAAAAGATTCTGACAAGAATCACAAATTGTCAGCTGAAGAAAAAGTTCAGGATCCACAACATCACTTATTTTTCAGTTTAAATTGATATACAGAATTCATCAATACATCTACAGGGCTAACCTTTGAATGAATGAACATTAATCTCCGTGACAAGGCATAACTTTGAACATAACCGATAAACCAAATTATCAGGTACTGAAGGATCACCTTCCGCCACACTTGAGCTTCGCTCCATCTTATTTGCAAATAATTTTCTCATTTTTGAAATACAGTTGTTTTTCAAAGGAGTGAGACCAAAGGCCAGTTGGGCATAGACTTTATGGTTTCTCTTGAGACACTGCCGTCTTGTATAATAATCCTCAAGCTTGTCACTATCAGGTTCAATCACGTTGTAGCCGTCGGTCTCAATGTTATGAACAACACGAGAAACCTCAGGAATCATTTTCAAGCAAAGTTTCTTGCAGAGGTCATTTTCAATAACTGCAAAATATTTAAATTTCATATTATTACCATATGAACAGAAAATAGCCAAATAATAATGAGCAAATCAACGCTTTATATTTTAAATGAGAAAATTTTGCAGGCCAAGACAAAATATAGCATTAGAGAAGTTTAACTTTTGGAAGCAAGCCATCACAATTCACAAACTTAATATAACATACATAAAAACTTTCCAAATGAATAATCATTTAAAAAAAATAAAGATTCACATAATAAAATCATAGCACTGGAAGAAATAAAACTCAAATAGCTTACCAAAATCTTCCCAAGAGCTACAAACAGCTGATGCACGGATAAGATCACGAGGATCATCCAAACAGGAGAAAACCTTAACTGACATGTCATGTCCGATCCACTGGATTAGATCGAAGTTGGTTTTCATTGTAGACATATTCTCAATTGTCAGAGCCTGAACGCAAGAAAAAGTGGTATTTTACTAACAGCAGAACAATTACACAACTCAAAGCTAACAATCAAAAAACACAAACTAAAAAACTTCCCAAACTTAACCATTTCGAAGATAAAATCTGCAAGCAGGTAGCTCTCCATAGATAATATTACATTGTGGTATCAGAGCAGGGCGGTAGATTCTCGCCAAGGGGTTCTGAGTCGGGTGTCCTAAGCTGATCAAGTGTCGGGTTTGGTGAGTATAAGTGTTTGAGTCCTTATGGGTTATGTGGTAGTTGTCTTAAGTCAAACATGTTATATGCTTAGGAAAATGATTGTTTCTTAACTGAAATAATGTCCCCATAGTGCTTTAGGCTATGTTTGGATTGATGGAATAAGGTGGAATGAAATGGAATGGAGTGGTATGAAATAAGATTCTATTGTTTGGATATTTAAAAAATGAATGGAATGGGGTGGTACATGATGGAATGCATTCCATCTTATTCCATCATTTTCCCTCATTTCTCTTCCCCCCCAATTTGGGGTGTACATGATGGAATAAAACATCTTAAATATATAATTACCTTTTACCCCTATTTTTAGTTAAACATAATTCTATTTTCTACGGAACTCGCGTTTCTTCTTCAACCTTCATGAATAATTACATATACTTGTAAGCACCAAACATGTTAATTTACGAAGCTTTTCAAAAACCAGTTCTCAATTAAACAAGAGGAATTAATCTCTCTTGGTCAGATTATAGTAGGAAAGGAATTAACCTGAACAAAAATAAATTTCATTGAACTTGACGAAGAAGCAGAACACGAAGGAAACAAGAGCTAGCAATGGAAGATTCACGTTATGGACAACTTGTAAGCAATTTTTTGTTACTTGTTTATTTTTGGTTATTTGTTTTATTTTTTGACAGTAGGTTATTTGTTTATAATATAAGTTATATATAAATTTAATATTTTAATAAAACATAATATTTTCTAACAGTGTGTATGTCATAATTTTTTCAAAAAATTGTGTACATCATGTTTCTTTTAAACAAGGGTAAAAATGGAACAAAAAAGTATAATTCATTCTACTTTGTTCATTTTTCAAACAATAAGACAAAAAATTTATTCCATTCCATCATAAAAATAACCAAACAATGGAATGGAATCTCTATTCCACTCCGCTCCATTCCACTCAATTCCATTCCATTCTACTCCGCTCTGCTCCGTTCATTTTCAAATATCCAAACAGAGCCTTAGTGATTCGAATAGTTTAGCCCTTAATGCATTGGTTGACTTTGTTCGATGAGTGTTTACAAATTACTTACACGCCGTAGTCTAAAGAGGGCAAACTTGAAGCGAATAAGAACAACAAGAGTTTCTTGGAAGTAATATAATGGAATAGCAGTAGCTTTGGTCGCTGTCACCTGTAGGTGCTGAGTATGGACGAGTTGACGTCATTTACTAAATAATTGAAAGCAAGAATTGAATTGTGAGACTCTCTAAGAGAATTATTGGATGTGTGTATGGTTATGTTGGGGTGAGACTGGATGAAGTAATTTAGATGTCAAAGGGGGTGCGGCCACTGTGGAATGGCTGGACACACAAAGATGTAAATTGGATTTAATTATGAAAGTTGGATAATCATTCATGCGAATCATTTTGGGATTATAGGGCATTTGTGTCAAGAGCGAGCAAACCTAGTGAAGTTTTGCGACGATGATATGAATGATGGATACATTAAGAGGTAAAGAGGAGTGATGAGATATATTAGAAATTCAAAAATAAGAAGTTTAAGGATGAATCTCGTGATGATTGTAGGTAAAAGACAAAATATCACGTTGATAAGTGGAAAATTTATGTAGTCTGGCAGATAGTTTGTTTAGAGGTTATTGAGAAATGAAACTATAGATAATTGATCGATTGGATAAGTATGAATTTGCAGAGGT
Source organism: Trifolium dubium (assembly GCA_951804385.1). NCBI lineage: Eukaryota > Viridiplantae > Streptophyta > Magnoliopsida > Fabales > Fabaceae > Trifolium > Trifolium dubium. The sequence continues at coordinate 40,772,275 of OX638066.1, forward strand.
GTTTAGATAAGGGCGAGGAGTTCAGTCTTGTAAAGTGAGTTGTATGTTGAGGATAGGTGATACTAAGGGTGTAAAGTATGGAAATAACTAGGCATATGTATTAGTGTAAGCTAAAATGGTTAGCTATCGACGGGAAATCCCAAAGAGAATGGTAATATCTGGAGTAGTTGAAAAGATTAGTCATGAGTTTGGTAAAGACCGTGTGTTAAATGACATTTAAGTTAAAGATTTTGATCGACCAAGATGGTTGAAGGATCAAGTAGCACCTTGAATTTATTATATGATAGGAGTTGTGGTAGACAAGTTTTAAATAATTCAAGTTATGTAGTAGAATTTTTGGATATTTTCAAAAAAAATCATGCTGTGAGTAGAAAGATAGTTTGTTAGTGACAGTACTAAGACAAAGATAGTTTAATTTTGGAAGGGCACTGCACGGTATATTAAGATTTAATGGATGAATTTAGATTGTGTAGAAAAATATTTGAAGTTCTTGAGGATTATATTCAAGAGGTTGTTTAGGTATCAACGAAGTGAGGAAATAGTAGCGAATGATTGATGCTTTGGTGGGTAGTTTTGAGAAGCCGAGCGTTAAGATATGAGGTAAGTACTCATTGGCTATGTGGATGAGCGAACTAAGCTAATTATGAAGTGATTTATAGTGAAGATGTGAGAATAAGTTTGGAGATAGATATGCATGAGATTGGTTATTAGTATTAGAGAATACTATGACTTTAGAATAGTCACGACGATTAAGGATTAATCGAATAAAGAATGGTATACTCGATTGGACACAAGTTGATGTGGAACGAGAATTTTTGGATTGTGTGCGGAGAATTAAAGATGTTGTTTGGAATCAACAAGATAAAGATCTTGGTGTTTTGGGAACCAACTCTAAGAAGTTGATAAATGTTGGAGTTTTAAATGATTAGATGTTCGAGGAGAACTAGTTAAAGGAATTACAAAGACTATAACTTCGACATGAAAGCGAAAAGAAAAGTGGTGGTTGGGCGCAAGCAAGGAAGTGATAAGGTAACTCACATTGTCAATAGAGTGATTGATAAGGTCATGGCTTAGTTGGTAAAGTTAAAAGAATGACTACATTGATGTACCTCGTAGGAGTTGAAGTTGAGTTAAGAATTACCTGAGGAGTTCATGCTAATGAAAGTGGAGCTAGACATATTTGGATAAAATCACAAAAGAATAGAGATCAAGAAAAAGAATTTAAATTGGGAAATATGTTAAAGTCGTAATTAGAACAATTAAATCACTAAGTTAAAAACCATGTCGGTGAATGTCACACGAGATTTTGGAAGTTGAGACGAGTTTAAGTATGACATATCATTATTGGACAAATGAATGAAGTGAAAAAGTTAGTCATTGGAATGATGTCTTAAAAACAAGTGTAGGAGAAGTACACAGAAATGTGACACATGTCAATTAAGGTTTAGTGCAAGGAATTACCGCATTCACAGTTTTTTAATTTGAGATTGAGAGCATTAGACGATTATTTAGAAGCACTGCCTGAGTGGATGTCACGAGGGTACAATTGTCATATTCGGATGAAAAGAGTTAAGCTTTTGTCGATCGAGAAAAATTGAGTATAGAATGGAGAAGTTCGGTGGAAACCATAAAGTTTTAAGATACTGTACTCGTTAAGAAAGGCCTTGCATAGTGGAAAATGCGCGTTGAGAAAATAAAAGATTTCGGAGGTTGACAACATGGAAAGTTGAGCAGCAATGGTGGTGAGAAATAACATGAGATGTATTTCAATGTGGGAATTTACATTGAGGATAAGATGTTAGAACGATTAAGAATAGACAGAGCGACAAACTCTTGTGAAGAAACGATAATTTAATAGTAAGAGGGAAAAAACTTTATAGTTTAAAAATAGTTTGGGGATATGATGTAAGATGACGTGGGGTAACGGTGGCAGTCAGCAAAGAGAAATGTTGTGCATTTAGGCATGCAAGAGTAAGCTAAGTGTTCGATATTGAAATAATATGGACGCATAATAGATTGATTTTTAGGAATTTGAGATTTGAATAAAGGAAGTCCAAGAGAAGTAGATGATAAATTGGCGAGTGCCAAAAAATAATTGTGAAGCTTTGTTTACCAACCAGATGTTGGGATAGTGTTATTAAGATTGTAATAAAATGAGATTTAAAAGTGAAAGTTGAAAGTTCAATGCAATTATGAGAGTTTAAGTGACTTGTTGGCATTGTGTCTCGTCGACGAGATCGGGGTAGTAAGAGCTCGAGTAAAACGTGTAGTAAACCTCGTATGGATTGTTGGACTATTGTGTCTTGGATGACCTTGAGCACAAGTGGAAGGGAGAAATATTAAAGTTAGGTAAAGTTGGTTTAATCCACCATCATGATTGTCGGCTAACTATTGACAAATTGAGGAACTGATCACCCTTAATCTCTTGTTAATAATAGACGGAATCGTGTTGACTGGAATCGACTAGTTTTGCTAGCTTTGGTAGTGTACAAAGTTTTTGGTGTTTCTTTTTGGAGGGTAGCCGAGCACCACTCCGTGTGAACCTAGTGGAATTGGCTATGTCGTGGAGGCAGATATGGTGACTTTAGAATTTTGTCGTGTTAGTCTAGAATCTCTGAGCACATATAATTGGCGAACAGTTTAGTAAAGTTTATTTTGAATGGTGAACTCTTTGAAGGATGTCTAGCTTGTGTCTAGAGTTTGAACTAGTGTGACTTGTAGAGGGTTGCGATAGGTGCGCAGTTGTGCTAGTGTTGGTGTTAGTAATAAATTGCTGAGTTGTTACTCTCCCTTTTAGTTTCGAGGACGAAACTTCTTTTTGGTGGGTAGAATGTAAGACCCGTAGGAATATTGTAGCAGATATTAGATTTTTTATAAAATTAAATGATATTCTTCTATTTGTTTTTGTCTGTTTTAACAGAATTTGAACTGTGATTGAGCATGCGCGTTAGTTTAAGTTTTGAAAATTGAGTACAATAATTTTATAAGCTTTAAATGAGTTTAGAAACATTTTTGTCTCGTCGGAATTTCGAAAATAATTTACTATTAGTTTTTGAGAAAACGGGCAAGATATACTCGCGGTTTGAAAATTTTACTATTTTCAATTGTCGTCAAAATTTAAACGGATACTTTATATATCGACTGTGATGAGAATTTGATCTCTTTATATTTTTCCGAGCTAAGGAGCGAAAATCTATTCAGAATAAAATTTATTCGAAAGTTTACGAATTATTTTAATTAAATTGTTTACGGTAGAATTTTTATATTCCATAAATTTTATCGGTACGAGAGATACGACTCGTTTAAGAACGAGCGCGGGGGCTGAGCGAGAAGAAGTGACAAAAGTAGATATTTTTTTGAGAAGAAACTTTGTGACCAAGTTTGGATGGAAGGTTAGGATTTAAGTCACATGGTTTGCACTTTTGATCCAATGGCCATGATTCATTTTAGTAAACTATTTATATTTATATGAGTGGATGGTTGAATCATAATCTCATTTCTTCTTCTCTCTCACGCACAGAGAACTCTTCCTTCTCCATCTTTCATTCTTTTTCTTTTTCTTAGTGTTAGTATGCCTAAAACTCTAATTTTGTGAGAGCTCGAGTGAGAATTGGATCAAAGTTTCAAGAGAGAAAGTGTAGATCACAACTTGATGGAGCTTTTGGCATAAGCAAAGTGGTAAGAAAATCTCTCTCCCTCCTTTCCTTGCTGGCCCAAAATTATTAGTGTTGTTGAGGGTTGGATTTTGAGTTTTTGCATTTAAATCTTGTTATCTTTTATGATTGAACTTAGATCTAAAAGAACAGATAGATTTCCATACTTGAAAATCATGTCCATCCATGGAGTTAGTAGCTAAGGTTCAAGAGAAAATTTTGTTTATGTATGAAATAAAATTATGACATGATTTTCTTGCAATTGAAGTTGGCCTTAGTTGTTTTAATGGTTCAATTTTTTGAAAGAAATTGTGAGAAAGCAAAATCCCCAATTTTTATTAGTTTTGATTCTAGGGTTTGAAGAAAATTTGCTAAAGTGTTGAATTTAATTAAATTAAGTTTGTTTTTGAGTAATTAGTAATTGTATAAGTATTAAACTAAGATTGATTTTTGAAAACAATGGTTTTGAAAATATTTTAGTACTGGCCGAATTTTAGAAAGGGTATTTTCATCCTTTTTAAATTGGTAAATCGTCCTAAGAAGTGAACCAATAGATCCGCCTTTTTAAAACGATGAAAATGGACATATGGTTTGCGATGATCGGACGAAGGATGGCCGAGTTATGGTCGTTTCAAGTTTATAACTATTTATCGTTGTTTTTGGATTTAAAATGTAGTAGTTGCAAAATGATAGAGATTATGTCCTATGAAAAGAGAAAAATGTTTAGAAATTGATTTGTGAAGTGAAGGGAAAATTCTTTTGTTGAAGATTTATATTTTGAAGAGTTTGTCGAAATGGCCATTAATTCAGTAGTTTGATTTTGTTTTGTTTTATAAAGAAAAGAGTAAGTTGTTCAAAAATGTATTCTTGCTTTCGGAAAAGCTTTAAAATAGTTTCAATTTAATTTCTGGAGTTTTTGGATAAAACTATTTATTAAAGTTATAATATTTTTAAGAGTTGTTTTGAATTAATTTTTTTTTTTTGAGCCTAGTTAATTGTGTAGAACAATCCTAGGTCTAGATCCATTAGTAGCCGGGCTAGGACTATTTGAGTGATCTATTAGAATGTGGTATTAACTTAGACAAGTTATGTGTTTTAAAAGGTTAAGAGTATTAGCCGAATTGGGAACTTTGTTGAGAGAGACGGATATTGCTTCAGTTAGCGTAAATTGAATGTGTTGGAAGCTAGCTAAGGTAAGGGCACTCTCTAACTATCAAATATAATGTGAAAAAGAATGTCGTTATTATCCATATGTGCTTAAGTGGTTGTTGTGAAATATTTGAATATATTTTGGTGTACGTGTTTGTTATGCAATGTATTCTCGTGACGAGTATTTGTTATAAAATACATGTTTATGTCGTGCATATGATTTGATTAAATATATGTAGTGACATGTTTGGAAATTTCATGTACTGATATGATATGTGAATTGTTGCATGAGCATATATGAATGTGTATGTCATATGGGACTACACGGGGTCTGTCAGATGGAGACTGCCCTATATATGTGAAATAGATGGTATTATGCTCATGCATTTCATAGTCGTGTATGTCAGATGGAGACTGCACGGGGTGTGTCAGATGGAGATCACCTAATCCTGCGGGATTTTATTGAGTCGGTGTTTGTCAGATGGAGACTTCACCTGCCCTACGGGGTCTAGTAGGAGATGGACCTACGACTCTCTGCGGAGAGGTTAAATTCCGGAATTCATGCATATGACGACCAGTAGGAGATAGATCTATTGGCGCCACATTTCATATAGAGTCTGCATTAAGCTATGTGTGCATTCTATTTTATTTTATATTATGTTAAAGCGGAACTGGCATGCAAATGATAAAAAGAGCAACTAAAATCAATATTTGTGTTTGGCATTTTTGGTTTATATTTCATATTTAGATTGTGACCCTTTACCCTGAAATTATCCATGGGTCGGGCTGGGCGCCCCCAGGTTATTTTAGTTGAGAATTTGCACGCATCGTTGTGACTTTGGAGTCATCGCAAAGAGGAGTCTTGTTCCGTGTTGAGAAGCGGCGATGCTTGAAGCTGTAGATGGGTTTTGTCAATTTGTCTTCAAGTTAGAGTAAGGATCAGCTTAAGGGTAGTAGTTTAAGAGTCTCGTTACTCTTATTTATTGTCCGCTGTATTTATGTTTTGAAATTGTATTATGTTATATTATGGAATATATGACGCCGCTATATTTGTTGTTACATAGTGTTTGGTTTTTATTCTTAAAATTTTTATTCGTAAAAAAGATTTTTAAAAGAGGCATTGTATTTCGATCGCTATTTTGAAAATGATTTACTCTGATTTAATTTAAAAGCAATCATGAATGTTTCAATTCAAAGGCGTTGTTTATTTATAAAAAAAAAAAAGACCCACTTTTGGGCTATGAAAATCGGGTGTTACAATCGTAACATGCAATCACCCGGGTTCCATATCCATTCGTACAATAAACAAGGATCAAGTTATCTGCCTCTTTTATTTATCTGCCTCCCATCTCATCTCTATCCTTTGTCAATCCAAACCGCTTCTTACCCTAACACCTTTTTCACTTGGAGAATTCATTTTTTCGTCATTGTTTTGTACGAACTTTGGATTCAACAACCGCCATTTCTTGATTTAGCCCCCATTCGCCACTCACTATGTCAATCTCTCTACTCATAATACATTTTCATGACCGATTCATTCTTTAAAATTTCATATATATTTTTTTAAAGATGGAAACTTGATCTAGTTACTCTCTATATATAAAGCGATTAAATTAATTTACTCAAAGATGGAAACTTGATCTAGTTACTCTTACTCCCTTATCAAACGGCCCACCCACTTACAAATATAGAAACCCCAAACTCACTTAATATTTAATCAAACACAGAATATCTTCATAGAATTATTTTGTCAAAGCAACAATATTTTTGGGTACACAGACGAGATGATAAAGTCAGCATAAACTCACACAAAGTGGAGAAATCGAAGATCAAACCCCGATGATGAACGTCCGGCCAGCAATTTCGACATTTTCTACCAGTTGAGTTAGGACTTCTGGACAAAGCAACATTAATATTAGAAATCACAAAGCAGTAACCCTAAAAAAAACATAAAAAAGACTACAATTTACAACAAAACAAACCAACAAGTTAGTTAGTAATTTACAACGTTGGATGATGCAAAATCACAACCAAAAACATTGATTTAACTAACAACATATTGAAGGAAAATTTGTATGACTGATACCTCTCATTGTCTCCATGAATTTCATGTACGTTGATTTTTTTCCAATTATGCGCAATTTGCCCCTTCTTCTATGTGTAGACTACAGTTCATTCCTAACAATTTCTTACTCCCACGATAGAGTTATCTCTTGAGTTGTTCACACTTTTTTTTTGTAACTTTAAAGAACAAAATGTTTAATTTATAACTTAAGGGAACATAATGAAACAATAAAAACTTAAAGACAAAATTGTATAGTGTTTATAGCTTAAGAGACTGAAATATGAAGAAAAATAAAATAAAAAAATTAAGAGACTAAAATAAAATCTCTAAAATTAATTCAAGGGATAAAAAGTGTATTTAACCCAACAAATAATATATTAGTTTCTATAAATTTTCATTAGTGAGACTATGTGGGGGCAAAGCAACATTTCACGTGGTGACAAAACATCAAATGGCTAATTATTAGTAATAAAACAATTAATGGAGTGGGGTCAGATGCCCCCAAAATCCATGTCTATGTGTAACATGTTTCATACATGTGTCAAGGAAGGTGAGATATATTATTTTTGTCAATCTAAATACATTTGTGAATAATGTGCCGCTCAAATTGATATCTGGCAAATATCACATAACGTTTTTTGAGTTTTTAAGGGTTAAAAAGATTTTCTTCATCCAGGACATAGTCGATATATAGTTACAAATTTCATAATCCTCAAAATCTTTTTGCAAACTTTTAAAATATATTTTTGGTTGCTAAGTTTCTAAATTTATTATACAAAGCAATGTTATCGTCGTAATACATGAATAGCATATATGCAAATGTAAAATAATAAAATAATTATTTTAAATATTTTCACAAAAAGAATTTATTGTTTTTATTTTGAATGATGAATATATTTTTTTATTACAGATATTAAAACTTGTGTTAATTTTTCCTACTGATTTTTTAACAGATGTGGTTGGTATACTTATTAAAATTTCAATTGATGAAATCTGACTATGGTATTCCTGAGCATTATAACTCTTGATAATGATGTGTATATAATTTAGTTTATGACTATCTTTATTTTTTTCTACAATTTTAATGCATTTTTTTTTATATCTAATTTTAAGTTCAAGTTTAAGTGCGCTTTATTGGACACACATGCCGAAGAAATGCACCGGTATATCTTGGTTGGTGAACAAATTAATATTGTTGTTGCTCTCATGTTTGCCCAAATTAAAATTGGCAAAAATATGTATATTTATTAATGATTTAAACATTTCATTTTGATAAAATACATACTTTTGCAAATTTTAATTTGGGCAAACATGAGAGCAACAACAATATTAACTTGTTCATCAACCAAGATATATTGGTGCATTTTCTCCGTGTGTGTGTCAAATAAAGCGTACTTAAACTTGAACCTTAAATTAGATATAAAAAAAATAATGCATTAAAATTGTAGAAAAAAATTATCACAAACAAAATTATATACCCATTATTATCAAGAGTTATAAAGCTCATTTTCTGGTCAGGTATACAAGAGTCGAATTCATCAATTGAAACTTCAGTAAATATACCAATCGCGTTTGTTAAAAAATAAGGGGGGAAAATTAATATAAATTATTATATATGTAATAAAACAATAGATTCATCCTTAAAAATAACATTAAATTCATTTTGTGAAAATACTTTAAATAATTATTTCATTGGTTTATATTTGCATATTTGTATGATAAATTTTGAAACTTACCAGCCAAAAAAAAAATAAATTTGGAAGTTAGCAAAAACATTTTGAGGATTCAGAAATTTCTCTATCAACATGAAGAAAGTCTTCTTAACCTTTGAAAATTCATTAAAGGTCATGTAATATTAGTGGGGACTATCAATTTGATTAACGCATAATTCACAGATGTATATCACTTTTTTTTAATATGCGTGTATGAAACATGTTATACAGAAATTTAGGAACACCTTGTTACTATGTTAAATAAACAAATTCAACTTAGTAAAAATAATATATATAATTGATATGACTTCTAAAAACAAAACGATAACATAATAAAAAACATATCCGTCAAATAAAAGAAGACATGTGAAATTAACCTTAGATTACACTATTATTAGTTCAATAGTGCGCTTTAGGTAATGACAATTTATGTCATTAATTAACACTCCATAGTTAGTCTAATAATGCTTCATACAACACACCACACATGCATCTTTATGTGTATTAACATTTTTTTTAAACAGTGTGTATTAACGTTTTGAATCATAAAAATCACACATTCTTGTATTCTTAAAATAAACTATTTAATGAAATAGATGTGGTTTTGCTTCTTTTTGTGATGAAAATCTCAATTTTAAATAAAAAAAATCTCAATTTTACTTTAAATTAATCTATAAAAATATCAATTTCATTCTAAATTAATTTCTAAAATACCAAAAAAATTTGGACCGAACCTGGATACTATAACCCATGCAATCCCCTATGTTTTCTCCGCCCTTGATTTAAATAAGTGATTACATTACATATAAGATATGCACATGTTCATGAACATATACCAAAATAGTAGTAATAATAATAATAATAATAATAATAATAATAATAATAATCAAGAACAACATACCAAAAAATAAAATGAGAACAAACATGATATGTTATTAGAAATACCTGCAGCCTCTTGGTCCATTGCAAGCGATTGATGACTTTTTTAACGGTTTGTATTTGCATAATCATATGGAGGTTTAATCCTAAAATTTTACTCATTAACCTATAAATAGAGCTAAAATAAAAACATATTTCTAAATCATATTATAAATTAGTTATATTTAATAAAAAAAACTAAAGAATCTTAAATATTCTAAATAAAATTATAATTCCTAGAGTAATTCATAATAGTATATAATATCTTATTATTAATAGAAATATATAATATTTTAAAGATAACATATTTCTAAATCATATTTTGAACTTAAAGAAATAAAAAGACAAACAGATTTAAAAATATTATAAACAAAATTATAAAGATCACATATTTTACCATTAAGAAAAAAATAGATAACATATTTCTAAATGATATTCTAAAATTAATGAAATAAAAAAAATCAACAAATCTTTAAAATATTATAAATAAAATTTGTTTATTTTGAATGGCAACTTTAAATTATAATTTTTATTTGTCGAGACCAGGGTATCCACCGCCGAACGCAGTGACTATTTCTCTCGCTAGATTGGAGTTTATTATTATTATTATTAGTAGTAGTATTATTGTTATTATTTTATTATTATTATTATTATTTGACAAACTAGATCCATTATTGTTTTTTTTTTTGTACAAACCATGATTAATTTTGTTATATTTCTTTCTTTGAGGGTTTTTCCTTTTACGCTTATACGTTTATATTCAGCCCACACTCAAGTACGTTATAGGAGAAAGATACTAAAATTTGATTAAAAAACACAAACTTATTTTCTTTTTAATACTTTTTAAAATTTTGATCAGAGTAAAAATCAAGTTCTTAGATTCAATTTCAAATACAATACAAATATAATTAATTGACCAAAACGCAACAAAGATAACAGCAACACTAATATTATAGGGAAAAAAAAAGTGAAACTAAGAACCCAACCAAAAGACCAAGCACAACTAAGATCATATGACGAGATACCTATAGAGGTCACATTACAAACATATTTGTTCACACATAACGAATATAAGATACAAATAAAAGTAGTCAATAAATTACAACTCAACTGACAGAAAATATTTAAATAGCTAGAATGAACGTTCATGATCGACATTCATCCGTGATCTCTTTATTTCATCTATGCAAGAAAAAAAATATAAGCACAAGAGTATATTGCTCATTGTTTTCTGGTCAATGTTATGGTAAGATTGGTTATCTTACTTCTCTCTTTTGATATTCCACCTTTTAAAATATTTTTAAACCGGTCAAATACCTCATTAGTGACATCTTCACCAAAATGACTAATTATTAATGGTTCAATAATAGCTCTAGTGCCTTTTGCAAGTAATTCAGCCATTTTAGATTCAGAGTCAATTGCATTGCTACTATAAACTGCAGCCCCAGTTATTTCAGAAACCTCCAATTGATTTATAGAAAATGATCCTTCATTTAGAACTTCCAATTTTACTTCCGATGGAGATGGGTAATAGTTGGGGATGTTGAAAGTGTTGAGTTTTTCTTCTTCTATAATTCCCTACAATACACATTAAATAATGCATATTAATATTGTCAAACTCGAATGTTATCCTGTAATTATTTTTATGATCACCCATGTAATTCTGTTGACTTTTTGCTTATATGACAGATAAAAAGTCGACTGCCACATTAACAATAGTTCACTGCCACATTAGATAAAGTTAACAAAGAGAGTAAAATGATGAAATCTTCTTATTACAAGAAGTAATCTATTTTTTTTACAAGACATAAATCAAAACTCGCCCAAAAACCTATTAATCCTAGAATTAATATTTGGAAGAGCCATAGTTTACCTGAACGACCATATCATTAAGAGCTAACGCCAAAAGTTCCCAACCATAAGAAGAACCCTTGTTTGATGGTTCATCGCTTTCTCTTCCTAAAAATGATAGAATCATGCAACCCCCTTCAACTAATTCTTGAGCACGACACTTGAGAAAAAGAGAAAAATCCATATGAAATTGATCATAGTAAGCTTTGAGGACATTTGATGGGCTTGTTCCTCCCACATAAATGTTGCCCTTGTTGTTTTCTACACCCTTTGGAACCTATGTAATCACCAATAAACACAAAATATATACATACAAGGGTGAAGAGTTAACAAGGCACATTGAAATCCAAATAGAATAATTGGTCAGTGTACAAATCTCAGTTCAACTCATAGAAAATGCCAAAATTACAAGATAGGACATTTATGACTGAGAATCGAACTCCGATCATCCTACTTTATGTGTGTGAATTTTCAATAACTTATCATTTCGTCTATATACAAATAAAAAAGAATAAGATTGGTCACATAAACAAACCTTAGATAGCCAATGTAGACTATTAGAGGAATGAACCAAATGCAAACTTTGAACAGGAAAAATTCTGCCATAAAATGAACCAGGAGCACCAACGAAGTAGCAATGACCCATTTGAGTTTCAATTTCATCACTTAATTTTTCTTTAAATGTGTCAAGGGACTTAAATACACTATTGAAGTCGTTTCCAGATAAATCGTTCAAAAAGATCTTATATTCAGGAGATTTATTATTCGATTCTTGACAAATCTTTTCAACAACCTTGATAACTTCTGATATCACTGAAAAAGTGTTTGGTCCAGAAGAACAACCCAATTCTGCAATTGCAAAGTTCTTAGGGTGTAAGTTGCAATATAGATTTGTTATGGCTTTGACTCTTGAAGATTTTCCCAAGGAAATTGCCTTTTGCTGTACATATGCAAACAATAAATAAAATATATAGTAAACTAAAACTCATATACTTCTATGCCATATATTCTGAGTATCTGTGCGCATACGTGCGTGAATGCGCACACAAGCATAATCTCAATTGTGTTGTTATGTCTTATATATACTGAGTGTCCTATTTGAAATATATGTGCTCTTCAAATTATTTTCCAATTTAAAATATGGTGAATCAAATTTTGGTGGTGCTATATATATATATATGCATAAATTTGTGTTTGAACTTTTGAGATTTCTCATTTCTCTTCATTTAAGGTGTGGGTGTTTAATTTACTTACAAAAGAAACTGTTTTTAAAAAACAATTGAGCACTATATAAATAAAAAATATATATAAATATTCACTTTTGATTTTTGATAAATAGTAACACACACCTGAATTAAGGAGTTGTTTGCATAACTTGTTTCTTCAACATCTCCATTCATGTGTAGTACTTGTGCTAAATCCATTTTTGTTTCTATCTGTATCTATCTTCCTTTGAGGTTGCTTTAGATTTAATGCTTAAGCGTTTAATTAGTAGAAGTCCATGGGACACACATTATATATAGATGAATTATATATTATGTGATCATGTGAAAGCTACTTAAAAAAAATTATCGTTTTTGACTAATACTTAAATTTTTTTATCGTTTTTCATTTTTAAGATAAAAATATAGAGTGTGTGTTATACAAGTGAAAAATAAATAAATACAAGTGGGTCATTCTGGGAGTTGTTTATTTAGTCAACAAATTAGCTACCGTGCCGTGTTTATATCGATGTGACAAATAATAATAAGGGTCAGCATACTCTTTAAACATTCTATTTAAAAATAAAAATGTATTTTAAAAGTTAAATTACATAATTTTTAATACGTTGATTTTACATATTTTTATAAAAAGTTATAAAATTTACTATTTTAAAATACTTAGGGTGTGTTTGTTTCATAGATGCAAAAATTAATTCCAGGATTAATTTTCTAAGAAATATAAAAGTGAGAACCTTATTCTTAGGAAAATATAGAAAAAAGTGTTTGGTTATTAATTTTATTTCTGGAAACTTTTTATTAAAAATTTTCTAGGAATAACTACACTATGTTTAGTTTGTAATGTATGTTTCGTGGAATTAAAGTTATAATTATCAAAATACCCCTAATGTATATACAATGAAATCTAACAATTTACTTTTGAGATTTACAAAATTTATTCACGAGAAAGGGTGGCAAAACGAGTATGCCCGCCCTGTTTATGGCCGCCATGTTTAAGCCCGTTTAAAAATGAGCCGAGCCGAGTCAACTTAGATGACCGAGTCTAAAATCTAACCCCGCCCCGTTTACTGGCGGACATGCGAGTTAACGGGCCGGCCCGCGGCCCGCCAATTTGTTTTTTTTTTTTTGCGGTATTTACATTACAAAAATTATATTGAATATTGATGTTTTTTTTTTTGTTTTTTTTAAGAAACAACTAAATTTGTGAGAAACTCAAACTTCTAAGACAAATTTAGCAACATAATTAACAAATTCGACATAATTAATATAAAAAATGATATAAAGCGGCGGTAAACAATCATAAAGTTGGATCAGATCAAATAACTTATAGAGCGGTGGCGAAAACAATACTTGTGTGAATAAGTGGAAAAATCTTAAGTTTTTAAATAAGTGTTCTTATTAAATCAGATCAAACCACTTATTTTTTAATAAGTTTATATAAATATTAAAATAAAATAAAAAAAACGAGTTAAACGGGCCGGCCCGCCCCCGCCCCCTCCTCACCTGGCCCGTTTTTTTAGCGAGCGGGGCGGGCTTCATAGAAAAAGCGAGTTCAAAACTTTGACTCAGCCCGTCAAAATTGACGAGTTAAACGGACCGGCCCGACGAGTCAGACCCATTTTGCCACCCGATATCTATAAATTCTTTCATAATATCCATGTAAAAGTAAATTTCCATAATCAATGTTCATTCTAATCTATTTGTGACTATTGTTCATTTATGCCATGTGATTATTGCACCAAACTTCATTCATTCATTCCATTGAACACTTAAACCAACCTAAACAATCCAATAAAGACAAACACTTAAACCAACAAAGACAATCACTTAAACCAATAACCTAAACACTTAAACCAACCTAAACCCTTAAACCAACAAAGACAATCAATCCCCCACATGAGTTTTTTTAATACTAAATTTAAAGTAGTAAATATTCTAAAAACCATTGTTCCTTAAAACCATTTCCACGAATTCCTTTCTCAATGTAGGAGTAGTCAATGGAATTCATGGAAATGGTTTTAAGGAACAATGGTTTTCAGTAGAACGTGGGGGAAACATGGGGGATTTAAAGTTCCTAGGTATATTTTGTTCCTTGACTTTTTTTTTGATTCATTTTTACCAAACATAGTAATGTTTTTTTTTCCAACCTCTATTCCCAGGAATTTAACTCTTGTCTCTAAAACAAACACCCCCTTAATGAGTGCATGGGGGCACTCTTTAGCATTTTAAATATGAATGAACAGGGATCAAAATCGTGACGGAAAATTTGTAAGAGACTACCAAAAAAAGAAAAAATTATTCCAAACTCGTGGATATTATGTGAAGGGGGAAGAAAATGTTTTCCAAAGTTCCGCAGGGATAGAAAACAGTGATGAGAACACTGTGGCAATCAAAGTGCTGATCATGATATAGTTTTCAACTTGTGCAACAAAGGAGATGTTAGCACTATGAACAGGAATTTCCGAAAGAACTATTTCAGAAATCACAATGTTTCTTCGTAGAAATCACATTTTGCAATTTCTCTTCTACTTCTCCTTGATTTCAACATACCAAGTTCTTCCAAAGAAACAATTCCAGTATTATACTAATTAAAGGGTGAAAAATTACTGAAGAGTGTTGAAGTTGTTTGAAGTCTCACATTGTTTAAGTTTCCAGCTATTGAGTGTATAAATGTGTTTGGATTCTCACCCTTCATGCTATCTTTTGGGGATGAGAACAAGTTCATTTAACATAGTATCAAAATCGGGTTAAGGATTGCAATGTGAGAATTTGATTCAGACTCACGCTAGACATGAGTGTGGGTTACATTGTTCAGATTCCCAGACTGTTAAGTGTATAAATGTGTTTGAGCTCCTCACCCTTTGAGCTAGATGAGATACAAGGACATTTAGATTTAACAAATTAAAAAATGATTCGTCACGACTAGAAATAGATTCAAATGGAGCTAATTCAATCTCATCTATTGAAGAGACTCATGATGAGACGGTTAAAAGTAGTTACTTTAGTTCCTAATTTTTAGTTAGTTTTTTTTTTTGACCGAAATAGTAAGTTAGTTATAATTTAGTTTATATTTATAATGGAAACTAAAAACATTTATAAATTCAAATGACATTATTATACAAGTAAAACATTCCTCAACAACAAACAAAGGGAAAATTTTGAAAACTACCTAGGATAAAATTCAGTTATAGACAAGTCATTGGTAGTTAAAGGTGTGCAACTATTTATAGACTGACTAGAACTTGAATCTTGTGGAATCCCTTTTGCATTCATTTGACCATGGAACAAAAATGCAGGTTCTTGTGGAATTGGCAATTCAACTATGTCATTGTTAAGATATGAAACAATTGTTACAATTGTTGGCCTTGCATCAGGGAATTGTTGAACACATAATAAACCAATTTGAATGCATTTCATGACTTCAAATTCTGAATAATTTCCTTTAATGTTTGGATCTAATATGCTTAATGGTACTTTATCCCTCCATTGTCTCCAAACCTGTAATAATGTGATTTTTAAGAGAATTAACTTTGCAATTCAAAACAGATAGCGGCGCAGCTTGTTGCAAGTTTACTTTCAATTTAATTGGAAGGAAACAAATTGCTAGATGTAAGTATATACTCACATAACTCAAGAAGCTATCACCAACAAGTGATTCATAAGACCTTACATTCTTCTTTCCAGTAATAATTTCTAAAACCATGACTCCAAAACTATAAACATCAGATTTCTCTGAAAATTGTCCGAGCATTGCATATTCTGGAGACATATAACCTCTACAAAAGAAAATAAATAAATAAAAAAAGAAAAATAAATAACATGAGGTTATATTTGAAGAAAGGAAAACAACATATAGTGATATAATAATTTAAGACTTACAATGTTCCGACAATCTTATTGGTACTTCCTTTGTCTTGGTTTAATTCAACAATTCTAGCAAGACCAAAATCTGATATTTTTGGAATCATATTTTCATCTAATAAAATGTTACTAGGTTTGAGGTCACGATGAATAACTTTAAGGCGAGAATGTTCATGTAAATATAGAATTCCATGAGCAATTCCTCTTATAATATTGTAACGTTCGAACCAAGTTAAGAACTTTGTTCGTTGAAAGTCTGCAAAAGTATACAAGTGAGAAATTTAAGAGTGACGCATATTTCGTAATCGATCAATTGAACTACACCCAATTCAAAAATAAATAAGAAACATAAACACATGCATAAAAAATATGATAAATACTAAGGAGTTTAATGTAATTAATTTTCTTACCAAATAAAAAGTGATCAAGACCCTTGTTTGGCACATATTCATAAATAAGTATTTTTTCTTGTTCTTCAAGGCAAAAACCGATGAATGTGACTAGATTTCTATGTTGAAGTTTGGCTATCAACAAAACTTCATTCTTGAACTCTTTTGCACCTTGAGTAGAGCTTCTTGAGAGTCTTTTTACAGCTATTTGTCTTCCATCCAAAAGTGTTCCCTAAAAATATAATTTCATTATTTATGGAAAAAATTGTGAGCTAAAAACTAAAATTAATTTTATATACCACAATTATCTACCTTGTAAACTTCTCCAAATCCACCTCTGCCTATGAAATTTTCATTTGAAAATTTATTGGTTGCTGCTTCAATTACATCTAACTCAAATTGTAATGGCTCTAATGTTGCACTTTCAAGACCAACTAGATAAAAAAGATAAAATTGTTAAATCAAGTGTTCAAACATTAATTAATCTTTGAAAGAAAGGGTTTGATAGATTTTTCCACATTTACAATACATACAATTTTCTATAAGAATAGACTTAAAACTCTTTCTTGATTTTCTCTTTAGCAAATAGCATCCAACAAATAAGAGTATCACTGGAGCAATTGTGAGCACAACAATCAAGGTAATTGTTCTTGGCCTGTTTCTTCTTTTTCCTGCATAGAACAACCAACACATCTCATTTATTTTCTCACCGTAAATCAAGCATTCTCTGCGCGCAATTGTACAAACTAATCCCTCGAATTTTGTGGAATCCAAATGAGTGACAAACTCTCCCTAAGTATTTTAACATTATTGTATGGCTACGACACAAATTGAACCCAAAACTTTAGTTAAACTAGAAGGAACTCACGACCTTTCATCTAAGCGCTCTAGGGTTCCAACACATCTCATTCAAATTGTGTAGTAATAGTTCATATGTTACAAAATGTTTTAATAGGTTTGAACAAATAATTTTTTCTTTCATCATTCATTTTTTTTCTTTTATCAAAATTTCTTCCACAAGGACATCGCTTGTTCGGCTTAATTATAATTTTGCTTCATCTATTTTCTTCATTTTACAGAGTTTGATCCTCATATTTTAAAATTTGATAGTCTTTGATCTCTCTATCACATATTTGGTCAAAAATATGATGATATATAACATATTTCAAATAAAAAAATTTTAAGAAATTTTCACAATTTCATTGATACATATTTTTCCATCACTATATCATGTCAATTATTTTAAAACATACACATTACTATATATTTTTTTAATTCAAAAGTGTGATGGATGAGAAAAACTGTCACATTTTAAAATAATGAGTCAAAATCTGAAAAATGATGAAAATAGAGAGACAAAATTGCAATTAAGATTAAATGGTATGCTAAAGCTTGTGAAAATAGGGGACTAAAATATCATATATAAAAATTGGAGATCACAAACCAACTTTAGTTAAAAATAGAATGACCCTAAGTACATTTAAAACAAAAATTAAATAGTTAGAGTACTAAGCCAATAAAACAGAGTATTTTGAATTAAAACTTGTAGAGATGTATTTTGAATTATAGAATACCATAATACTCCATTTGTTCTAAAATATAGGAGAAAATTAGTCAAATAAAATTAATGTATTTTGTCCAAATATTTTATCAAATACATATTTTTTTGACAAATTTTCTTTTATATTTTGGAACAGAAGGAGGACGAAAACTTTACCTGGTGGAGAATGATTCATTATTGTAGTGGTATTGACATTGTCCTTATAAAATTGAAACAATTCAAACCTCAAATTGCAGCTAGGATATAAAACTCTTCCACCTACACTTCCCAAATAAGGCCAAGGAATTCTATTTCCAATAACATCTCCCAAACAACCCTTACAATCATCACTTGATAAATCTTGTGTACATTGACCAAGTGTATAAAGTGTTTGTAAATCATTAAATTTCAATGATTTTGTTCCATATCTCTCATCACTATCCCCAGCCACAATTGCCACATTTGATAAAGTAGTTGATATTACAAAATTGAACAAGTTTTTCTCCTTGTTTGGACTAGAATCATTAGTAACATTCATCTCATAATACACATGATTTTTGTCCACTAAAGAGAAGAAATTCATATTTGAATATCTAATCATGCATTGGCTATACCAAATTATACCCTCTTGAAAAGTGTCACATTCTTTAGTTATTCTTTGTGTTGCATTTTTCACACATAGTTCACATAAGGAAAATGAAACATCACCACGGCACATGAATAGTCCAAAAGTTGAATTTGCCACATCAACTTTATGAAATAGACTTTTTGTGGCATTAGAAGACAAGTAAGAAAAAAGGGTTGTTAAATGAACTTTGAAAGTGTTGCTAAAAGTGAAGGTTTTGTTACTTGAACAATTATGTGAAAGATAGAAAGGGTGTTCATAAATCATTGAATCATCATCTGAATTTTTTGTTTGAGGAAGTAGAATTTCTTGTGATGAAGGATTTGATGAACCAATAGATGATAAATAAAAAGGGTAAAATTCATACCTAATATTACAACTTGGATTCAGAACTCTTCCACCAACTCTACCTTCACAACACAATGGAAGTTTCTCTATTAATCCACTTAAACAAACTCTACATTCATTTGGTGACAAATTTGGTGTGCATTGAGTTAAACAATAAAGGGTTTGAAATTTTGATATAGTTTTTTCATTTGTTGCAAATTTTTTGTCATCACCAGAGGCCGACTCATCCGCAGATTTGTTCATCGTAGAAAACAATAAACTCATGAAATTTGTTGTGTTCGAGACTTTGTCGGTGTTGAACAAGTTAAAATTAGGTGATGTTGTTGCAACATTGGAGAAGATAAAGGTTGTGGAATACCAAACCATACATTCATTATACCAAACAACACCTTCTTTAGACAAAGAACATTCTAAGGAAAGTTTTTGTGTTGCATTTACTATACATTGTTGACATAGTTGAGAAGGAACATCACCTCTACATAAGAACATTCCATAGATTGTGTCAGAAGGGTTGTTTCCAATGAATGTTGTGTTGTAGAATTGTGTGTTGGTGTTTTTTGTGGCATATGATGATAAGGAAGAGAGGAGGGTGGTGAGGTCATATTGGAATGAAGTATTGGCTGATGTTCTGTTGCTTGAGCAATAATGGTATAGGTAAAAGGGGTCATCCCATGAATTAGTAGATGTAAAAGTATTAATGAAGATAACTATGGAGAATAGGTGAAGAATGTTATGGAAATTAGCCATGGATTTGTTGATTTTTGAGAGTATTCACTAGTCACTACTACCATGGATGTGTTATTGGGTGTGTTAATATTAGAGGAATTGGTGCACACAAGTCAATGTTGATGTAAGTTTTGTAACATGTAAGTCAAGATAAAGAATAGTTAATTGATAAGTTCATGAGGAAAGTTTGGCATATTAGGCTAATTTTTGACGATATATGTATTCATACAATTATCACATCTGCGGTCATTTATTCAGATCAGACAATTTGAAAATTTTTGAATTATAATTTTTTGTATTTGTTATCTTAATGGAAAATTGCTAATTATGTGAATACGTGAGATTGTGATGAGGGGTATAGTATCATTCACTTTTATAGAGGCTCGAGCGACTAGAAATTGAATTCTTGCGATCATAAGGATCACACATTCACACATTCGAGAAATTGACGATTGTTTGTTCGAGTTCGGGTGGTATAAATCACATATATTTGAATTTCTTTAATTAATAATTTAACATACCCAATTTAAATATGAGAGCGGGATCCGAGCCCTTACTAGTTTCTCATAAAAATTTATAAAATTGTATTTGTATCCATCCCCTCAACCCTATATATAACTTATTGAAAAAATTAAATCAAATACATTTATTTATGTTGACTTATTTTTTTAATTTACATCTAAGACTTGAGATAGTAATTGGTGTGCATCTTAACAAGAAAAAGTAACAAAGAAGTTAACTTTAAAAATTGGTTGAAAATGTGTAAGAATCGCATTATAATAAAAGTTTCCACATGAACTTAAATTATGAGAAAGATGAGTGACTTTTGTTTTATATTTGAAAAAGCAAAGGAAACTTTTATTAAAGAAATGCTACCATTCAAAAGCATAAATAAAGGCAATGAGCCACACTAATAAAACACCCATTTTTTTTTTCAGGCAGTATAATAGCTAGAAATTTAGTTTTAAAGATGAATAAATGAGCATATCAGGTTCGAACACCGGTCTCTGCACTTCCGTGTAATATGTTCAACCAATTGAGTTAAGCTCATGAGACAAAACACTCATTCTTTAAAGCAACAAGGTAATTGCAAAGCTTCGTTTATGTCCACAAATAAAATAAAATAATAATTTTATAGTCTTTTAATTTAATTTTTAATATTAATTTAATTATTTATCTTCCGTTACTTTATTTTGATTCTTCATCCATGCTTTGGATATTTACTTTGGCAAAAAAAAAAAACTATATACAGATCAATTAGAAATAAATTTTAGTTTCAACTATCAAAACAAGTTAATGTTGGATTTCAAGTGTGAATTTAGCTCGTCAAGAATCTTCAACATTCAAAATATCATATTTAAATAATTATACCTGATGAGAGCAGGTCAACGATTAGGCAGGTCAAGTGAAAAAAGTTATAGCCCAAAATTTGGGTTAGAAAAAATTTGTGGTATGTAGAAACCCACAAGTCTGTCACAATCTATTGGATACATCATATATAATAGAATTCATGTCGACATAGCTTTTCTTTTATTTTTTGGATAGTGACAGCTAAATTCTTGGTACAAAATGTCACATATTAAAGTATCTTAATTTTTTTTCATAAATCCTAGTTCAACTAATAGAAAAATGCCGAAATTGTTAAATCGGACGTTTATGATCAGGGTTCAAATTTCGATTCTTACACTTTATGTGTGAGTTTTTAATGTCTCACCGTAAAAAAAATATCTTAATTTTTGTAGCAAAAAATAAAGTATCTTAATTTTATATAATATAAATCTTGGCTAGTGCAACTTAATGAAGCAAAGGATACACATGACACCAAGCTTAATTGACACAGCTAGTGCACAATTAGTATTAGTTCGATAACTTGCAGAACAAGATATTGGTTAGTTGAAAGTAAGAGATGATTTCTATAAACAACTTCTCATTTTTTGTAAGGACTTTTATTTTTACAATGACAAAAACATAGAGAAATAAAATATTTAAGCCTACAATTTTATTAATTCTTTTTCCTCTATTTATATTCTAGGGTTCCATTAATTAGGAGTTTAGTCAACGAGAGTCGAGAGCTTTGCAAAAAAGGAATGAAAAAAGAGAAGAGAAATGGAGCTAGTTGGAATAGAAACTGACGAGTCCTATTAATATATATAAACATTGACAATCTTTTTTTGAACGTTGGCACAGCCGGTGGTGTCACCGTTGTCTTGGCCAAACCTGCCATTTGTGGAGGGGGAGCCGCAACAGTCGAACCTTGTCACTATTATAGAGTCTTAATTTATGCAGAGCTTTTAGCATAAAGTATGTTGTTCGAATCTCATTAACAATACTAATCCAATTATTATATCATAGGATATTAGAACTCGAGTTTGAAATATGATATGTTTACTTTATTCACCGTGTAAAGTGAAGTTCTAACCACTAGATATAACTTATAAGATTAAAAAAAATTAAAGAGAAAAAGCATGTATGCAATGCATGAGTGAATGCAAATAATTTCCAAGTTCCAAGCTAGCATTGCACCTTGCTTCTCTAGAATATCTTTATGTACCAAGTTCCAAGATTGATGAATGGGAAGATATATATGTGTAAACTTGGCAGCTAGCTACTAGTTAGTATACATAGGTGTGATCAATTGCTTTATTTTAGGGACATTGAGAGGATACAAGAGCAATAATTTTATGAATTCCAAACATATATTCCTAGGATCAATTTCATTTTTATTTGTTAGTTAAATATGACATTGGTTACGAAAATCATATTAACCACTTTTAAGAGAATCCATCTCATTAATGATAGGATTAAGACATTGGTTACACACCAATTTCAAACCATGCACGCACGCACCAAACCATAAGATTCAACAATAACCGAAGTAGACTCACTAAGATTACAAATAAAATCACAAAGAGTCCCTGTGAATTTTAACTCGGATGGTAGGAAAGTTATACATAAGATTTGCAGTTCAAATTTTGATATGTCCACTTATTTAGAGGCAGTGTCACACACTCATGAGGGTAAAACATAATTTGAGGTGTAACGAATATACTACTAATATGTTTATGTCGCTCATGTGGCGAACATGTTCTTGACTCTCTTATCGCCTCTGACACTTACTTGACAATCAATATAATCAATAGTTGTCGGAAGAATATCGAAAAGATCGATATGTAGACAAGGTCTTTCTTTGCCTATCACATACTCCAGATTTGAGGTTTTCAATAGAATAAACCTCAAACAAGCGTTTCTCAAAGTGAAAGAGTTTTCACAGTGATTCTCAAGTTGACGACAAATGGGACCTATCCTCTCCATTTATAAGAGAACAACCCTAGTCAGTACTACCCATTGTGTACCCTAGAGGTTGGGCCTACACTTTATTTATACACAAATCATAATTGATGTTCAAAGCTCATTATTGTTAATCACTTTTATCGGGCTTAAGCATCATCAAATAAATCACAACAACATCAACTTGTTTTTATTAGAAACCAAAACTCACAATTGATTGCAATCCACAATA
Organism: Trifolium dubium; assembly: GCA_951804385.1. Taxonomy (NCBI): domain Eukaryota; kingdom Viridiplantae; phylum Streptophyta; class Magnoliopsida; order Fabales; family Fabaceae; genus Trifolium; species Trifolium dubium. The sequence goes on from OX638066.1 coordinate 40,795,852, forward strand.
TATTAGAAAATATTCTAACATCTCGTTCAAGTATATTAGGACCAAAATATTTATGACAGTCCAACCACTATATTTGGACTATCTTTTATATTATTCTACTTGTTTATGTCCTTGTAATAAATAATTAAGAGTATTATTGACAAAATATAAAGTTAACTTTTTACTGAACTTTTAAAACGTAAAATGAAGAGAAACAAAAAAATTCTACAAAATTGAGAATTATATATGGGATATGAGATAGTACTTACTTTGGACTTAAGATATATCTTGCAAACCAAAACAAGAACAGAAAAAATTTCACACACACTAGCCATTAGATTTAGAATATCACTATAACATGTTCACATATCAAACCATTATACAACTTTAAATTCACAAGTTTAGAAAAAAACTTCAAAAGAATGGATTCCCTCAATTCTTATCTTTTCACTTGGATGTAGTTACATAACACATGCAAGAACAAGCACTAAGATGTATAATTTTGCGGATGATATAGTGCTACTTGTAGAGTCGAAGGAAGAAATAAATAGAACGTTGGAGACAAACATTAGAAACCCATGGTTACACTTGAGTAGAAACAAGAAAGAGTATATAGAATGGAATTTTAATATTTAATTTCACTAAAGTTAATTTAGGTTTAGTTAAATTTAAATGTCACACAAAATAAAAAAATGCATAAAATAATGACAGTCCAACTTAGCATGTAACATTAGCACATTCACATGACCAAAGTTAAATGAAGGACAAAAAATGGAGAATCTAATATCACCGGATTAAAATCTAAACTTTATATTTTACGGGGACCAAAACCGGATTCACTCAATATTACAGAATCAAAATCAAGATTTACCCTATCTGTTTTAAAAAATTGTAAGAAAAAAAATGTTAAGAAAATAACATTTGATCTATATGCTCCTATGTTTATTATCAAGTAAACAAAACAAAATCACATACACCATCAAGTATAGACATAGTGGGATTTCATGCAGCTGGAAATCCCATATTTGTGCATTAAATCTAAGGGTATTAAAATTTTCAGTATACTTTCACAAAACAACTATGGTAGTCCTAAAGAAAACCTTCAACCCCTCGTCCCGCTCTTACGTTTTTAAATATCGTAAGAGCTTCTTCCATTACCTGAGCTTGAGCAAGCAATTCTGCTCTTTTACTTCCAGATGGATGAGTAGAGAGATAATTTTGAACCGCAGAATCGCCAGTGACTTTTCCCAACTTCTCGTAGACTTTAGGTGCCACACGTGGATCATAGCCGGCTGATGCAATTAATAGAAGCCCAATGTAATCAGCTTCTATTTCCATCCTGAAAATTTGTTGATACAGTTGGTTAAGTCAAAAAAAACTTCTTACCATAAAAATTGTACATTGTACATAATCAACATTGCCTCACTAAAGGCTAAAGGTACACAATTTTCCATTTCATCATGATTCGGATCTCGAAAGGATACAATTGTTACAATTAGCGATGACCAAGGTTTGGTTAAATGAAGAAACTGAACCAAAACTAAGTGATAAATAATTAAGTTGAACCAAACTGAACTGTTACGTGTGCATCCCAAACCGAATTGAACTGTCTCATATGGTGAAACACCCTACAAAACTGGATCGTATGGTGATAGAGACACCTCCTGCTCATAAACACTTTTTTCAGGCCATATTTCACCCAATGTGGGACTATTATAAATTATCATCCCCACTTCATGCCAAGGGTTGAACTACTAGAGTCTGATACCATTTTTAAGTTTGGTTGTAGCTAACTCAACCATACCAATGCTATCAATGGAGGACCTTGCAGAGAGCCAAAAATCCAACATCTTGGCTGACATATGGCACTGCTATATCCAAGTATGATGCCATGGCACCGCCATCCTTCACAAAATGGCCATATCAGTTTCCCAAAAATCCCCCATGGCCGTTATTTGACAACATTTGAGCCCTACATGGCTTGTTAGGTGAGGAATGTGTCGCACTTATAAACGTATTTACATGTCATAACTCACCAATATGGGAATCTTTAACAGATTCCAACCATAAATTTGTTTCTGTTTTTCTTAACTTATCTTCCCCTCTTGTAAAATAACAGAAACTCTAACTAAAGATATTATTGCAAGTGACAAATAAGAACCTTGGGAGAACCACCCCACAAAAGTTGTCTGCGCCCATGCAGGCCGGCTGTGCACTAGCCCCTTCGGCTAGTCTCGAGGGGGCACGGGAATGCCGGCTGCAAACCACCAACGCCGATCGTTTGCAGCGGAGAGACATGGTGGTTGGCTCTGGTGCCAATTGGCAATTGATAAGAACCTTGGGAGAACCATACCACAAAATCTAGCTGTTGTGGTTGGAGGGCCAAAAGCCCATATACCCCACAATGGAATCCCATACTTCCAATGTGCGACTCAAGTCTCATACCTTGCAATTGGGTCCTAACAGTGATATACAGCTCAAATTAAACTTCACGCATAACTCAAGATCACGGTTGTCAGTCTCAAGAATCTATGGATACTAAAAAATGACTTTAAGAAAAAACTGTTGATAGCACATATACATAATAACACACCAACTAGCATGAAAATTCCAATTTTATTTTAAATAATAATGGTGAACAGAATGAAGCAGAGCAACAAACAAACAAGGAAACACACTGAGCAGAGAGCAAAACAGAGTGTGAAAGGACAACAACAATCATAAGTGGACCACAGGGCACTAAAGAACAACAAACTCAGTAGAGCATCGCATAACAGTGCAAAATATAAAAGGGAAACGGAGAAGAGGAACAGAATATCGCACAACAAACAAACTGAACAGATCATCGCAAACCAGACAAAAACGAAACAGAGATGAGGAACACAAACGCAAGAGAAGAGTGGTGAAACATAACGCAGCCCTCAGCACGGAAATGATAAACAGAAACAGCGGCGTCTCACGCAGGAAGAAGAAACGGTTACAATTACATTTGTATCGTACTGAAACGTGAAGAGAAATGTGAAGGGTACATGGATTCACAACCTTTGATTTTAAGAAACGATCGCATTTTAGGCTTTTTTTTTTTTTGACGAACTCCTCAACTTCCAACAGAATCACAAGTGTATACCGAGTCCATAGAAGGCATCCGAGTCTGCGAAGAAAACAATCCTACTCATGGGTCAACTAATTTTTGGAAAGTTAGACTCGTAATCTTGGCTTTGTCTGCGAGTTGACTCGCAAGTTTGACAACCATGCTTAGGTATTACAGCCAATTTAATTAAAACCCAAGTATTCAATTTGGTCTTAAGGCAGGAATAGAGCAATTCATTTTGCAGGCCAAAAAGAAAATCATTGTTACATAACTCTACATATATGATACTCCCTCCATCTCATTATAAGTGTCCACTTTACAAAGATTGCATATCAAAGTATTTATCCGTTTAGAATATCAATAACACATTTATTAATTTTTTTTTCCACTAACCTACCCTTATTATTATATTTCAGCTTATCTAACTACTCTAATAACAATTACTAAAACGGATAATTTAGTGAATGAAACTCTTAATATCATCGAAATCAACACAACTAATCATTATCTTAAGAAGTGTGCAAAACTCAAATGAGACACCTAATATGAGACGGATGGAGTAGCATTTGGCATATGAACAAAACAAAACATAACAGAACAACCTATTCTATTCTCTCTGGTTCCACTAATTGAGCCAAAATTTATTCATCTTTTACCTAATTTCATGTTTTTCACTTTTCTTAAAATTTAATGTGCACTCATATTCTACCTTGGCTAAGAAACATTACCTATATATCAACGATATAAATCTACTATTATTAAAGAACAATACAGAAATCCAATTGGTTATAAAGAGAGACAATGGTGTAATCATTACCTTCTGGAGAAAGGTAGCCGTAAGAAAAGTGACGACATTGTGTTGACAATATCAGGCAAGACGAATTGATAAAGTATCAGTTGTAGAATAAAAAACCACAAATTCTTTGTCATCCCCTCAACACTGTGTCTGGCCACAGCATGTCCAACCTAATTACCAAGCAGCAAAGTGTTAGATATATGAGACATATAAAACTGCAAAAACAATGGCCCTGGTTGGATTAATAGCTTAATTAAACACTTCTAGCATAAGCCTTTGCCATGTAAGTTCTTAAATGTAAGCTATGTCTATAACAATAGATAAAATAAAGTCAATTTGTTTTCATATAAGCTATAAACATTTATCATAGTTCATAAACAGAAAAGAGCTTACAGGCATGTCATAAATTGTTTCCCTAATATCTTTCAAACAGTCTCACAAGTAGATAAGTTCAAATATATCAATCCAAACGAAACAAATGAATTGAACAAATCAAATGAATAACAATGTTGTGTTTCCTAAATCTGTAAATGTGGTTTTCAAGAGAATTAGTTTTGCAATTGAGAAAGGGGTAGCAACACAACTTGTTTCTCGTTTACCTTCCATTGATATGTAATTATCTTAAATATATATAATATATAAAGAATGAATACCTCATGTCCGATAATAGTTGCTATCTCTGCATCACTTCGAAAATGTTCAAGCAAACCCGTAAATACAACAATCTTCCCACCAGGTAAGCAAAATGCATTAACAACAGGCTCATTTACCACCAAAACCTCCCAATTTAATCCCTCCAAATGCGACGTATAAGGCTGCGACCCTCGTTCCTCACCCTTCTTCCTACTCTTCTGAACCCAATTATCATCAAGAATCTCGTCCTCCCGGTTCCAATTCACTTCAACATTCCCTTCATTTTCAGTCAATGCACTAAGTGTCTCCCTCCCATGTGCTTCACTCATCACACTATTTCCTGAAGCATACTCTAAATCACTCCACACATTCTCCTTACTCAACCCTCTCTTCAATGCTTCAACAATATCGTTCGCTATCATCCTAACTCTCACACTCTCAGGATGTATAGCAGGCAACAACTTCCCCTTAAAAGCTACCTTCATCTTTTCAAATTCACTCTCACCAAGCTTCCTCTCCATCTCGTTCGACAACAAAATCAAATGCGTTCGTTTCGTGTAAGGAACAGTTTCCATATTTCCAAAATAAACAGTAACAAAAACACCTGAACTAACAACTACAACAATTAAAACATTTCTAGGATTCTGAAACCAATTTTTTGGTCCTCTTGGTCTAAAATGTTGAACATTTCTAGGATCAACATAGTAAAATCTCCTAAAATTCTTATTAACTTCAAAACCCCTTGTTCCTAATCTCTTAGAAATTGAAGAAAACGATGAAAACCCATTAAAGGTAGAACCTTTAAAACCAGAATTTACATACCCAGATGGTGAAATTCTTGAACTAGGTTGAAAAATTAAATTTTTTGATGAAACCCTTGAAGATAATCCATGAAAAGCATCAAGAACATGCTTTCCCCTTCTATACCATGCCATGATCGAAAGAACCCGGATACAAAAGTGATGAAAAGATTGAAATTTTGTGGTTTTGATGAGTGAAAAATTGAGGGTATGCGATGAATTGAAGATTGAGAGTGGAAGAAAATGGAAGAGTTGAGAAATAGAAGAAGCTAATAGAAATTTCAGGGAGACACACACGTGTGTGGAAAGAAAGAATCATAGCCGTGACCCGCATAAGTGTAGATACTAGGGGCCTTAACCATTTAGTCTCGGGTACGAGTGCATACGAAGAAATATTTGTTAGGAGAGTCAGCGTCTTAACTGGATTTCAGTTGTTTTAAGAGGATTAATCTCTTAAGTTGCACACGGAAGATATATTTAATTTACCAAAAAAAAAAATTATAGTGATGGGATGGTAGCTCAATTAGTTAAACCGATTGAATTAGGAGTTGGAAGTTTAGCGTTCAAGTACTAACAAAGAAAAAAATTAATATTTGTAACATAGTAACGATTAACATTGTTTATAAAACTTAAATATAAATGTTTCTTGTAAGAAAAGAAAAGTTTAAAAATTGAATGACAATGAAATTAATTTAGAAAATACTCGCTCCTTCCCAAAATGTAAGAGAAAAACATCAATTTTTTTTGTCCCAAAATGTAAGAGAAACAATACAAACTTTTACATTTCCAAGAATAGTTCACTCTCTCTCTTACCTTTTCTATAATCAATAACCAATCAAAATTGTTTATACATCTTTTCAAGTAACATTTTTACTAAAAAACTTACATCTAATTATTATATTTTACTTTTTTTAAATAAGTGTGATTTTTATTTTTTCTCTTACATTTTGGGACGGAGGAGTAATTATTTTTTTATATTTTACAAAAATAAAATATATTTTGCACTTTAGCCAAAAGTCTATTAAAAATCATAAAAGACTTTTATCTTTGACTTCTCATTAAACTTCAAAGAATTTTCGACATGTTATTTTCTCAATTTTCTAATTTTAAATAATTTTGTAATAGTATTAAAATAAAAAATCTCTTAACTATTCACAAAAAAAACATTTCTATTTTTTAAAAGAAGATTTTTGGGCTCATCCCTCGTCAACAATAAGAAAATGCATACCTAATACTAGTATAAGTTAATCTAGTGTTGTTGACGCTGGATTTAGTTAAAAACATATAATTCAATCATGCAACTATATTTAGAAGAAAATTGAAACTAATTAATATCAATGTTCGTCCCGAACTATATTAATCGATCTGGATACTCGCTGTCAAAACAAAAAAGTAAGAAATCCACTTTGAACTTTGAAGTGCAGAGTTGCAAATTTGGCATTCCTAAGAAATCCAACATGGCTTCCTATGATAGATTGCAAATTTGGCATTAAAAAGGCATATGAAGTGCGAACTTTCTCAAGAAATCTTTTTTGAAAGGACACTGAGCAAGTTAACAGGTCAACATGAACGAAGAAAGTGTGAAAATCCTAGGAATGGTTAGAGAATAGATTTTGTAGTTTTTTTTTTTCAATTGACTTAATTGCTTAAGCAATTCTATATTCAATCAAAATTTGTGTGGTTAATCAATTTGCATAGTATTAATATTTAATTGCCCAAAATTAAATTTGTATCTAAATTTCTATAATAATCTCCCCGTCTCTAATTATAAGACCAATTTTAAAAAAAAAATTATCCCTACTTATTTCACATTCTCAATAACATTAACCATTTTTCCAAAAATTATCCTTATTTACTACCTTACTTTTTCTTCCTCACTAGTCCACAATGGGGGGTGGGGGGGTTCAACCAATAATTTAATACTAAAATCAACTTTCTAATACTCGTGTTTTGTCAAATTGATCTTATAATTAGGGACAAATGGAGTACATAGTTTAGCCTATGTTAATCATCGTGAACAATTTCCAATAGTGTTGTAATCGGTTGTAAGACTTATTCATTATCGGAATTCTTGCTAGAGTTTTGAAAAATCGGAGATGAACTTATTCATTATATTCGCCATACGGGGCCAAAAGGGGATGGTTTCTTTTGCGTTCACTTTACGGACGAAGAAGATTACAATCACGATTTGTTATAGACTCACAAATCCACGAAATAAATAGCCCAATACAGTTGATACATCATGTTGTGGAAGTATAGTACTATGAGGAAACAGTGTCACAATCAATGATTTCAGTATAGAAAAACCCAATGGATTTATATTAGGAAAATTAGAAATGTGAGAAAGACCCTGGAAGCACAAAAAGTGTTAATGCATGATGCAACCATTCAATAGCAAATATATATTTAAAGTTAATATGCTTGATTAATTGACAAAACAAAGTAATAAATTTCATGCAAGGTACTAATTATATCCGCTTCATTTTCCCTTTCACTATGCATTTTGGTATCCATCTCAGCAGGTTCTATATCTACAATATCTTCTCCAGCCATATCTAGCATGATATAAGTTAACAAAATTATAATTTTTAAACCTGTTGCAAGTAGTGAGTGAGCAGTGTGTGCGAGTGTTGTATAGCTCAGGATACTAATTTCAATTTATACTCATCAAAAAAACAATTGTTAGATACAAGAATACAAGCTATATAAGGAGTATACAACTGTTATAGATGCAGTATTTGCATCAAATTAGGCAAGGACCTAAAACAATATATTCAAATTCAATTTGGACAAGTTTTTCAAGTGCAATTTTTAGTTATGAAGTACTAACACACTCGACACGGACACAAGACACGACATTGATATATTGACGGAAGTAATAATTTAAAAAAAAAAGAAGTGATTGAATGTAACCAAATGTTTGTGTTGTGTGTCCGACATATTCAAATCTAAAGTGTTGGTGCTACAAATATTTTTAGGATAGAATTCCAGAAAATGCACTCTAATGATGATTATGATGATACAGGTATTTTAATTCATAAATCTTATATAATACTCTTAGATTATGTATATTTATCTGTACCTAAAGAAATTTTGCTTAAAAAATCTAGAGGACAGAGGACCGTTTTTTTTGGTACATAATAATGAGGATTTTCCAAAAGTTGCCAAGACATCACTAAGCAAACATGTTTTGTACTGTACTGCAACAAGCTCATTCCACCTATGAAGCCCGGACACGGACACAGATACGGAACACGACGCGGACACGAACACCGGACACGGTACAATGTAAAAAAACTTAGGACATGGACACGGCTATATATACTTTATATATTAATAAAATAAAGCAATTTGTGATCACAATTTATAAATAGTCTAATGAGAAACATAATTTAAGTTTATTTAAACTTAGTACTTTCAATCAACCATAGAAAAAATCTACCAAAACATTTTGAGTATTTTCAATTTAGAAAAATTATCTAAAACGTGCCGGATACGTGTTGTCTGGGTGTCGCACGAGTATCAGTGTCCGACACGGCGACACACTCTACTTTAACCGTGTTGGAGCTTCATAGCATTCCACAATGGCTATTACAATGACTCTATTTGCTAAAGCTATAAATACTTGGTTCGTTTGTAATTGTTATTGTGTAGAATACGCGTGTGCGCACGTATAAAAACCAAAGTCACACATTCGTCGAATGTGTGAACCTAAAATGCTTCCAACCTCTCCATCCTAAGCTTTAATGCATTAAAGGAAACATGCAATCATGATAACTATCTACAAGTGAGTTTCATGATCATCTGTGCAAGTGGAAACGCACAAAGTGCTAATGCTTTGAGCTTATTAGGTGTTCGGAATACACCTTGCATCTTTGAATGATGGCATTCAAAAAACACTTAGATATAATAGATAATAGGTACAAGGATGAATACATTGATGCTAATCTTCAGCATTCAAAAGATAATTAGTCAAATATTTAAAAAGATAAAACTGAGATGGAGCCAACTGATAACAGGATTCCAATCCAAAACTTTTAAGAAGATAAAATTTTGTCCAAATGTAGACAGTTAACTATTTTTATCACAAACAAAACTTGACAACAGTTCTTGAACGAGTCTTTGATCTCTTCTGCATATCTACTCCAACAATGTTTGTCTCCTTAATATCCTGTAGTGTTCTCCAGCTGACTTATCTGCTTTTTTAACATTTTAAAGTTTAAACTGCATCATAAATGATAAATTTATGTTTATACTTTATGCTGTTAGTTTAGCATCAAACAGATCCAAAAATAGATGCATTTAAGCATGTAGATGACCAATGAACATACAAATGGCATATTAGGATACTTTCTAGTTGTCTACAAGGATTTCATTTAAAAATTACTTCGTAAGAGTGTGTGCGCGCGTGCGTGTTTCAACGAAAGACTAAAAACATTATGGCTCTAAAATAATCATCATGAATATTAACTTATCTCAAACATTCGTGCATTTTTTTCATCTGAACTATGATACTATATATGTTGCATTATAGAAGCAAGAGTATCAACATCATCATTAAATTCTTATCTCATTCAAAAAGAGGCAGAGCACTTGAAATATCATACATATAAAGTTGAATAGCATTTTACCTCAATACTTACTAGATTTCAATTACTTCATTCTTGTAGTAATTTTAACACACACAACACATGAAATAAATCCCTACTGACATGGCTATATCCCCTAAGTTACTATATCCCCCAAAGCTTTAGACACAACTAAATCATAAAATGAAATGCATGCCTACTTGGTTTACTTTCACATACAACTTACCAAATTAACCCAATTATGAAGTTATTGTTAAACTAAGAATTAGACCCAAAATCTTAGACATTAAAAAGGGAAATAAAATATTACCAAACTATCAAATGTTAGGGATCCTAAATGAGTAATGCCCGCTAATTTAGCTCAAACTTCATCATAGCACTCCAAGAATACTAGAAAACATTGCATCCATGACGCTTGAAGAGTTCCTTATTTTTGTCACTTATGTGAATACTCCGCAGCACCGTAATCCCTCTCAGCTGTGTGCAATTTTCTACCATATGTTTCAGTCCCTTCTCCGTGACACCATTACAATTTTCGAGGGATAACTGCAAAAGCCCACAACAACTCTTTGAGATCACATAGAGTGTTTCATCATCAACATTTGTATTTGACAAGTCCAATACCTCCAGTTTCGGAACTACAAAGTTCATTTCAAATGGCTTCAATTTTGAACAGCGGGTTAAGTTCAAATGCCTAATCTTACAACATCTCCTTAAAACTTGACAAATACCTTCAGATATGCAACGGCATTGATACAAATCAAGCAGCTGCAAATTGGGGAAAATGGAAGCAAATATTATGATGCTTTCATTAGTTAACCATGAATTATCACCCAAATAGAGAGACTTTAATTGAGGGTATACATCAAACTCCCTTAGAGAATCAGAATTTTCTGCAATATCAATCCCAATTGTTTCCATTTTGATCTCACTAAGTGAAGGGCAGTTCTTAATGAGTGCAAACAAGGCTGATTCTGTGACTTTAAGACAAACACTAAGGTTTATGGACACCAAATCACCAAGAAATGGAGACAACTGGACAACATGTTGATCATTCAAAAAATGATTATATTGAAGATCCAAATGTTGGACACGTTGACACTTGGATAACAAACAAAAGATTCCAGCATAACTATAGCCGGTGCAACCTTCGAGCTCAAGCTTCGTTAAAGGAAGACATTCCCTTGCAATAGAATAGAGCAATTCATCAGAGATATTCAAACACTTCAAAACAAGACAAGTCAAACCTTTAAACCTCACCAATGATTCAATAAAATTTGAAGTAGCTAACACTTCACCAGATTCTTTATATACATCATTAGCAATAAGGGTTAAGGACCCCAATGATGGTCTCTCACACAAAGCAGTAGCAATTCCTGCATTGGTTATTCGATCACACATCGACACAATGACTTCTTTGAGAAGCTTACAATTGTTAAACAAATGGAATAGTGATTGGTTGTTTATGGGTAATCCAGAAAGATTGATCTTACGTAGTTTACAAAGTGCAAGTGAAAGAGCCTCTAACCCATCATCAGCATTGCCAGTGTAATTTCCAGGTTGGCCGAGGTCGAGTTCTTCAAGCAAAGGGAAACATTCGGCAATGAGGAACAAATCAGAGCTATTAAGAGATCCAATTTTGGAACAATTGAGAGAAGTCACAGTAGTAATCTTTTGTGAAAAAGCTCGCAACCCAATTGCCGGAATGGTGCGTTGGTAGGAGAGATCGAGTGATGTGATATTTTTCAACGGAAAACAAGAGATTTTACAGAGAAGATTATTACCGTCAATACAGTAGTTTGCGAGTTTGAGGGAATTAAGGTTGGTGAATCTTTTGAAGATGTTACGGAAGCCTGATGGTTCGTAGTCGGGTGATCTTTCGAAAATGCTACGTATGTCTATTGGTTCGTAGACGACGGTGAGTGATGATCGGAGACGGTCGGTGACGGAGAGGAATTGTTTGGAGACGAGGGATAGAGGATTCAAGAAGCGATAGATGTTGCAATCTTCTTCGTCGTTGATGATGAATCTGAAGATTGATTCCCAACAGTCATCTGGTAATATTTTCTGTGAAGAAGATGAAGATGAAGTTCTCTTCCTTTTCATTGTGGAAGAAGAATTGAGGGTTGATTTTTGGGGGTTAGGGTTAGGGTTTTGGAGGAAGATGATGAAAAAGGTGTAAATGTAATTATGTTAGCGTTCTGTGTCTGAATGTTCTATCAAAGTGTTACTAGTAGTACCTTTATTATTATCCTCTTTGGTCTATTTGGTTCAATCGAAGGAGGAGAGGTGGCGAGAGGAGTTAAGTAAGTGAAATGATAAAAAATATAATTTATTATGTTGATAAAATTATTCATATTTTTTATTAAAATTTTAAATTATTTTTGTTTGAATATTAAAAATTTAAATTTTATTGTTTTGAAAATAAAAAAAATTTAGGTTTTTTACTCATTAGATTTTTTTTTGTATATATATATATATATATCCATTATAATTTAATTCTTATGTTTTTTGGTTCAGGATAAAAAAGTAAATTTTTTATTTCCTCCCCTCTCCTCTCATCCCCTCCAAAAACTCCAAACCAAACATGACCTTATTATGACCGGGACTTCTATGGTACTCCTCTCCAATTATATAATCACTTTTTCAACTAAAGTCGTCCCAAAATATAAGTCTATTATTTTCTTTCTCTACATATATCCTTAATTATTAATACTAATTTGTATTGAAATACAAAAAGTCAATTTTTTACATATACAAACAAAGGACAATTTGGTAAAATTTACACACAAACTAAACACAATAATTACATTACCAGTATTTCTTAATAAGCATGATATTAATTAAGGGTGTTTATATAATGGAACGGAGGGAGTAAAATTGTAATGTATCGATATATTTGATTTTTAAATTTATAATTATAGTTAAATAATTATTTTTATAAATTTAAAATTTATTTATTATCTACAGTATTATATTTTAGAAAATTTAATTTATATAAAAAATCACAATTTCATTTTTTATGAACATTATATTAATTATTTTATAAAAAAATTCAATATTCACTATATTATTAATAATAAAAAGTTAAATAAAAAAAAAATTGACAAATTTGATGAATAATATTTAGTTATTATAATATTTTAAAAGGTAAAATAAATTCTTCTAAAATATACTCTTTTTTGTATTAATTTTAAAACTTGTTGTACCAATACATTAGAATTAGTCTATTGTACCATAAAATTTCCCTATTATTATTATTATTATTATTATTATTATTTTGGTCTGTTATTATTATTATTATTATTATTATTATTATTATTGCTTTGTGTGAAGTATAATTTTTTTTTGACAATATGTGAAGTATAATTATTTTTGTTTTCTTAGAATTGACCCTCGAAAATAAAGTCTTGCATAAAAACATGAGATTTCTATGGATTGTTTTTTCTTTTAAAAAAAACTAGTATAATTAAACCGTACAAATGTACGGATTAAAATTTAAAATTATATTAATATATATAATTAAAGTTAAAGTAGATTAGTTGAAATATTAACTTTTTTTTAATTTAATTTTATTTTTTGTATCTTATTTTTAATTAATGAATGAATTTTTGTCATGTAATTTATGTTTTTCTAATTACTTATGAAATTGATTTAATATTTATATTATTTAATTATAAAAAATAATTATATATTTAAAGATTTTAAAGGGATAGAACATGGTGGAGAGTGATATTCCACTCCTCGTTCTCAACAATATGGTGTTTTCTTTTCATCCTTGTAGAAATTACAAAAATAATAGCATCTGTTTTAATATATAAATATAAATATTGCCTTGTATAAATTACAAAATTAAAACACACTCATATTAACATGAGTACAAATATAAGTCTTAGTTAATATTTTGGAGAATGATCTTCCACTTTTCGTTCTCAAAGATATGATATTTTTTCACCTATCTACGTAGCAATTTTTAAAAAAATATAGGACCTTGTTTTGATATGTGAATATAAAGTCTCATTTTTTTAAAAAAAATAATAAACTCTTGTATTAATATATGATTATTAATATTGATCCCGTGTAAATTATAAAGACATGCACTGATATTAAAATAAGTGTAAATATAAGTAATCATAAAAATTACAAAAAAAGGGTTTATTGTATTAATATATAAGAATAAAAATATGTTCTTAATAAAATACAAATAAAATAGGAATAAGTATGATTTATATTTGGTACAACTTAGTAATAAAAAAATGATAAAAAGAAATGAGTTAAATTTTGCATGTGAACAAAAGTTAAAAATTAAATTAGTAAAATATACTTTTATTTGAGAAATTATGTTTATCATAATAATATATATGTAATAGTATATATTAATTCATACAACTTTATTTTAAAAAAATTAATACATATAATTAGTTTTGGTACTTATACTTATAAAATAGTATTTCAGCATTTGAATCAACTAAATTTTTTTATGATATATCATTAGTTATGATGATTAATAAAATATAGTTATAGAAAAGTTATTATGAAATTTTTCATTAAAAGTATTAATCTTAAAAAATTATTGTTATTTGTTATAAATTGGTTTGATTTACTTGTTTTTATCCAAAAGTTTTCTTTGTTTTTGTCTATAAGTGACTATTAATATTAGCTATACAGAATATGTGTCTCAAAAATATCTTTAAAAAAAATGTCCCATAATTGAAAAAGTGTTACGAGTGGAAACCAAAGAGTGATACATTAAGGAAGACTTTGTTTATTATATAGATGATCTCATAGTTTGCCACATAGAAATATTGGTACTTGATAGCTTGCCACATATGAATATGATCAGGAGAGAGAGACATTCGTAAATATATAATATAGAGATAGAGATTTACTTGTTTTTATCCAAGAGTTTTGTTTGTTTTTGTCTATACTCTATAATTGACCATTAATCTTAATTATACAGAATATGTGTTTCAAAAGTATCTTTTAAAAAAATGTCTCATAATTAAAAATGTGTCATGAGTGGAAATCAAAAAATGATACATTAAAGAATTCTAAAAAAATAAAATAAAATGTATCATAATTAAAAAAGTGTCATGAGTGAGAATCGAAGAATAGTACATTAAGAAATTCTAAAATATCAAATAAAATGTCTCATTATTGAAAAAGTGTCATGAGTGGGAATCGAAGAGTGGTAAATCAAGGAACTCTAAAAAGTAAAATAAAATGTTTCATAATTGAAAAAGTGTCTTGAGTGGGAATCGAAGAGTGATACATTAAGGAAGACTTTGTTTGTTATCAAGATGGTCTCTTAGTTTGCCACATCGGTATATGGGTACTTGATAGTTTGCCGCATAGGATTAAGATCAGGAGAGAGACATCCGTAAATATATTATACTAGTATAACTGACCCGTGAAATGCACGGGTTAATATTTAAATTTATAGTATATGTTATTAACTTTTTTTTTAAATTTAAGTTAATTAATATAATTTTTGTCAAATAGTTTTATTTTTCCAATTATTTGTGAAATTAATTTTATTATTATATTATTTAAATATAAAAATAATATATATTTAAAAATTTTAAAGAGATAAAATAGGGTGGAGAGTGATCTCCCGTTCCCCGTTTTGAACAGTATCATGTTTCATTTCTAGTCCCCATTGAAATTACAAAAAAGATAGGTCGTGTATTAATATATGAATATAAATATTGATCATCGTTTAAATTATAAAATCAAAAAACATTTGTATTAATATGAGTGTAAATATAAGTCATAGTATAAAAAATAGGTTTTCCATATTAATATGTGTATAAATATTTAAGTTCTAATAAAAAAAAGTTTTTCGTCTCATATTAAAACATTCGTAGAAAAAAATATAATTATGTAAAAATTACAAAAAAAAACACAGTGAGATACTATTTTTGTTTAATGCAGTGAACACCCCGACTGTCCAAGCCGGCTGCAAATTACAAATAACTTCCTAACAGTCTATACCGTCGTAACCATCCATCAACTATATTAATATTTATTCGTAATGACTTCCCGACGCCCTAAATCGTCATCAAGTTTAATTAATTCTGACACACTTTTATCGATGGAAATTACATGTTGTCGACGGTCAGGACCGTCAAAAAGTATAAACATCCCGACGGCTAAGGCTTTCAGGATAATAATTTCAGTGGACGATAATTTCCCGACGGCTAAAGCCGCTGGTATGTATTTTTCATTTATTTTTAAATATTCTCATAATTTGTTGACGGTTTTTTTCATTTTTTGACGGCCTGAACCTTCAAAATATTTACTGAGGGCCTAAACCTTCAACCCCTCTTTCTCAGTTTGGTTGGAAAATGAAGGTTTTCTTGTAGTGAAAAAAGGCACTTGTATTAATATATTACTATAAATATTGATCCCGTGTAAATTAAAAGAAAATACAGGTATATTAATATTTTCTTTTTTTTTTGTCGAGACCGGGGTGTCCACCGCCGAACGCAATGACTATTCCCTCGCTAGATTGGAGGCACCTCGAAGGGTGGGATAGCTGGCCCAAGGATTTAAAGCTGCTCTGTACCCAAGGTGAGGATCGAACCCTCAACCCGGTTAAAGGAGGATGAACCCCATGCCGCTCAACCACACCCCTTGGGTTACAGGTATATTAATATAAGTGTAAATATTTTTCATAAGCAATAAAATAAAATATCATAAAATTGACTAATTATAGAGATAGAGATTATAGAAATTAGTAACTTTTTAAAAATGATGGTTAGTAACAATTAAGTAAAAAAGTACATCATAAAAAAAGATTTTTGTTGTGGGTGGGAATTGAACCATGTTCCTTTTGCTACAACTCCTAATTAAACCTACATAGTATAAGTAAAAATATATATTATAAAAATAGATTTTTTTGTTGTTGGTGAGAATTGAACCATGTTACTTTTACTAAAGCTCTTAACTAAATCTAAGTAAAATAATATAAAAATTAGAAAAGTGTTGTTGGAGGGAATCGAAGGGAGTATATTTAGCTTGCCTAATTGCTTAAAACATAAAGCCTTGAAATCTTGCCACATAGACATATGAAGACTTGGTTGCTTGCCACATTGGATGATGATCGGGAGAGAGACATCCGTAATTATATTATACTAGTATAACGAACCCGTGCAAATGCACGGATTAATATTCAAAATTATATTACAATATGTAATTAAAGTTTAAGTAAATTAATTGAGATATTAATTTTAAATTTCATTTCATTTTTTGAATTTTATTTTTAATTAATGAATTTCTTTTGTCAAGTAATTTGTATTTTTCCAACTACTTTTGAAGTTGATTTTATATTTATATTATTTAAATATGAAAAAAAAATATATATTTGGGAATTTTAAAGAGATATAATAGACTGTAGAGTGATCTCCCGCTCCCCGTTTTTAACAATATAGTGTTTTCTTTTCAATCTCCGTAGAAATTACAAAAAAGATAAAGCCATGTGTTAATATATGAGCATAAATATTGGTCCCCGTGTAAATTACAAAATCAAAAGGCACTCGTGTTAATATGGGTGTAAAAATAAATCATAGTTTTAAAAAAAGGTTTATTGTATTAAAATGTGTATAAATATTTAAGTTCCCTTCCTATAAAAAAAGTCTTCCATCTCGTATTAATAAACTCCGTATTAAAACATTCGTAGAAATATAACTCTGTAAAAATTACAAAAAAATAAACCCTATAGAAAAAATTTCATAGAAAATATTTATCTCAAAAAATTATTGACATTTGTATATGAAATTGATTTTATTTGTTTGTTTTTGTCCAAAAGTTTTGTTTGTTTTTCTTCAAAAAACGATTCATTAAATTTACTTATATAAAAAAGTGTCTCATTGATATATCTAAAAAATAAATTATAAAAATAGATCTTTAAGTTGTGTAAAAAATATATGAAGGAGGTGAATTTAAAATTATAAATTTGCATTAATGACATTTGTAAAATTGCCAAATAGATGAAGAAGTGAATTTCCAATTATAAATCTGAATTAAAACCCTTCTTTATTATGCTTGGCTGAACAAAAAAAAAAGCAAATGTGCAGAATAAATATGAAAAAAAATTAGAAAAATATTGCTGGAGAGAATCAAATGGAGTGTATTTTCATATTGTAGTTCGCCTGATTGTTT
The DNA here is from genome assembly GCA_951804385.1 of Trifolium dubium. Lineage (NCBI taxonomy): Eukaryota > Viridiplantae > Streptophyta > Magnoliopsida > Fabales > Fabaceae > Trifolium > Trifolium dubium. The sequence continues at coordinate 40,813,903 of OX638066.1, forward strand.
AAAACTTAATCGAAGGGATGCAATCGCATGATACAAATAAATATGATAAAAATTAGAAAAGTGTGGCCGGAGAGAATCGAATGGTGTGCATTTGTGCTTTTGGTTAGTGTAAAGTGTAAAACAAATAAATATGATAAAAATTAGAAAAGTGTAGCCGGAGAGAATCGAAGGGAGTGTATTTGTGCTTAAAACTTAAAAGTTTTTTTTTTTGTTAATGTGTATTTTTGGAGTATGCTTGGAAAAAACGTGTAAAACAAATAAATTATTATAAAAATTAGAAAAGTGTAGCCGGAGAGAATCGAAGGGAGTGCATTTAAGCTTAAAACTTAAAATGCTTGAAATCTTGCCACATAGACATTTAAGGACTTGGTTGCTTGCCACGTAGGATAGTGATTGGGAGAGAGACATCCGTAATTATATTATATAGAGATAGAGATAGAGATTCTACATCTCTTCTCTCATTCCTCTCCTTTCTTTCTCTCTTCTCCTACTCTCTATGTTCTCTCTTTATCAGTCTCTTCTCTCTTTTTGTCCTTCGTTCTCCTCTTTTCTCGTTATCTATTTGTTTATTATTATTTCTATTTTTTTTAAAGACATTATTATTTCTATTGTTATATCATCATTTATCAACTATAATCTTCAACATAGTCATTGATTTTCATCGTTTTTCATTATTATCTCTTTCAATTTTTCTCTCTCTTTATTCTCTCTCTCTCTCTCACTCTATTTGTTGTGTTTCTATTTTTCTTTTCTTTCACCGTTGCTCAAGTTTACTATTTTATATCTTTTGTCAATTTCTCTCTGATTCATTGTTTTTGCAGCGTTTATATATATATATATATATATATATATATATATATATATATTGCTGTTATTACTATTATTATTGTTACTATTATTATTATTATTATTATTATTAGGCTACACTTCTTGTAATACCCGAAGCTAACGAGAGCGATAAGTGTGCACAAGACATGACAATGAGCGGCTCCTGACAACTTCTTATAATAATAATAATAATAATGTGATTTGGTGGAATATATAATTACTATTAGATCAAGATATAAAATTATTTACCCTTGCATATTATATTTTCTCAAACTTTATTGAGTCATTTGAAATGTTAAAAATTATTCATAAAGTAATTTGAAATCATGAAAGTCTTTATTATAAATCCATTGAAATCCTATGTTAAAATCTTGATTGTAAAAAGTCTTTTAAAAAAAGTCTTTAAAATCTCACAAAATCAATAAAGTCCCACAAAGTCTTTTAAAATCTTCAAGACTTTATTTCTCAAAATAATCTCTTGAAATCCTAATCCAATACACCCCCTTATATTCATTGCCGAAAGATTTATATTCACTATAAAATATGTTTATATTATTTGCTTCAGAACTGGATGCCGCAAGAGTTGTTAAATAAATTTGCATCGAGCTTACCTCCTCAAGAAGCCTATGAAAGTGATGAATATATGGTGCAACTTTAGATCAATACGTAATGATGGTGATTGGAACAAAATATGGAAATTACATGTGCTTGAGAGATCGAGTAAGATGTTTTATTTGGATTTTACATGATAGGCTTCTTACTAATTTTAATAAAAGTAGAATGGGGTTTGTCAAATGACCGATTATCCCAAAAGCTTAAGCGGTTAGGAAAGGCGTTTTATATTATTTCTAACACGCCCCCTCATGCAAGAGTCTATTGGGCTTGAAGCGTGGATAATGCATAGGCCCACCTACCATATGCTTAAAATTCCACTTTTTAATTAGAAAGTGAGAGGAGCGGGAATCGAACTCTTGACCATTAGGTCATAGAGGCTCTGATACCATGTCAAATGACCGATTATCCCAAAAGTTTAGGCTGTTAGGAAAGGCCACATCAATAGTTTTATATTATTTCTAACAGGGTTAGGACATGCTATGTGCTCTTATTGTAGAGATAGTGTGGAAACCAGTTTACATGTGTTTAGGGATTGTCCTATTGCAATGCAAATTTGGTTAAATGTTGTGCCAATTGATATTAGAAACAATTTTTTTGACAGTGATTTACAACATTGGATTCACTATAATCTCAACTATGAGTGGTGTGGAGAAAATGGTGTTCATTGGAGAGATTATTGGGCAATGGTATGTTATAGATTGTGGACTTGGCACAATCAAGATATTCATGAAGAGTCTTTTCAAAGACCATACCATCCAAGTCACCATATCATGCAGCTCACGCGTGATTATGTTCTTGCAAATCAAGCTAGTATGGCTGTGATTAACAGGTCCCGTGTAATGATACAAATTGCATGGAAACCGCTTAGAGAAAGTGTAGTTAAATTGAACATCGATGGTGCTTGCAAGGAAGATATGAAAGCTGGTTGTGGTGGAGTTATTAGAGGCAGTAATGGTCAATGGCTAGGAGGTTTTGCGAAATCTTTAGGGACTTGTAGTGCTTATGTATCTGAATTATGCGGAGTTTTTGAAGGCTTAAAATATGCGCACAGGTTGGGTTTTGACAAAGTTGAATTGTCTATTGATTCTAGTGTGGTGGCTCATGTTATTAAGACAGGTATGTCTAGAAATAAATCAGGCCAAACTTCAGTGAAGAATATTCATAGACTATTGGAGCTGTCTTGGGAAGTTACCGTGGAACATTCTTATAGGGAAACTAACAAGTGCGCTGATACCTTAACTAATATAGGATGTTCGCTAAACTATAATATTGTAATTTTTTTATGCTCCCCCTGTTCAGCTTAGGCATTTGTTAGATGCTGATGAGATTGGGATCACTACCCCGCGTTTGATTATAGTGTAATTTTTTCTTTCCGGGCTTAGGCCCTCTTTTTAATCAAAAAAAAAAGTTTCAATAGGTCGGTAAAAGATATATTGAGTTATTCAACCAAAAATAGATGTTTAAATAATCTATTGATCCTTGTAAGTTCGCGTGTTTTTGGTTTTAGTACCTGTAAGTTTATTTTTTTGAAATTAATCCCTGAATGTTAGAATAATTTTGATTTTAATCCCTTCATCATGTTTCTTGCGGATTTGCCTTTGAATTTTCATGCGGATTATATTTCCTGTGAATTTTCCTTCAAATGTTTCTACAGATTTTAGCTCAATGGACTAAAACCAAAATTGTTATAACTTTTAGGGATTAATTTCAAAAAAAATAAATAAACATACAAGGACTAAAACCAAAAACACGCAAACTTAAAGGAATCGATTGATTATTTAAGCCAAAAAAAAAACTCACTTCTCATTACAGGGAAAAGATTCACTCGATAATCATAAAATCGGAATCTCTGAATATATATATATACACTTTCATGTTTTGTTGATTCATTCACTCATTTATTTGTATCTAGAAATGGTAATAGGCCTGATTCGGTCCGGTCTATTTAGTAAAAGGACAAGGTTTGGATTTCTAAAAAAAGTCTATTTAATTAAATAGGTCAGATTTATGCTTATTAAAAAGCCTATAAAGCCTATTAGGTCAGCCTATTTATAATATATACATGATTTTAATTTTTTTATGTGCTTGATGATATTTTAATTATATTTCCTTTCAAGATATATATTGAGTATTTATGTTATTCTTTTTCTAGTATTAAGACAATGTAACGGTAAATTAAGATTCAAAAATAGGTCAAATGATACATAAAGAATTATCCTACATTATAATAGACAAATTACACTATTTAAAAGTCTCAATATGAATATTTTAAAAAAAAAAAACTCAATGTAAGATAGGCTTTTAAATAAGCTTATAGATCAAATCAGACTTTTCAAAAGGTCAAGACTAAAGAAAAAGCTCATCAAAGTTAATAGGCCAGACTTTAGACTTCATAAATTCGAGAAAAAAATAGTCGGAAATTTTTTTGATTTCGAGAAAAATAGTTTGCGACATTTTTTACAATTTTGACAAAAAAAGATTTCGGCGTTTTTTTTTTATTTGGAAAAAAAAGTTTTCAGCATTTTTTTCGATTTGGCGAAAAAAGTTACTACCTCCGTTCCTTTTTACTTGTCGTTTTAGAAAAAAAGACCAAAATAGGAGGGGTATATTTTTGCACCTTATTTTCCTAGTATGCCTTTTTTTAAATATATCATATTTTTAAGGCAAAATTACACCATTGGTCCTTTATCTTTTTCATTTGTAACAAATTGGTCCTTTATCTTTTTTTTGTAACAAATTGGTCCTTTATCTTTTTCATTTGTAACAAATTGGTCCTTTATCTTTTTTTTTGTAACAAATATAATAGGTCCATTATCTTTTTTATTTGTAACAAATTGGTCCTTTATCTTATATTATTTTTTACAAATAAGAGGTCCTATGGTGCAAATGTTAGTAAAGATAAAGGACCAATTTGTTACAAATGAAAAAGATAATGGACCAATATGTTACAAAAAAAAGATAAAGGACCAATTTGTTACCAAAAAAAGATAAAGGATCAATTTGTTACAAATGAAAAAGATAAAGGACCAATAATGTAATTTTGCCTATTTTTAATCCACCAATAAATTCCTTCTTTTTCACAAACATTATCTATTTTCAAAAAAATTGTAACAAACTTTATTTAAAAACAAACAAAATTTGTATACAATAAAAAAGATTTTATTGTTTCAACAAAAACAATTATACAAAATTTAGTCAATAAAATAAAATAAGAAGGAGGATATAATAGTCAAAATATAACCTAAATTGTTAAAACGACAAGTAAAAAAGAACAAATATTTTTTTCTAAAACGACAACTAAAAAGGAACGGAGGTAATATTAGAATTTTTTCGATTATGGAAAAAAAAGTTCTCTGCATTTTTTCAATTTCAAGAAAAAGTCATCGGAATTTTTTGGATTTCAAGAAATAAAGTTTCCGGAGTTTTTCCGATTTTGAGAAAAAAAAAGTTTTCGGTGTTTTTTTCGATTTTGAGAGAAAAAAAGTTTTCGGCATTTTTCCGATTTTGAAACAAAAATATTTCGTTGTTTTTTCAAAAAAAGAATGGAGGGAGTATTTTTTTTCGTTCTTTTTTCGTCGATTTGTTGTTTTAGAAAAAAAGTTCGCGGAATTTTTTAATTTTGAGAAAAAAAAATCTCGGCTTTTTTTTTATTTCACAAAAAAAGTTCTTTGCTTTGATCCCGATTTCGAGAAAAAAACCGATATCGAGAAGATAAATGCTCGACATATATTTTATTTCAAAAAAGAGTTAGCAGAATTTTTCAATTTCAAGAAAAAAAGTTCTATGTGGAAACATTGTCACTACTTGCTTAATCCTTAAGTAAGAGTAAGATCCCTTGTAAAAGCTATACAAACTTGAGATTCTAAAACAACCATTTCATTTTGGCAAAATCTAAGTTTACAAAGTGTCTTACACTTGAAGACATTCTTTTATCTTGTCCTTACTTTGGTACTCCATATCCCAAACAAAACTCGTCAACAATAATTCTACTCTGATGATGTCTATCTCTTTACTCTGCTGTGGTGTTCTGCAGCTGACTTCTATGCTTTTCTTAGCACCTTAGACTGCATCATAAAACATACAAATCTTAAATAAGATGACCAATAAGAAACATACAAATGGCATATTAGGATACTTTATGTATATCATGAAACATGAATATTCAATGAAAGAATATAAACATTCTGGCTATAAAGTATAAAATATTCACCATTAATATGAACTGATATCAAACATTCTTGCTTTTCTAATCTTAAATAAGATACTACATTAAATAATTTTCTCATAGAAGAAGCAAGAATATTAACATCATTAAATTATAATCTCATTCAAAGAGGTGGCTATGATGCATCCGAAAGATCATACATACAGTTTTTTTTTTGAAGAAACTAAATTAGCCTGTCTAAATTGGTATAGGAGAGAATCAAACCTGAGATCTCGAAGAAAAACACACTTCTAAGTCCCAAATCAATACCACAAAAATTTTAACACAACACATGTAATAAATCCCTCCTAACATGGCTACAGCAATGTTAAAAAGGTGTCAACTTGTGTATCCCCACAAGATTCGGGGGTATTTACCCCTATTTACCGCAAAAAAATTTGAGCGATACAATTTTTTATAAAACACACTGTTGGATTGAAAGTTTATATCATATAAATCACTTGTATAAAATTTCGGACAAATCTAAAATCATTTAATACGTTCAAATCACATACATGATACATGTCCACACTACCTCTTATTGTCTTGCATACATCATAAAAGAACAGTAAACTCTCCAGCATATCAGAAAAGACTCAAAAGATGGAAATAAGTGAAAACAAGTGCTTGCATTACTTTAAACATTTGTAAGTTGTCATTTTAAAAAAGAAACTCTCATATTATTGAATCTTAAAACAAAAACTTACGGAGTTCAAACGTGAAGACTGAAGAGGCCTTTAATATGTTCTCTCAGTTGTCTGCAGTTTTTCTTCACATGTTTCACTCCCTTCTTTGTGACACCCCTGCAACCAAAGAGTGATAGTTGCAAAAGTCCAGAACAATTCTTTGCTATCATATAGAGTGTCTCATCATCAACATTTGTATAGGACACGCTCAACACCTCAAGCTTCGGAACTACAAAGTCCACTCCAATTAGCTTCAGTTTTGAACAGTACTCTAAGTTCAAATGCCTAATCTTAGAGCATCTCCTTAAAACTTGACAAATACCTTCATATATGCAATTGCAATCATTCAAATCAAGCAGCTGCAAATTCGGAAAAATGGAAGCAAACATTATGATGAATTCATCATTTAACCATGAATTGTCACCCAAATAGAGATACTTTAATTGAGGGTGTACACCAAACTCCCCCAGAGAATTAGAATCCCTTCCAATATCACTCTCAATTCCTTCCATTTTGATCTCAATAAGGGAAGGACAGTTCCTAGTGAGTGCAAACAAGGCTGATTTTGTGAGTTTATAACAACGACTAAGGTTTATGGACACCAAATCACCAAGAAACGAAGACGACTCGACAACATGTTGAATTGTTGATTAGTCAGAAAATGATTATATTGAAGATCTAAACGTTGGACACGCTGACACTTAGATAACAAACAAAAGATTCCAGCATAACTATGGCCAGTACATTGTTTGAGGCCAAGCCTCGTCAAAGGAAGACGTTCCCTTGCAATAGAATAGAGCAACTCATCTGAGATATTCATACACTTCAAAACTAGACAAGTCAAACCCTTCAAACTCACCAATGAGTCAATAAACTGTGAAGTAGCTAACAATTGCCCATAATCTGGATTTTCAGTAGTAGTGGAAAACGATAAAGACCTCAATGTCGTTCTCCGACAGAGAGCAGAAACAATTCCTGCATTGCTTATTTCACTACACTTAAACATGATGACCTCTTCAAGATTCTTACAATTTTGAAACAAATGGAAAAGCGATTGTTTGTTTACAGGAAATCCAGAAAGATTAATCTTGCGTAGTTTGATAAGTGCAAGTGAAAGAGCCTCCAATCCATCAACATAGCTATTATAATTTTCGCAACTCGAGGGATAATGAAGGTCAAGTTCTTCAAGCAAAGGGAAACTTTCAGCAATAAGAAACAAGTCGGTGCTATTGAAATTATCAATGTTGGAACAATTGAGAGATTTCAAAGTTGTAATCTTTTGTGAAAAAGCTCGCAACCCAATTGCCGGAAAGGTGCATTGGAAGGAGAGATTGAGTGATGTGATATGTTTCAATGGAAAACAAGAGATTTCGAGGAGAATGTTATTGATATCATCAATGCTGAAGTAGAACATTCGGAGTTTGATGGAATTGAGGTTGGTGAATCTTTTCAAAATGCTACGGAGGAGGCTTGATGATTCGTCGAAGACTCTGAGTGAGAATCGGAGACGGTTGGTGATGGAGAGAAACTGTTTGGAGACGAGTGAGAGAGAATTCAAGTTGTCACGGTTATTGTAATTGTCGTCGTCGTCGTTGATGATGAATCTGAAGATGGATTCCCAACAATCATTAGGTAATGTTGCTGCAACAATTTGTTGTTGTTGTTGTTGTTGTTGTGAAGAAGAAGAAGAAGAAGAAGAAGAAGCTTTCAAACATTCCATTGTGAAAAAGATTTGTTGTTTGAAATCGGCGGGGTTTTGCGTTAACCAAGAGAGCAGAGCCGGCTTTGAAATTTTAGTCAAAACTTACTCTTTTTTTTCTCGGTTAGGTGTCTTTTTCTTATTGTTTTTGTTTTTATTGTTCGTTTTAGAATACTAACTAACACAAAATTGATCTAAAACAAAAATCCTAACACAAAATTAAGAAAGTGTATTTTTGCACATTATTTTTCAATTATATATTAATTTTATTTTTAGGATTATATTATATTTTAATTTAAATTTACCAATAAATTTTTATTTTTTTACACACACTTTCTCTTTTAAAAAAAATAGATACATTAAAAAGATTATATCAAATTTAGGCAATAAAAAACATTAGAAGGAGTGTATAATAGATAAAATTTAATCTTAAATTATCAAAACGACAAATAATTTAAAACAATATTTTTTCCTCTAAAACGACAAATAAAAAGAAACGAATGGAGTATATTATTTCAAGTCAAACCCTTATTGTTTTTTTTTTGGATAAATTAAGAGAGTATAGATATCAAACAATGAATATAGACATACCAACTAAATTTGTATATCTAGACACTCTTGTCTTTTACCTATAGCTCATAATACTATATTAATAAAAAAAAATATACAAAAGAGGGGGCAGACCAAACCCCAAGAAAAAAGCAACACAATTAAATAAAGCGACATATTGTATCAAGCTAATGTGTGGAACACAAATTCTGCAATGCAACACGTGATTCAAGATAACCAAATTACTGAACGTTCCAATAAAGGATACTCAGAAGGTATTTGGATGAAACTCGCCCTTATAACGAGTGTTATATGGCTGACCCGCACTATGGGCAGCTTTCAAATATTTTTTCCGTTGCTTCTTCGAATCAACCGGCGTGTATGCGTGATCGTCTTGTCTCCCAGCCAATGCACTTTGTACCAGCTCAATATCTCTTCGTGCGACTTCATCAAAATCATCATTATTAACCACCACAAAATTTTGAGTTTCAAGAATCAATTGAGAGTTAGGTAGTTGTTTGTCGGGAACCAATTGATTAGTAGTAAACTGTTGTTCTATCGACCTAGCCGCCCAAGCTTGTAGCACCAAAGCAATATCACGACGTGCAATCTCATCAAAATTTTCATCGTTAGTCACAACAAGATTTTGGGTTTCCGGAGCCACTTGAGAATTTGCAACATTGGATTGTGTTATGACCGGAGAAGATATACAATAACAAATTTTCAATTATAAAACTCTGTTTGACAAATTTTCTATCCCTCTTTACAATACCTCATTTCAATTTTCAACTACACTTATAATTTACATACATATCTCTACTCTTTTTTCTTTTTTTGAAAGGATACACATCCCTACTTGTTTTACCTTTTTTCTACACTTTACACTTTACAGTAATAAAACATAAATAAACACCCTTTAAAGGTGATCTTATAATTAGGGAAGTGATGTTATAATAATGGAAAGAGGTAGTATCTATTTTTAAATGTGATAATAATGGAAAGAGGTAGTATCTATTTTTAAATGTGAGTAAATTGAATCTCTCAATTAATCCTTCGTAGCAAGGTAATTGATGAGAGAATTTCATCCTTTAAAGGTGAATAAATGGACGTATGATTAAGAAAGCATATGATTAAGAAAAATAACATTTTTTAATAATAAATAACATTTTAATTGTACCGAAATAACATTTTAATTGTACCAAAAAAATGCTCATCAGCATCACTCCTAATATATTTATGAGTGACCTCTTAATGTGTTTCATTCAGGGGGGGTGCTCAAATCTAATTCAATAAAAAAAATGAAAATTGAATCTACAAAAACCAAAAACCAAAAAAATACCAATAATTTTTAGATGTGTTTGGACCTCTTTACAGCAAAACCGATTGGTTTGGATCAATTTTCATTTGGCTTCATGAGAACCGAACTGAAATATGTGTCATGAAGTTGAGTAGAAATGCAAACTCTTCGAGGATCTTTATAAATTGCATTCTTGGGCTAATCAACTATCAAGGGCTAACTGAATTCACTGATGTAACTAAATTGCATATTAAGATGTAGAACTCGTAGCAACTGATATCAAGCATTTTGTCTTACACATTTGTTTTATGTTGCTGATACTTTGTTGGATTTGCAATTCTTTTTTCTTTTGACTAAATATTTTGAAATATTGGTTCATTTGACATTGTCATGAATTTCAATTTTCTGATATTATTCAAATTTGTTTTTGAGTTTCAAGGCAATCATGTGTTTCAATGATATCAACCATTTTAATTTCTCTCGCAATTCCTTTATGTTAGTATTGTTATTTGTTTGATTAGCATTTCCTTTTTGCTTTTAACAAGACCCTTTCCTTTTTGCTTTTATATAGCACATTTTGCTACTACTTGCTTATGCTGTTGCATAAGGTGCTCTATTTTTCTGTTTGATAGAAACTATGTAGCTAGGTATAACTGTTTTGAACACTGAGACAATCATTTTAATGCAAGTTTGAAGCAATTCATTCAAGAATCATCTGCACACAAAAAAGGAGCCAAAAAAACATACATTTTTTATATACCTTGGATGTATGTATAGTTTCATAAACAAAATTCGACGATAGTTCTTGAATGAGTCTCCAATGATGTCCAGCAGTCTTCTATGTTTTTTTTAGCATCTTATCATTATCCAATTCATAAGTTATATGCCTTATGTAATTCACATCTTAAATTATAACAAGGCAAAAGTAGGAACAGAAAGTACATAGGTTAATGAATGTAAGTTTTGTCCACAAGGAAACAACATAAAGTTGATAACAATAGTTGAAAGAACACATGGAAAACTCCAAAAAAAAAAATAGCAGAGAAAGAAAAGTGTAAAACTCATGCTGCCAATGAGTTATCCAATAGTTGAATAATTCAAGGAAAAGCAAAGAAAGGTAAAACAAAATTAAAGTCTGGCATATAAACACGCCATTGCGGCCTATCCCACTGCCACGGCAGGTATCGGCATTCCTTCATAGATTGCTTATGGTGGTTGTTTAAAATCAGCCCTGGTGTCGTTGTTTAACAACATCGCAATCATTTGTTTGCATTGAACTGTACACTATACAAAAACATTACACTATTACTTAAGGAATTATAATTATTGTGCACAGATTGAGGAGTAAATGCAGATTTGTAAGTTGACATTTTAAAAAGGTTATTTTTTTAGATAAGTGAATCTTAAAACAAAAACACCTTACATAGTTCAAACTTCTTCATAGTAACTAAAAACATTGCATCCATGACGCCTAAAGAGTTCCTTATTTTTGTCACTTATGTGAATATCCCTCACGATAATCCTTCTCAGCTGCGTGCAATTTTCTACCATATGTTTCAGTCCCTTCTCTGTGATACCATTACAAGATTCGAGGGATAAATGCAAAAGCCCGCGACAACTCTTTGAGATGACATAGAGTGTTTCATCATCAACATTTGTATTTGACAAGTCCAACTCCTCCAGTTTGGGAACTGTAAAGTTCATTCCAAATAGCTTCAATTTTGAACAGCTCTTTAAGTTCAAATGTCTAATCTTAGAACATCTCTTTAAAACTTGACAAATACCTTCAGATATGTAATGGCAACCATTCAAATCAAGCAGCTGCAAATTAGGGAAAATGGAAGCAAAATTTATGATGCTTTCATCAGTTAACCATGAATTGTGACCTAAATATAGAGACTTTAATTGAGGGTATACACCAAACTCCTCTAGAAAATCAGAATTCCCTGCAATATCAATCCCATGAGTTAACCATGAATTATGACCCAAATAGAGAGACTTTAATTGAGGGTGTACACCAAACTCCCCTACAAAATCAATCCCAACTCTTTCCATTTTGATCTCACTAAGTGAAGGACAGTTCCTACTGAGTGCAAACAAGGCTGATTTTGTGAGTTTATCACATTGACTAAGGTTTATCGACACTAAATCACCAAGAAACAAAGACAACTCGACAACATGTTGATCATACAAATACAAATAATAATTATTTTGAAGATTCAAATGCCGGATACGTTGACACTTGGATAACAAACAAAAGATTCCATTATAACTATGACCAGTACAACCTTCAAGGTCAAGCTTCGTCAAAGGAAGACGTTCTCTTGCAATAGAATAGAGCAATTCATTAGAGATATTCAAAAATTGCAAAACAAGACAAGTCAAACTCTTCATCCTCACCAATGATTCAATAAAATTCAAAGTAGATAACACTTCATTAGATTCCCTATATGTAATATCATTCGCCGTAAGGGATAAAGACCTCAATGTTGGTCTCTCAAATAGAGCAGAAGCAATTCCTGCATAGGTTATTCGATCACACCTCGTCATAGTGACTTCTTCCAGAAGCTTACAGTTGTTTAACAAATGGAAGAGTGATTGGTTGTTTATGGGAAATCCAATAATATTGATTTTACGGAGTTTACAAAGTGCAAGTGAAAGAGTCTCAAATCCATCAACATAGCTATTATAATCTTCGCAATTCGAGGGATAACTAATGTCAAGTTCTTCAAGCAAAGGGAAACATTCAGCTATAAGGAACAAGTCAGTGTTATTGAAATTATCAATTCTGGAACAAATGAGAGACTTCAAAGTTGTAATCTTATGTGAAAAAGCTCGCAAACCAATTGCCGGAATAGCATCTTGGTAGGAGAGATTGAGTGATGTGAGATGTTTTAATGGAAAACAAGAGATTTTGAGGAGAATATTGTCGAGATCACCGGAGCATAATATGAGTCTGAAGATGGATTCCCAACAATCATCAGGTAATGTTGCTGCAACCATTTGTTGTTGTTGTGAAGAAGAAGAAATGAGAGAAGAAGAAGCTTTCAAACTTTCCATTGTGAAGAAGATTTGTTGTTTGAAATTGGAGAGGTTTTGCGCTACGCTAAGCAAGAGAGCAGATGTGTTTGAAACGACGGCTTTGGAATTTTAGTCAAAACCTTACGTTTTTTAGGCTAGGTGTCTTTTTCTTCTTATATTTTTGAAAGCTTTTTTGGTTAGGTGTCAAACCTGTAATTTATTGTTAGTCATCCTTTTAGAATACTAACACTAAATTAAAAAAAAATATTTTTGTATATTATCTTTTTGTTTTGTTACGGAGGCTAAAAAAAAAACAAAACAAAAAAGATGAACTATTCACGAGGGAAGAAGATGTCATTACGTCATTCCTAAGATAATTACAGAAGTTTTTTGGAGAAGATATATGAATGAAGAAGTCGGCATCTAAAGAAGTTTCAAGTTTTGCGAAGAAGTCTACACATTGATTCCCTTCTTTGAGAATGTGATAGAAAGAAACATTGATTTGAGAGAGTAATTCATTTATATCCTGGATCAGCACAACATGAATATGATACTTAACATGTGACCCTTTGATGAAGTTGACACAATGTAACGAGTTAGAATAGCAGACAAGATCATCAATACTCATGTCTTTGGCCAGCAAGAGACCCCAGTAGCAGAGAATTATGCAAGTAAAATGTCAAAGGACCCGTGAATGAAACACGAGAAACCTACAAGGTAATGACCAAATGTGTTTATAATAATTCCGCTAAATTTAGAAAAGTCGAGTCAATTTCCATCCACATTCAAAATAGTACAAAAGTAATTATTATTATTCCACCTGATATGTCTACCTAAAAAAACAAGAGAGTAGAGGTTTTTTTTTTAACTGCAAAAAGATATATTAAGAGGCAAGAAGAGTACAAGGTGTACCATTCAAGCTTTTGGCAAAGCCCAGTACAAAACAAATTACAAATGAATCACAGGCACAAACCGCTCACACCTAACAAAGAGGAGTAGAGTTATAATGCTCCATACACTTGCCAAACTAGGAAAAAGCGAAGAAAAAACAAGGAGAATTGGCCCTTCCACCCCTTACACTTACACTTATAATATTATTTTTATCATTTGCTTCAAGTGTTCCGAGAAACAACTCTCACCCCATCAATAAACTGTTCGGGTAAGTCTCACATTATTTCTGGTTTGATATGGTTGCCGGAATTTTTTTTATATTTTTTTCGTGTGTTATTATTTTTAAAATTGTTCGTCGTAACTTGCTATCGCAACACATTAACGACTGATCCAATTTGTTTATATTTCCATAACTCATACCGGAATAGAATAATAAGTGTTCCGGTGTGTATGAATTCCATAAACTAATACCGGAACACTATATTTAGAGAAACAAAAATAGTATAGCATAGTCCGGTTTGGTTTTGCTATTCCGGTTTGTTTTTGCCATACCTTATAGTATATAAAACAAAAAAAGTTAAATAAATAAATAAATCATACCGGAATACTCTATAGCGTAGTTTAGTATTATTGGGTAAAATTAACACACCGGAACACTTATGCTATTCCAAATTAGAACAGGAACAATTTAGCATTGTTCCGGTATCAAGTTACGACAACCAATTTTGAAAATAATAACATACCGCAAAAATATAAAAAGAATTTCAGTAACCATATCAAACCAGAATATGAGATTTACCGGAACAATTTATTGTTGGGGTGAGAGTTGTTTTTCGGAACGGTTGAAGCAAATGATAAAAATGATATTATAAAAAATTTAATAACATAAAGGGTAAAATAGAATTATTAGGTAATTTGTAAGGGTGAAAGTTTAAATGTAGAAGTGGAAGGGCTAATTTTCAAAAACAAGAGAGGAGAGGTGTTTTAACTTTTAAACGACGGCTTTGTAATTTTAGTCAAAACCTTACGATTTTTAGGTTAGGTGACTTTTTTTTTTATATTTTGGAAGCCTTTTTGGTTAGGTGTTACACACTTTGAATTATATTTTTACGTATTATTTTTCAATTATACCTTAATTTTATTTTTATTTTGAATATATTATACCCTAATTTAAATCTAACAATAAATTTTTATTTTTTTATACATACTTTCTCTTTTTAAAAAAAATAATTACAATAAAAAAATGAGTTAAATATGTTTTTGATCTTTATAAATATTTAAACTTTTTATTTTCAGTAAGTTTTGTAATATCATGTAAAAACAAATTTGAAAATCTTATGTAATGTTTGATTTTTTTATAATATCCACTGACCGACACAGTCAATAATAATATAACCGCTTCAAAACCTTTGTTCAAATTATATTTTGTAGCCATAAAGGTGCCTCCAATCTCGCGAGGGATTAGTCACTACGTTCGGATGTGTATACTCGGGTCTCGACAAAAAAAAAATTATATTTTATACCAGTTTAAAAACCTTTACTAAAATTATATTTGCGCTGATTTTTATTATGGCTAACGGAGTCTGTCTAGGGTATGACAAAAAATCAAATATTATGAAAATTCTCAATTATTTTTACACTCATATGCAGAAAATTTGATTGAGAATTCTGATGTGACCTACAGGTTCTCGACAGAGATTAGTCATCGCTTAGTCATCGCACCAATATGTAATCCAAACAAAAATGTGTGAAAAACTCGAGATAACTAGTCTATCGTGATCGTGAGAGGGGAGGGAGTAAGAAATTGTTAGGAATGAACTGTAGTCTACACATAGAAGAAGGGGCAAATACTCGTGAGATTGACATGGAGAAAGAAGGGGCAAAAATCAGAGTACATGAAATTCATGGAGACAATGACAGAAGAAGCCAAATATATTTCTTTCATTTCAGGTACTATCATTCATACAAATTCTCCTTCTATTTGTTTTCAATATGTAGTTACTTAAATCAATGTTTCTGCTTCTGATTTTGTATCATTCAATGTTGTTAGTTACTAACTAACTTGTTGGTTTGTTTTGTTGTAAATTGTAGTGTTTTTTCTATTTTTTTAGGGTTACTACTGCTTTGTGATTTCTAATATTAATGTTGCCTGGTTCAGAAGTCCTAGCTCATCTGGCAGAAAATGCCGAAATTGCTAGGCCGGACACCCATGACCGGGGTTTGATCTTCGATTTGTCCACTTTGTATGTGAGTTTATGCTGGCTTTGTCATCTCACTATGTACCCAAAAAAATTGTTACTTTGACAAAATAATTCTATGAGGATGTTCTGTGTTTGATTAATATTAAGTGAGTTTGGGGTTTCTATATTTGTAGGTGGGTGGGTTTGATAAGGGAGTAAGAGTAACTCGATCAAGTTTCCATCTTTGAGTAAATTAATTTAATCGCTTTATAGAGAGTAACTAGATCAAGTTTCCATCTTTCAAAAAAATATATATGAAATTTTAAAGAATGAATCGGTCATGAAAATGTATTATGAGTAGAGAGATTGACATAGTGAGTGGTGAATGGGGGCTAAATCAAGAATCGGCAGCTAGAGGGAATCGAATCCCACTGTCCACTTGCGGGGACCATTTAAAGCCAGAGTTTTGCTCTGTATCAAAATTGACACTAGAGGAAATCGAACCGGAGTCCTTTTGTGGAGCATACTCCAAGGTCCCAAGCCAACACCACTAGACCAACCCAAGTGTCGTTTGTGACATAAGTGCAAACTGTTGATGATTAAGGCGATGGGGATCAAGTTGGTCAGAGGTTGAAGGCATACATGAGAGGTCGCGACAAAATCACTAGAGATAGAACCACTTTTGGAGGAGATGGGGAATAAGAGGCAAAGAGAGGAGTTGGCAAAGGCTATATGGTTCTAATTCCCTAGTCCATATATTAAATATGAACCGTCTATGAATACAAACTTCAACAAAACTTCATAGTTTCTGTGTGCAACAATATTGTAGCTGTACATTTTATTGAAGCAAGCATGAATTTTCTTTTCCGTTGAATGTCTTTCTTCTATATCTTTGTATATGGATTTAGATTGATTTGGTCATCAATGCAACTTATTTATTTAAAATACTGCCCGTGACTGTGTTAGTGCCCACAAAGTCATGGTTAGCGCCCACATCAGCCATATTTCACAACCATTTTCCGCTGTATCTACATTGACCTGTTATCAATCTCGGCCACGCCACATCAGCCATATTTTACAACCATATTTCACAACTATATATAAACGTTAGGAGGGGTAGTTTTGGGTTTTCGCCAAGTCCCGAACTCGATACAAAACTACAACAAACCATCAAACCCTAAATCTAATCGTTCATTGTCAGCCTCCACCGCAGCTCAGCTCTCACTTCTCACGCTCTGTTTCTTCACTCAGGTTCCATCACTAGAATTTGAGTTTTTATTTTGGTATTTGGTTGTATTAAATATTTATTGCTCTAAGACTTGATGAAATTTGAGATTTTATTTGGTATATGGTAGTATTAAATATTTATTTTTTAGTGTCTGCGCCACTAGAATATCCCCAGCGCCGAGCTCCGTGCCCGCGTCGCTCTGAATTCCGAGATCGATAACAATACAATCGTATTTGTTGCCCTTATTTTATTTCTCGTTCTTTGATTTCATGATTTCTCAAGTGACATAATTTTATTAGGTTGTATAATTTTTCTCCAAGGTGATATATGCTAATCATGTTTTGTATTGCCAAAGTTTTCAACTTTTGTTATTTTTTATTTTTCGGTGATTTAACCATAAGAGGTCTATTTTCTTCTTCTTTTTTTGAAAAAAGAAATTGATTTCAATTTTCAACTCATTAATATGCCATTTTCCTTGCAATCCTAAAATATTATCTATGGAGAGCTACTTGCTTGTAGAATTTATCTTCGAAATGGTTATGTTTGGGAAGTTTTTTAGTTTGTGTTTTTTGATTGTTAGCTTTGAGTTGTGTAATTGTTCTGCTGTTAGTAAAATACCACTTTTTCTTGCGTTCAGGCTCTGACAATTGAGAATATGTCTACAATGAAAACCAACTTCGATCTTATCCAGTGGATCGGACATGACATGTCAGTTAAGGTTTTCTCCTGTTTGGATGATCCTCGTGATCTTATCCGTGCATCAGCTGTTTGTAGCTCTTGGGAAGATTTTGGTAAGCTATTTGAGTTTTATTTCTTCCAGTGCTATGATTTTATTATGTGAATCTTTATTTTTTTTAAATGATTATTCATTTGGAAAGTTTTTATGTATGTTATATTAAGTTTGTGAATTGTGATGGCTTGCTTCCAAAAGTTAAACTTCTCTAATGCTATATTTTGTCTTGGCCTGCAAAATTTTCTCATTTAAAATATAAAGCGTTGATTTGCTCATTATTATTTGGCTATATTCTGTTCATATGGTAATAATATGAAATTTAAATATTTTGCAGTTATTGAAAATGACCTCTGCAAGAAACTTTGCTTGAAAATGATTCCTGAGGTTTCTCGTGTTGTTCATAGCATTGAGACCGACGGCTACAACGCGATTGAACCCGATAGTGACAAGCTTGAGGATTATTATACAAGACGGCAGTGTCTCAAGAGAAACCATAAAGTCTATGCCCAACTGGCCTTTGGTCTCACTCCTTTGAAAAACAACTGTATTTCAAAAATGAGAAAATTATTTGCAAATAAGATGGAGCGAAGCTCAAGTGTGGCGGAAGGTGATCCTTCAGTACCTGATAATTTGGTTTATCGGTTATGTTCAAAGTTATGCCTTGTCACGGAGATTAATGTTCATTCATTCAAAGGTTAGCCCTGTAGATGTATTGATGAATTCTGTATATCAATTTAAACTGAAAAATAAGTGATGTTGTGGATCCTGAACTTTTTCTTCAGCTGACAATTTGTGATTCTTGTCAGAATCTTTTAATAACATCCACATCTATTCAACTTCGGCTGTCCGATTTCGATTGGGCTGTCAGAGAAATGACGAGGAAATAGATTCAAAGACGGTTGTATCTGACAGCCAATTCATCTGGAGCTATACTTCACCTTTATTTCCAATGTCTCAGGTGAGTTGCACTATGAACATATAGTTTTTGCATATTCTCCTTTTAGCTTTTCAAATGACTAAAAATAATGCTTGAGATTCATCTAATGTTTTTTCTTTTCTCTGTGGGCGTCACCATTTATACATCTAAATCTTGTTTAGGGTTGAATTTATTTTCACATCCATTTTAATTTTCATTGTCTAATTTTATCCAATCCTAGAATGAGACTTGGCATGCAGCTTTTTTGGATAATGGTAATTGGCTATGATAGAGCATATAGAGCCTCTAGCTAGGTATCCGCCAAAAGTATCCATGATGGGTATCTTAGCGTGGCGCGCACGCACACACACACACACACATATATATATATATATAAAAGCTGCTTCAGGGTACACTGTTGTTGGGTTCATTTCAGAACACTTATGACAAGAGGTGAAGTAAAGGCATAGTGCACTCCACCACCCCTAGTGATGTGTATGGGGACATATCAGTCTATTGATGGTACTTATATCAGTAAGATTTTGGTAAAGGGTCTAAAATCACCCCTAGTCAGTTTGAAGGGATTTAATTCTGAAACCAAACTGCCATATAACCAGTCTTAAACTTTTTAAAAATGGACAATGAGCTAAATTGAACACTACTAGAAACATTATTTATTACATCGGGGAGGGCATGATAAGGTAAACAAGAGATGCAGTTGGATGAAGATGCAGATGATGAAGCTCATATAGATCATCTTCATCTTGTCTTATAGTATGAAATCACTAACAGTGATTATAGTATGAAATCACTAAATCAAGACATATCTTTGACAAATATACTAACACTTAGTAGATTTTGTCATTTTGAGTGATAGTGGAAATACGCATTGAGTTATGAATAACAAATGAAGTGTTGGGATTGTGACGGGATACAGTGGCAGGATATAGTGGCATAACTAATCTATTATACTGACCGGACTGACTATGGGTCTGGTTCCTGGTTAAACGGATCCAACCGCCAGGTCTGGTTTCTAAAACACTTCATGGAAGCATATTCTCAACTCTCATCTATATTTTCTCAATTCCTTCTCTTGTGGCTACGTGTAATGATATGTCGGTAATAACTCAAGATCGGAATTTTATTTTTTAGATGGCAAAACCTCAAGATACCTGCTGAATTTAGCAAGCTTGGTTTAAAATTTTGTCCATTTTGAACTAGGTTTATTAACATAATAAAGTATTCTATGTCCAATTATTATACAGGAAGTTAAGATGCAAAATTTTAAGCTACCTGAACCTGTTCTGTGCATTGGAGGTATTCTGCTAGTGGAGTTATTTGGTAGAGGTCGATTAGATATAGCGCATGATGTCTTCTACGCATGCTATAGTTGGTATGTTTCTCAAATCTCCTCTCTTACTCCGACACGCACACACTGAATTAATGAAATTCGATAAAGAAAAAATACCGGAAACAATGTTCACCTATTTATTTTGCTTGTGCTTTGTGTGTCAACCAAATAATAAACAGAAAAAAATGCCGTTCCTTGCATTCTATTGCTGGACTTTAGTATGTAACAAACACACTCTTAGTATCATATCACAACTTTCATGTTTGCTTACATGTTTTTCAACTATTATAAATTGGATTACTATGTTGCAGTGCCTCGTTAGTTGAAGTTGTTGCACGAACTATTTCTCCAGCGTTTGTTGTGATGATGCATCGCGTTGGAAGGTTCAGCCTAAAATATTACCCTCACGAGCACAATGAACATGGGTGTGATTGCAGGTATATGGGGAAGCTTGATTAATTCAGTGTAAGAAAATTTTGGTTGGTTACAATTGAACTTTCAAAGAATTAGTACTTTGTGAACAATTTTAAATGGCATTATAGATTACTGACTCTTTTGTGGTGCAAATGCTATTCATACTTGATGATACCAAGTTGTTTTATGCACAAATTATTTTTTCTCAAGAACATATGAGTGTTAGTGTTGCATTGTTAATTGTTAAAATGACTGTGTTGATGTGTTCTTGCAAATTTATTTACTAACAAATATAATTGCTTTTGGTAAACAAACCCTTATCATTTTTATTTGTTGAAAAATTTAGATTTCATAGGGAAGAGATTGATGTCTTTTATTACAAAATAAAGTTGTGTAATTGTCATTTAGACATACTCAAAATAAGCTGATATAATTTAAAATATAATTGCTTAAATTTATTCTTTATGCCAAAAGTACTTTTATATTAAGTTTCTTTTGTCCAACAAAAGAAATCGTTATACAAGTGACTTTTATTAAATAATATCATTGTATCCACACATCGCAATAAGATTCGGCTCCTCTACAGTTAGTGATCAATTTTAGAATGTAAAATTGATCACTTTTTAAAAGGTGAACATGTAAAATTCTAAATTTTCATAATTTTACATGTTTACCTTATAGAAGGTGAAACCTATTTTAAATTCTAGAACTTGTAACTTAATTTTACTGAGACAATTTTATATTTTTAAATTGTTTACGATTTTCAAATATTGATGCTCTTCATGATTCTCTCGCTAGTGCGACGTCAGACATTGCACCTAAAGTTGAGGATGCTCCTGTTGATATAAAGTCAAACATTGCAGCAATCCAATCATCAAGATGATCCACAATTTGAGGTGCAATGTTCGACTTTGCATCAACTCAAGCATCTTAAAAATACGAAATTGTCTCATAAAAACATGAAAAAGAGTGGATCATCTCTCGTGGGTGCTGCATGTGGTGTGCTTTTAAGCAAAATGAGAGAGAGAAAGAGAGAGAGATGTGGATAAATTTTGGGAATGGGAATACTGCTTTGTGATTTATACGATTAATGTTGCTTTGACAACAAAAAAGTTACGAGGATGTTTTGTGTTTGATTAATATTAAGTGAGTTTGGGGTCGTTGGTGGGTTTGATAAGGGAGTAACTTGATCAAGTTTCCATCTTTGAGTAAATTAATTTAATCACTTTATAAATTGGTTATTTAAAGGAAAGATATATGAAATTTTAAAGGTCACCGTTCCAATGTCCATGTCGTGTTCGGTGTCTATGTCCACACTTTCATAGACTATAAAACTAATATCACTACACTGTAAGTGGTGAATGGGGGCTAAATCAAGAAATGGCCGTTATTGAATCCAAAGTTCGTACAAAACAATGACGGAAAAATGAATTTTCCAAACGAAAAAGGTGTTGGGGACCACATTGCTCTTCTAAATGTTTACAACTTGTGGAAGGAGAACAATTAAGAAGTGGTTCTGATTGACAAAGGGTAGGGGAAATTAGATGGGAGGAAAATAAAAAGAGTGGTTGCGACAAGTTGTTAAGTGCAAACTGTTGATGATTAAGGCGACGGGGATCAAGATGGTTAGAGGTTCAAGGCATAACTGAGCGGTTGCGACAAATCCCTCGAGGCGTTCAACTGGTTTTGGAGGGAGATAGGGAATGGGAGGTGAAGAGAGGGGTTGGGAAGGCGATATAGTCCTAATTCCCTAGTCCATATATTAAATGTGGACCGTCTATGAATACAAAACTTCTATGTCACGGTGATTAAGAGATAGAAATATATGCACTGTCGGTAAATAAAAAATGTAAAAATTAAGATCAAACGATAATTACAAGATTGTGCATCGATACGCCACGTACATTGTACACTACCGTTCAAGGAATCTAGTAATTAAAGCGCACTTTTTTCTTTTTTAGGGATGATTCATCCTAGTAGAATCACTCTCTGCTCTTAAGACACTAGAATTCTAAATCCTGTCATTCATCTGCTTTCGCTTTCGCTCATTTTCTAGGGTTTCTTCTTTTGTCTTTCGATTCGTACTTTCTAATTTGCTAAAAGGTAATTCTTTTTCCATCTTGCATCTATTAAAGTACACATCTCGTTTTCCTGCCCATGCGTAACAATATGCGTGTTCATAGTTTCTGTGTGCAACATTGTAGCTTTACATTTTCTTGATGCAAGCATGAATTTCCTTTTCCGTTGAATGTCTTTCTTCCGTATCTTTGTATTTGGATTTAGATAATGCAACTTATTTATTTAAAAAACTGCTTGTGACTGTCATAATTTGCACCCACATCAGCCGCATTTCACAACCATTTTCCCCTGTTTCTACAGTCGTATTCGTTGGCCTTATTTTATTTCGCGTTCTTTGGTTTCGCGATTTCTGAAGTGTCATCATTTTATTAGATTTTATAATTTTCCTCCGAGGTGATATATGCTAATCATGTTTTGCAATTGCCAAAGTTTTCAACGTATTTTATTTTTTTCGGTGAATTAATCATAAGAGGTCTATTTCCTTTTTTTAAAAAATAAATTGATTTCAACTCATTAATATGCAATTTTCCTTGCAATCCTAAAATATTAATCTATAGAGAGCTACTTGATTGCAGAATTTATCTTCGAAATGGCTAAGTTTGGGAATTTTTTACGTTGAGTTTTTTTATATCACTTTTGTCAGCTTTGAGTTGTGTAGTTGTTCTGCGCTTATTAAAAGACCACTTTTGCTTGCGTTCAGGCTCTGACACTTAAGAATATGTTTACAATGAAAACCTACTTCGATCTTATCCAGTGGATCGGACATGACATGTCAGTTAAGGTTTTCTCCTATTTGGATGATCCTCGTGATCTTATCCGTGCATCAGCTGTTTGTAGGTCTTGGGAAGATTTTGGTAAGCTATTTGAGTTTATTACTTGCAGTGCTATGATTTTATTATGTGAATCTTTATTTTTTAAATGATTATTCGTTTGGAAATTTTTTATGTATGTTATATTAAGTTTGTGAATTGAGAGTGGTACTGGGCAAAGAGTTCCTTCAATTCCTTGTAAGGAAATCTTGACTCACTGATGAGAACATCCTTGTACCCTTTATCAGAGATAGAGTAACCTAGAAAGAGACATTCATGCGAACGAAAATTTACCTTTTATGAGCATTGTAAGTTCTGAGTAAAGTAAAGCAAGCACAAGTGCACAACCAATCACATTTAGAGAATGATAATCAAGATGTTGTTGAGTAAGGGAGATGTAAGGAGAGTTGCGATTTAATGAGGTTGAAGGTAGTTTATACAGCTTTAAGATAAGCATGGTCCCAGAATTTTAGGGATGCATGAATTTGAAGGGTTAGACCACAAATTCATTTTTCTTATTAACAAAAGTATGTGCTGCATTTAAACGGAAACCAATACGGTTTTTGTTCTTACCAGTTCAGACAATTTTAGGTGGTCCGACCGAATATTTTCCGGTATAGTGGCATAACTAATCGATTATACTGACCGGACCGGTCATGGGTCTCCTTTTTGAAACACTTCTTGAAAGCATATTTTCTCCTCTCTATATTTTCTCAATTCTTTCTCTTGTGGCTACATAATGATCTGTTGGTAATTTTACTCAAGATCGGAATTTTATTTTTGTGGTGGTGAAGCCTCACGGATACCTGTTGAATTTAGCAAGCTTGGTTTGAAATTTTGTCCATTGTGAACCGCATTTTTTAGCATAATAAAGTATTCTATGCGCGTTTATGAAATTTGAAATGCATTGGTGACATTATACAGGAATATAAGATGCAGAATTTTAAGCTACCTGAACCTGTTCTTTGCATTGGAGGTATTCTGCTAGTGGAGTTATTTGGTAGAGGTCGTAAAGACACAGTGATAGTAGATGATATCTTCTACGCACGCTATAGATGGTATGTTTCTCAAATCTTCTCTCTTTCCTCCGACATGCACACACTGAATTAATGGCATTCGAGAAAGAAAAATAATATACCGGAAAAAATGTTGTTCACCAATTTATTTTGCTTGTGCTTTGTCTGTCTACCAAATAATAAACAGAAAAAATGTTCTTTGCATTCTACATTCTTAGTATCATATATCACACTTTTCATGTTTCCTTATATATTTTTCACTTATGATAAATTGGATTACTATGGTGTAGTGCCTCGCATGTTGGAGTTGTTGCACGAACAATTTCTCCAGCGTTATTGTGAAGATGCATCGACTTGAAAGGTGCAGCCTCAAATATTACCCTCACGAGCACCATGAACATTCTCTACCAAATGCTTATGGAGAAGTATTAGGGTCTTAGTGGAATTTCAAACAAGCAAATGTTTTTCTGAACTCTAATAAGATTAAACATGACCTAGACATAAGATTAATTCATCCCTCATTTTAATATCTACTAACACTGTAGACATATACCAGAATGGCAAACTTGCTCACAGATGACAAGACAATAGTTATTAGTCGCTTTGCATCGTTCATGTATTAAATGGATCATGATTTCAACTAATAGTTTTATGATCTTGCTTTCAACCATCACTCTTATTATCTCTTTTTTTTTGGTGAACTGTTATTTTATTTTATTGTGTTAAAAACTAAATATGTTTTGTAACCTTTACAATGAACTGATACTTTATTTATGAAACTTGAAGTCATTCCATGCGGGATTGGTACAAGTTTTACTTATTACTTGTTACTTTTGATTGTGTATACTTGCACATGTTAATCCAACCAACATTTTCATATTTTTAATGACATTCTAACATGTGTTCTGCTGTCTATTTTGAATGAAATGCATTAAGGTTTTTATCATAAAAAACAAGTTTTGTAAAAATATAAATAATAAATTAACATTAGTTTTACATTAATTTATGAGACAATAATTTTATTACAAAGCTAACAAAATAAAATATCAATAGTTTTGGGACTGTGAATTACTTTTTCAAATCAATATTATTCCACTAACTGTCAAAAGCATTTTAATAAGGAACTCAATTTATTATAAAAATCAATAAAATTAATCATTTTTTTTAAAATGTGTGAAAAACGAATGTGTTTGGATGGAGAAATTCAAAATCCAAGGGATTTAGAGATTCCATGGATTTTGATTTCATGATAAGAAGATTTAGAAATTGTTCTGAAATTTGGAAAAAAAATTCTCAATTTTTTTTCAACTTTGAGAAAAAAATTCACAATTTTTTTTCGATTTCGAAAACAAAATCTCGAGTTTTTTTCGATTATGAGTAAAAATCCTCAAATTTTGTCTTCCGGACCTGAAAAAATTTCTCGAGACTTTTATAGTTGATTTCTACGTTTTTATTTTACCGATGTCTGGGTTTGGGTTGGGTTTATAGTTGATTTTAGGATATTTGGTCGATTTTAGGATTTTCTATCGATGTTTGGGTTTTCGGTCGATTTTAGGATTTATAGTCGATTTTTGTGTTTTTGACCGATTATAGGGTTTAGGTCGGGTTTATAATCGATGTTATGATTTTTGGTCGATTTTAGGATTTTTCGATTGATTTTACGTTTTTGGCCAATTTTAGGGTTTATAGCTGATTTTTCGTTTTTAGACCGATTTTAAAGTTTAGGTAGGGTTTATAGTTAAATTTAGGTTATTTGGTCGATTTTAGGATTTTCGATGGATTTTCAGGTTTTCGCCCGATTTTAGGGTTTATAGCCGATTTATGTGTTTTTGACCAATTTTAGGGTTTGGGTCGAGTTGATAGTTGATTTTCCAATATTTGATCGATTTTAGGATATTTGGTCGATTTTAGGATTTTCGACCGATTTTCAGGTTTTTAGCCAATTTTTTGTGTATAGCCGGCTTTCGTGTTTTTGACTGATTTTAAGGTTTAGGTCGAGTTTATAATCGATGTTATGATTTTTGGTCGATTTTAAGATTTTTCGATTGATTTTACATTTTTTTGGGCGATTTTAGGGTTTATAGCTGATTTTTCGTTTTTAGACCAATTTTAAAGTTTAGGTAGGGTTTATAGTTAAATATAGGTTATTTGGTCGATTTTAGGATTTTCGACCGATTTTCAGGTTTTCGGCCGATTTTAGGGTTTATAGCCGATTTATGTGTTTTTGACCGATTTTAGGGTTTGGGTCGAGTTTATAGTTGATTTTCCAACATTTGATCGATTTTAGGATATTTGGTCGATTTTAGATTTTTCCACCAATTTTATAAAGAGAAAGGAATTTCAAATTGCTTGCTTTTAGGTGTCATTTGAAATTCGTTCAAATTAACTTATATAAATACTTTACAAATTCCCATCATTTTGAAAATTCTCAAAATTAATTATCCAAACATGAGAATTTACATTGAGGGATTTCTATCTGATTTTAAATATAAGCAAAAATAAAATAAAAAATTGGGCCAAACGGAGACTAACATAGCTTATTTTCTAAAAAATTTTCTTTTTATTAAAAATAGGAATGAAGGAAAAAATTGTGTTTGACTTCACTTTTCATTTTATTTTACTTCTTTAATTTATTTCTCTAATACTCTTAAGAAAAAATATGGTTAAATTCAATTTTATAATTCTCTATTACATTTTAAAAAAACAGAAAAGTACAAAATAAACCGGGTCAAACGGGACCTTAAACTTCATTTGGACTTCTTTAAAAAGTAGAAGCTCCTTTAAGCTTAAAAATAACAAAAAGAGTTTTACAGATAAAGATAAAGTAAATGTTGTTTGGTAATTTTTTTGTATTTTAAACTAAAATATTTTGATATAGTTTATACTTTGTACTGATTTTTTTTTTTAACATAGTGTATTTTGATTTATTTTTTTTGTCGAAACAAATCTCTATATTTTTTCATTAAGTTTTAAGCCACATTTTTTAATAAGAATTTCATAAAATATGTGTCTGACCTTACTTATAAGTTATAACATAAAATATGTCTATTTATCTTAACTTTATTTTAACTTTACTTCTCTTTTAAGTCATAACTACGGTCTAACACATATATTAAATATAACAAAGGGCTAAATACTTTTAAATATAATTTTTTTTTTTACCAAACAACATTTATTTTATTTGTAAAATTATTTTCATCATTTTTAAGTTTAAAACAGCTTTTATTCTTAAAATTTTTTTTTTACTATTTGAC
Source organism: Trifolium dubium (assembly GCA_951804385.1). Taxonomy (NCBI): domain Eukaryota; kingdom Viridiplantae; phylum Streptophyta; class Magnoliopsida; order Fabales; family Fabaceae; genus Trifolium; species Trifolium dubium. Next base: position 40,841,673 of record OX638066.1, read on the forward strand.
TTGTGTTTATATTCGAAACTAAAGAGAGTTACAATATCGTGAAGGAAGTGTAGTCGACACATAGAACAGAAGGGGCAAATAGGTCGCAAGGGGAATCTCGCGGTGAGACTGAGATGGAGAAACTTGAATTGCGCAGTCATGACAGTGAGCGATGCGAGACAATGACAGAAGAAGAAGCCCAAGATATTTCTTTCATTTCAGGTATGTACTATCATTCATACAAATTCTCCTTCTATTTGTTTCCAATAATGTTTTTTGTTGTGATTTTGTATAACTTTAGTGTTTAGAATTACTGCGCTTTGTGATTTCTATTATTAATGTTGCTTTGACAAGAAAATTATGAGGATGTTTTGTGTTTGATTAATGTTAAGTGAGTTTGGGGTTGTATATTTGTAGGTGGGTGGCTAGGTTTGATCAAGTTTCCATCTTTGACTAAATTAATTTAATCCCTTTATATAGAGTAACAAGATCAAGTTTCCATCTTTAAAAAATGATAAAGAACGAATCAGTCGGGGGGGGGGTTAGTAGCTCAATTGGTTAAGCTGACCAGTTGAGCTAAGGGTTAAAGGAGCTGGTGGAGGTCCAGGGTTCGAATAATCAGTCATGAATCGAAATAGAAAGATTATAAATATGAAGCCGGAACTCTCCTCAGATTAGGTGTGTTCCTGTGTCGGACATGTGTTGTATCTGACACTGACACTTACAATTACAATTATATTGAAGTATACTACCATTTTTTCAAAAGAATTATCCGTGTCAATGTTCCAGTGTCCATGTTGTGTCTGGTGGTCCGTGTTTGTGACCATGCTTAATAGACTATAATATTGATATCACTACACTGTAAGTGGTGAATTGGGGCTAAATCAAGAAATGGCGGTTTTTGAATCCAAAGTTCGTACAAAACAATGACGAAAAAAATGAATTCTTCAAACGAAAAAGGTGTTAGGGTTGACAAAGGGTAGGGGAGAGGGGCGGCAAATAAAAAGAGAGGTTGCGACACTTTTTTTTTTAAAACTTGGTATCCAGTCCAAGGACCAAGTAATCCGGGGGTTTCAATCCCACTGTCCACTTGAGGAGCGTTACTCTGTATAGACTAGCCTACCAAATTTAACACCAGAGGGAATCGAATCTGGGACCTTGTGATGAGCACACTCCAAGTTCCCATGTCAACCCCACTAGATCAACTCAAGTGTCGTTGTGACAAGTTGTTAAGTGCAAATTGTTGATGATTAAGGCGATGGGAATCAAGTTGGCCAGAGGGTCAAGGCATAAATGAGAGGTTGCGACAAAATCACTAGAGGTAGAACCACTTTTGGAGGAGATGGGGAATAAGAGGCGAAAAGAGGAGTTGGGAAAGGTGATATGGTCCTAAATTCCTAGTGCATATATTAATTATGGACCATCTATGAATACAAAATTGAACAAAAGTTCTATCCCGCGATGATTAAGAGATAGAAATATATGCACCGTTGTAAATAAAAAATGTAAAAATTAAGATCAAATGGTAATTACAAGATTGTGCTTTGATACGCCACGTACATTGTATGCTGCCCTCCAAGGAATCTAGTAATTAAAGTGCACTTTTTTCTTTTTGAGGGACGATTCTTCCTTCTAGAAGCTCTCTTTGCTCTTAACACACTACAATTCTAAATCTTGTCATTCATCTGCTTTCGCTTGCCCTCGTTTTCTAGGGTTTCTTCTGTTATCTTTTGATCCGTACTGTCTAATTTGTTGAAAGGTAATTCCTTTTTCATCTTTCATCTATTAAAGTACACATCTCGTTTTCCTGCCCATGCGTAACTGAAACGCACCGTTTCATTTTTAATTAAAAATAAAATAAATAAATAAATATACAAACAAGCAAATAGAAAAACAAATATAAACTAGTAAAAACACCATGTGACCTCACCACCCAATTCTCATTCATCTCACATTCATTTTCTCTTCTTCGTCTCTGTACCTGAAACCCTCCCCTCCCTATTTTTACAATTCTTTTCCTCATTTCATCTCACCAAATTCATTCCACAAATCAAACACCCATAAGAAAAATTACACATATAAGCAAAGCTATTTCATACTACAAGTCATTTTGGGTAAAATTTTGGAGTTTTGAGTTAGTGCTCTAAGAGAAGGAGAAGAATACCCATCTATTGGAAGTTGCGACTCCTTGAGGTAATATTCATGAAATTTAGTGATGATATCTAGCATGCATGACTAAATAACTAGTATACTATAATCTTAGATTTCATTGAATCCCTTCCAAACCCTAAGTCTAACAAATTTGGGGGTTTTACCTTATTCTTTTATTTATTGGTAATGTGATCTTAAATAGGTTTTGACAAGAGTTGGATTGAATGTATGATGTTCAGATTCGGTGAGAATTGCTCCGGGGGTTATTTTGAAAGGCGTTGCTAGGAACGGAGTTGACTCGTCATATTTGTGAGTTGATGATAATCATTATCATATATTTTAATTATGGTTATTATTGATATTTTGCTTATTTTATATGTTAAAGTATATATCAAAACGGGAAACACACCATTTGAACATTTTTCTCGTCATCATTATTTATTTTCAAAGTCATCGATATTGATATATGTTATATTTGAGGTTACTTATGTATGATTTATAAAGTATTGGATTTGAGATGGAGATTTGATTGCATATATTGTGTGCACCAGTATTGATATGTTCTTGAAAATACTTTGTTGTGATAATTTCTATTTTTGATATGTTCCTCAAACTAGTTTTGACTAGTTTTGATATATTGTGAAACATGGTTTTGAGATTTGGGTTTTTGGAAGACTTTGACATTTATATGTACTCTGTTTGGATTGGATTTGGATTTATGATTATTATTAGTAAATTTTCAGTTGAGTTTTGATGGTAAATATTTTGACGTTAGTTTCGATTGGTTGTGAAAGATGGTTTTAGATATGTGTTTTAAAAATCACGGTTATAATAATGACGACCTAGGTGCACCTAGTTATGTGATTTCGGGTAGGGAGAGTTATTCCGTTACATGGAGCCACCCCTATGGAAAGGCCGCCATTAGGAGGATAGGGCTATCAACGAGATGTAGAGTTCCTAATCGAGAGATTTGTTGTTTTTCTTAGTCGAGATGGAGCTAGCTCTCGGGTTTATCATTGAATTTCATTTTCACTAAAGTTGGGTTTCTATATTTTCCTAAAGTTGATTATTTGATTCATAAAAGCGTATCAACTTTCTATATTTTCTTTAAGTTGACCATTTTGCCTTCTTTAATTTGATACCCGGTTTCTATACTTCCTATTGAGTTGTTGATTTAGTTTTTCACCTCTTTATAACATTGAATTTTGAATAGTCTTATTTTATGGAGAAATTTACAAGTGAATTTTCATGTGCTTGCTTGATTATGGATTAGTTATATTTTTCATGGTTACTACCTTTCTAAATTGATATTTGATTTGAGAAAATTAATTATTCGTGCTCTTGTGTGTTTGTCTTCTAGTTGGTGGTGGTTGTTGTCTCCTCACTGAGTCCGTGTGGCTTACCCCTTCATATTCTATTTTTTTCCATATTCAAAAGAGTAGCAAGCCTATAATAGATTCAAAGTTCCAGATTGTAGCTTTTTTGGTAGGTTCCCTTTGGTGGAAGACTCTTTTGTTTGTGTTTATGTTAAGTCAGTTTAACTGCAGCTATTGAGTCTAGGAATATTTTATTTTGAGATGTATGAATATTAAATATGTAAATCTTGATCTGCTGACTGATAATGTATGTTGTAGGAATATTAAACATGATTTATTTAGATTTTGGAAACGTTAAAAATACAGAGAATACTCTGTCAAAATTCAATAAAGATTGTTTTGAGGTAAAAGTCTTTTTTGGAAATATTTATTTATCATTTGATAAGTTTGGTCTTTAGGCTTCCTGGGCTAGTGTGTACTAGTTTGTGCGCCGGTCACGAGGTGGTTTTGGGTCATGACAGCAACAATATGCGTGTTCACAGTTTCTGTGTGCAACATTGTAGCTTTACATTTTCTTGATGCAAGCATGAATTTCCTTTTCCGTTGAATGTCTTTCTTTCGTATCTTTGTATTTGGATTTAGATTGATTTGGTCATCAATGCAACTTATTTATTTAAAATACTGCTTATGACTGTGTTTGTAACCATAATGTCATAATTTGCACCCACATCAGCCGTATTTCACAACCATTTTCCGCTGTATCTACATTCGAATTCGTTGGCCTTATTTATTTCTCGTTCTTTGGTTTCATGATTTCTGAAATGTATTAGGTTTTATAATTTTCTTCCAAGGTGATATATGCTAATCATGTTTTGCAATTGCCAAAGTTTTCAACTTTTGTTATTTTTTTTATTCTTTTTTTTCGGTGATTTAATCATAAGAGGTCTATTTCCTTTTTTTTTTTTTAAAAAAATTGATTTCAACTCATTAATATGCAATTTTCCTTGCAATCCTAAAAAGTGATTTCAACTCATTAATCATGCTTAAAGAATTTATCTTCGACATGGCTAAGTTTTGGAAGTTTCTTAGGTTGTGTTTTTTTATATCACTTTTGTCAGCTTTGAGTTGTGTAGTTGTTCTGCAGTTATTAAAAGACCACTTTTGCTTGCGTTCAGGCTCTGACACTTGAGAATATGTCTACAATAAAAATCAACTTGGATCTTATCCAGTGGATCGGACAGGACATGTTAGTTAAGGTTTTCTCCTATTTGGATGATCCTCGTGATCTTATCCGTGCATCAGCTGTTTGTAGGTCTTGGGAAGATTTTGGTAAGCTATTTGAGTTTTATTACTTGCAGTGCTATGATTTTATTATGTGAATCTTTATTTTTTAAATGATTATTCATTTGAAAAGTTTTTATGCATCTTATATTAAGTTTGTGAATTTTGATGGTTTGCTTCTAAAAGTTAAACTTCTCTAATGTTATATTTTGCCTTGGCCTGTAAAATTTTTTTAACTTGCTTCTTTCTCATTTGAAATATAAGGCGATGATTTGCTCATTATTATTTGGCAATTTGCTGTTCATATGGTAATAATATGAAATTTAAATATTTTGCAGTTATTGAAAATGACCTCTGCAAGAAACTTTGCTTGAAAATGATTCCTGAGGTATCTGGCGTTGTTCATAGCATTGAGACCGACGGCGACAACGTGATTGAACCTGATTGCGACAAGCGTGAGGGTTATTATACAAGACGGCAGTGTCTCAAGAGAAACCATAAAGTCTATGCCCAACTGGCTTTTGGTCTCACTCCTTTGAAAAACAACTGTATTTCATACATGAGAAATACATTTACAAATACGTTGGGGCGAAGCTCAAGCATAGGGCAAAGTGATCTTTTTGTACGTGATAATTTGGTTTATCGGTTATGTTCAAAGTTATGCCTTGTCACGGAGATTAATGTCCGTCCATTCAAAGGTTAGCCCTGTAGATGTATTGATGAATTCTGTATATCAATTTAAACTGAAAAATAAGTGATGTTGTGGATCCTGAACTTTTTCTTCAGCTGACAAAGTTTGTGATTCCTGTCAGCATCTTTTAATAATGGCATCCACATCTATTCAACAACGGCTGTCCGATTAAGATTGGGCTGTCAGAGAAATGACATGGAAATAGCTTCAATGACGGGTGTACCTAGTAGCCAATTCATCTGGAGCTATACTTCACCTATATTTCCAATGTCTCAGGTGAGTTGCACTTTGAACATATAGTTTTTGCATATTCTCCTCTTAGCTTTTCAAATGACTAAAAATAATGCTTGAGATTCATCTAATGTTTTATTCTTTTCTCTCTGGGTGTTACCATTTATTCATCTAATGTTTTATTCTTGTTTAATTTTATCCAATCCTACAATGAGACTTGGCATGCAGCTTGTTTGGATAATGGTAATTAGCTCTGATAGAGCATATAGAGTCTCTGGGTATTCGCCAAAAGTATCCATGATGGGTATCCTAGCGTGCGCGCACACACACACACTATATATATATATATTAAAGCTGCTTCAGGGTACACTGTTGTTGGGTTCATTTAAGAACACTTGGCAATTCAAAAAACAGAATGTGTCCAACAGGTGAAGTAAAGGAAAAGTGCACTCCACCACCCCGCCGAGTGCTAGGTGTGATGCATACCCAAAGAATGCGAGAGTCTGCTACAAATATGTGGGAAAGGGAGCTTTTTTGGTGCAACCAACCATTTATTCCTCTCTAAAGCTGAGAAGTAATCTTTCATAGCTGCGAATCACATGGGATCTTTGAGGGTTGGTTTGACACTTCAGTGTTCTGAGTTGGTAAAAAAACTGAAGGGTCTATCTAGTCTAGGGAGACTAATGCTAGTTTTGGTTATGGTTTGCATAGGGTGAGGGTTTGTTGGTTGGCACTTGGCAAGATTAGTTGGGATAGGTTACATCGGGAATGACAATGCAGGTGATGGAATAGATGGTGAATGACTAGGTTACATTGGGAGTGGTACTAGTATTGGTCGTTTGAGATGACGCGGGAGGGGAATTGGGATAAGGGGAATTGAGTAAGAGGTATTTGTATTGAGAGTGGTACTGGTAATAGTGGTAAAGAGTTCCTTGTAAGGAAATCTAGACTCGTTGAAGAGAACATCTGTTCACCCTTTATCAGAGATAGAGTAACCTAAAACGAGACGTTCATGCGAACGAAAATTTTAACTTGTGAACATTTTGAGTTCCGAGTAAAGTAAAGTAAAGCAACCACAACCAATCACCTTTAGAGAATGATAATCAAGATTTTGTTGAACAAGGGAGATGTAAGGAGAGTTGTGATTTAATGAGTTTGAAGGTAGTTTCTTGATGAGATATACAGCTGTAAGATAAGCATGGTCCCAGAATTTTAGGGATGCATGAATTTGAAGGGTTAGACCGCAATGTGTATGGGGACATATCAGTCTATTGATGGTACCTATATCAGTAAGATATTTGGTAAAGGGTCTAAAATCACTCCTAGTCATTTTGAAGGGATTCCAAACTGCAATTTAACCAGTCTTAAACTTTTTAAAAATGGACAATGAGTTCAATTGAACACTACTAGAAACATTATTTATTACATCAGGGAAGGCATGATACGGTAAATTAGAGATAGAGTTTAATACAAGACAAGAAGCAGTTAGATGAAGATGCAGATGATGAAGCTCACACAGAACATCTTCATCTTGTCTTACATCTCCATGGTGCATTGATTGCCTGAGATTTAACAAAACAGTGATTAGGATGAAATCACTAAATCGAGACATATCTTTGACAAATATACTAACACTTGGTAGATTTTGAGTGATATTTGAAATATGCATTAAGTTATGAATAACAAATGAAGTGCTAGGATTGTGACGGGATATAGTGGCATAACTGATCTATTATACTGACCGGACCGGCTATGGGTATGGTTCCTGGTTAAACCGATCCAACCGGCAGGTCTGGTTTCTAAAACACTTCTAGGAAGCATATTTTCTCCTCTCATCTATATTTTCTCAAATTCTTTCTCTTGTGGCTACGTGTAATGATCTGTCGGTAAAAAATTACTCAAGATCGGAATTTTATTTTTGAGGTGGTGAAACCTCAAGGTACCTGCTGAATTTAGCAAGCTTGGTTTGAAATTTTGTCCATTTTGAACTACATTTATTAACATAATAAAGTATTTTATGTCCGTTTATTATACAGGAATGTTACATGCACAATTTTAAGCTACCTGAACCTGTTCTGTGCATTGGAGGTATGCTGCTAGTGGAGTTATTTGGTAGAGGTCGAAAAGATATAGTGAATGATCTCTTCTACCCACGCTATTGTTGGTATGTTTCTAAAATCACTTCTCTTCCTCCGACATGCGCACACTGAATTAATGGCATTCGATAAAGAAAAAATACCGGAAAAAATGTTCACCGATTTATTTTGCTTGTGCTTTGTGTGTCAACCAAATAATAAACAGAAAAAAATGCTGTTCCTTGCATTCTATTGCTGGACTTTAGTATGTAACGAACTCACTCTTAGTATCATATCACAATTTTCATGTTTGCTTACATGTTTTTCAACTATTATAAATTGGATTACTATGGTGCAGTGCCTCGTATCTTGGAGTTGTTGCACGAACAATTTCTCCAGCGTTTGTTGTGATGATGCATCGAGTTGGAAGGTTCAGCCTAAAATATTACCCTCACGAGCACAATGAACATGAGTGTGATTGTTGGTATATGGGGCAGCTTGATTAATTCAGTGTAAGAAAATTCTGGTCGGTTACAATTGAACTTTCAAAGAAATAGTACTTTGTGAACAATTTAAATGGCATTATAGATTACTGACTCTTTTGTGGTGCGAATGCTATTGATACTTGATGATACCAAGTTGTTTTATGCACAAATTAGTTTTCTCAAGAACATATGAGTGTTAGTGTTGCATTGTTAATCGTCAAAATGATTTTGTTGATGTGTTTTTGCAAATTTATTTACTAACAAATAGAATTGCTTTTGGTAAACAAACCCTTATCGTTTTATTTGTTGAAGAATTTAGATTCATAGGGAAGAGATTGTTAAACAAACCCAATATTTTTGAAATCATTATACAAGTAACTTTTATTAAATAATATCATCGCAATGATATTCGGCTCCTCTACAGTTAGTGATCAATTTTAGAATATAAAATTGATCACTTTTTGAAAGGTGAACGTGTAAAATCCTAAAATTTCATAATTTTACATGTTTACCTTATAGAAGGGGAAACCTATTTTAGATTCTTGAACTTGTAACTTATTTTTACAGAGACAATTTTATATTTTTAAGTTGTTTACAATTTTCAAATATTGATGCTCTTCATTATTCTCTCGCTAGTGCGATATTAGACATTGTACCTAAAGTTGAGGATGCTCCCACTGATATGAAGTCAGACATTGCAGCAATCCAATCATCATGATGATCCACAATTTGAGGTGCAATGTCCGACTTTGCATCAGCTCAAGAATCTTAAGAATTCGAAATTGTCTCATAAAAACATGAGTGGATCATCTCTCGTGGGTGCTGCATGTGGTGAGATTTGGATTTGACAGTTGTCTGATTTAAAATATTATTTATAATTTAATTTGGGAATAGGATTCTCTAACTTTCATTTTCCTACCTTTGGTGTGCCTTTAAGCAAAATGAGAGAAAAGGTAAAAATGTGGATAAATTTTGGAGGAAAAAGATGAAAGGGAAAATAAAAGATAAGAGATATAGAAAGAAAGGTACGTTTCTTTCCTACCATAAAGGTAGATGATCTTTGTCCTTTAATTTGCTTGTGAGTAATCATAACTGTTTCATTTCAAAATTAATAGCTGAGATCTATAAATGGGCGTAGCAGGTTCGAACTTGTCCAAGTATTATGTCCCTATCAATTCAGCTAAATTACTCATATTGTCCCAAAATAATCAACCTTGTTAATCAATTCACACACTTCTTTAGCAATTTTTTAGCATAGTTAATTACTCAAGACTAAGCCGTACATATAGTTGAATAAAAAAGGTTAATTATTTTGAGACAATATTTCTACAACTGCATCAATTATTTTCAGACATAAGAAATTTGTTAGGAATGAACTCTAGTTGACACATAGAAAAGGGGCAAATAGAGCGCAAGGGGAATTGTGAGACCTGGAGAAAGAGGAATTGCGCAGTAGAGAGAGTGAGCGATGCGATTGAGGCCAAATATATATTTTTTCATTTCAGGTATCATTCATACAAATTCTCCTTGTATTAGTTTTCAATGTGTAGTTAGTTAAATCAATGTTTCTACTTGTGATTTTCTATCATTCAGCGTTGTTAGTCACTAACTTGTTGGTTGGTTTTGTTGTAAATTGTAGTGTTTTTTCTGTTTTTTTTAGAGTTACTGCTTTGTGATTTCTACTATAAATGTTGCTTTGACATCAAAAAAATTACGAGGATGTTTTGTGTTTGATTAATGTTAAGCTAAGTGAGTTTGGGGTTGTATATTTGTAGGTGGGTTTGATAAGGGAGTAACTTGATAAGGTGAGTTTCCATCTTTGAGTAAATTAATTTCACCACTTTATAAATTGGTTTTCTAGCACCAGAGGCTGTTGAACTTTTGCAAAGAGTCCAAAGAGTCATGCATAGCAATGTTGTGTCACCTAGATCTATGAATGTAGTTTTTCAAAGATTAGGTTTTGCTATACAAAAAGGTTTAGCGGCGCAACTTGTTGCTCGTCTACCTTTTATTCATGTGTAATTATTTATTCATATATATATATATATATATATATATATATATATATTAACAACGAAAAAATTGGTTATTTAAAGAAAAGATATATGAAATTTTAGAGGTCAACGTTCCAGTGACCATGTCGTGTTCGGTTTATGCGTCCACGCTTTCATAGATTATAATACTAATATCGCTATTCTGTAAGTGGTGAGTGGGGGCTAAATCAAGAATTGACGGTTATTGAATCCAAAGTTCGTACAAAACAATGACGGAAAAATGATTTTTCCAAACGAAAAAGGTGTTGGGGTATAAGAAGTGGTTTGGATTGACAAAGGGTAGCAGAAATGAGATGGGAGGCAAATAAAAAGAGAGGTTGCAACGTGTTGTTAAGTGCAAACTGTTGAATATTAAGGCGATGGTGATCAAAATGGTAAGAGGTTCAAGGCATACATGAGAGGTTGCGACATATCCCTCGAGACCAAGGCATTCAACTGGTTTTGGAGGAGATAGGGATTGAGAGGTAAAGAGAGGAGTTGGGAAAGGCGATATGGTCTTAATTCCCTAGTCCATATATTAAATGTAGACCGTCTATGAATACAAAACTTCTATGCCGCGATGATTAAGAGATAGAAATATATGCACCGCTGGTAAATAAAAAATGTAAAAGTTAAGATCAAACGATAATTACAAGATTGTGCATCGATACGCCACGTACATTGTATGCTGCCCATTCAAGGAATATAGTAATTAAAGTGCACTTTTTTCTTTATGAGGGATGATTCATCCTTCTAGAAGCACTCTTTGCTCATAAGACACTAGAATTCTAAATCCTGTCATTCATCTGCTTTCGCTTTCTCTCGTTTTCTAGGGTTTCTTCTATTATCTTTCGATTCATACTGTCTAATTTGCTGAAAGGTAATTCCTTTTCCATCTTTCATCTATTAAAGTACAGATCTCGTTTTCCTGTCCATGCCTAACAATATACGTGTTCATAGTTTCTGTGTGCAACATTGTAGCTTTATATTTTCTTGATGCAAGCATGAATTTCCTTTTCCATTGAATGTCTTTCTCGTATCTTTGTATTTGGATTTAGATTGATCTGGTCATCAATGCAACTTATTTATTTAAAATACTGCTTGTGACTGTGTTTGTACCCACAATGTCATAATTTGCTCCCACATCAGCCGTATTTCACAATCATTTTCCGCTGTATCTACGATCGTATTAGTAGCCCTTATTTTATTTCTCGTTCTTTGGTTTTGTGATTTCTGAAGTGACATAATTTTATTAGGTTTATAATTTTCCTCCGAGGTGATATATGCTAATCATGTTTTGCAATTGCCTAAATTTTCAACTTTTGTTATTTTTAATTTTTCGGTGATTTAATCTTAAGAGGTCTATTTCCTTTTTTATTTTGAAAAACGAAATTGATTTGAACTCATTAATATGCAATCTTCCTTGCAATCCTAAAAAATTAATCTATGGAGAGCTACTTGCTTGCAGAATTTATCTTTGAAATGGCTAAGTTTGTGAAGTTTTTAAGTTTGTATTTTTTGATGCGGTTATTAAAAGACCACGTTTGCTTACGTTCAGGCTCTGACATTTGAGAATATGTATACAATGGAAACCAACTTGGATCTTATCCAGTGGATCGAACATGACATGTCATTCGAGGTTTTCTCCTATTTGGACGAACCTCGTGATCTTATCCGTGCATCAGCTGTTTGTAGGTCTTGGGAAGATTTTTGTAAGCTATTTGATTTTTTTACTTGCAGTGCTATGATTTTATTATGTGAGACTTAATTTTTTAAATGCTTATTCATTTGGAAAGTTTTTATGTATGTTATATTAAGTTTGTGAATTGTGATGGTTTGCTTCTAAAAGTTAAACTTCTCTAATGCTATAATTTGTCTTGGCCTGTAAAAAAAATTCACTAGCTTCTTTCTCATTTGAAATATAAGGTGTTGATTTGCTCATTATTATTTGGCTATTTTCTGTTCATATGGTAATAATTTGGAATTTAAATATTTTGCAGTTATTGAAAATGACCTCTGCAAGAAACTTTGCTTGAAAATGATTCCTGAGGTATCTAGTGTTATTCATAGCATTGAGACCGATGGTGAAAACGTGATTGAACCTGATAGTGACAAGCGTGATTTAATGAGGTTGAAGATAGTTTCTTGATGAGATATATAGCTCTAAGATAAGCATGGTCCGACCGATACAGTTCTTAGTTCTTACCAGTTCAGACTATAACAAAAGTGTGTGCTGCATTTAAAGGGAAACCGATACGGTTCTTAGTTCTTACCAGTTCAGACTATTTTAGCTGGTCCGACCGAATATTTTCTGGTATAGTGGCACAACTGATCTATTGACTGGATCGGCTATGAGTCTGTTTCATGGTTAAACCAATCCGGCCAGTCTGGTTTCCAAAACACTTCTTGGAATTTTATTTTTGAGGTGGTGAAACCTCACGATACCTGCTGAATTTGGCAAGCTTGGTTTGAAATTTTGTCCATTTTGAACTTCATTTATTAGCATAATAAAGTATTCTATGTGCAATTATGAAATTTGAAATGCGTTGGTGACATTATACAGGAATATAAGATGCAAAATTTTAAGCTACCTAAACCTGTTCTGTGCGTTGGAGGTATTATGCTAGTGGAGTTATTTGGTTGAGGTCGAAAAGATATAATAGATGATATCTTCTACACAAGCTATAGTTGGTATGTTTCTCAAATCTCCTCTCTTCCTCCGACACGCACACACTGAATTAATGGCATTCGATAAAAAAATTATACCGGAAAAAATGCTGTTCACCGATTTATTTGCTTGTGCTTTGTGTGTCCACCAAATAATAAACAGAAAAAAATGGTGTTCTTTGCATTCTATTAATTGCTGGACTTTAGTATGTATCGAACACACTCTTAGTATCATATTACACTTTTCATGTTTGCTTATATGTTTTTCAACTATGACAAATTGGATTACTATGGTGCAGTGCCTCGCATGTTGGAGTTGTTGCGCGAACAATTTCTCCAGCGTTTGCTGTGATGATGCATCGAGTTGGAAGGTGCAGCCTATAACATTACCCTCACGAGCACATTGAACCCGATTGTGGTTGCTGGTTTATGGGGGAGCTTGATTATTCAGTGCAAGAAAATTTTGGTTGGTTTCAATTGAACTTTTAAAGAATTAGTAGTTTAGTACTTTGGGAACATATTTTTAAATAGCATTGTTGATTATTGACTCTTTTGTGGTGAATATTATTGATCTGAATTTGAATTCTCACCTTAATTACCATCAATTACATTTTGAATATGTTTAAATTAAATTTCATACTTGATGATACCAACTTGTTTTATTTGATCATTGTAAATATTTTATGCACAAATTTGTTTTTCTCAAGAAATGAGTGTTAGTGCTGCATTGTTAAGGGTACGTTTGTTTTTTAAAAATGATTTTTATAGTATATTGATTTTGTGTTAATAAATTTTAAAAAATAATTTTTTTATAAAAGCTTCAAATGAAAAATTTGTTTAAATAGCTTATCTTAAAATGTCATTTTATGTATTTAATCATTTAATTACAAATTTTTTTGGACCATAAAATTTTAAAAAAATCTCTAAAAATAAGCTATTCAAATAGCTTTTCATGAAAAACATTTTTTAGAGATAGTTTTTTTTTTTTGACACATAGAGATAGTATTTTAAAAAAACAATGTGTTTTTTATTAAGTTAACATCTCTAACATGTATTTTTTTTTATTTGGTCAAGTAACCTAATAGCTAGAAAATGACTCTATTATTGTATAAAAGAATAAATTTAAAATACTTTTTACTATTTTTAGTTAAGTTATTATAAAAATCATTTTTAAAAATACAAAGGAAAAATCACTTTTTTTAAAATCTCAAACAAACACACCCCTAGTTTTTGTAAGAAAAATGAGAAATTTTAGAATTAGAGTAAATTAATCAAATGCACCTATCAATTGAACTCTAAAAATTTATATCAATCAATAAATTAAACAAAAGCACCTATCTTGGTGAGTGGCAGGCAGGCATACCAATCCGGCAACTACCTCATCAAAAGTTCATTAGCAAATAGTATAGCCAAAATTTTCTAACATATTGTTGACTTTACTAAAGAGATAAAAAGATAAAACAAGCTTGAGTGATATATATATATATACACAAATTAATAAATGAATTATTTTTGTAGTGATTTTATTTAATTATTTTGGTTTAAACCGGGTAAGTATCCTCTATGCGCAACTGTAGAGATTAATCTCTCGAATTGGATAGAATCATTAAGGATGATTAAAATTCTCCCTTAAAAAAAATTAATTATTTATTACAATTATCTTTTTTTTTTTTGGTTTACTATTTTGTTTCTGGTTTACTATCACAACTATCTCTTCAAACTTGGTCTACGAAACAATTTATATTTTAAATTAATTAAATAATTAATATATTTAATTTATAATAGACTAGTAAACATGATTTTTTTTATCAAGTATGATCTTAATCACTCTATTGGACAAACAAACATTAAATTTTTATATAACTTTATTTTCATAAATCTAAAATTAGTAAACAATAAATGAATTGAAATGGACATTTATTTTTTTTATCAAATAATCCAGTGACTAAAAAAAATATATAATCATTAAAGTAAATAAATAGAGCGTATCAAATTTCGACCTCTACATATAAAATATAAAGTCTCTATTAACTAACTGAGTTAAGCTCACTATGACCTATGACATTTATTTTTATTAAAATATAAGTGTCATTTTTGCTGGAATAAATATAAATATAATTATTTCATACAAATATGCCAAATGGAACCGTTAGTTTTTTTTTGGTAAGTTTTTGGAACCGTTAGTTCAATAAATAATAATTCATCTAAATTCTTAAAAAAAATAAAAAATTCCTCAGCTCCCAACTGCCACTTCTTCTTCTTCATCTAGTTCTTCCAATTCTCAAAACTTTCATAAAACATCACAAACCAAACCTCTAACTAACTCATCAACTATCACCTCATTTTTCATCAACCTAAACAAGTTCAACCTTCTCCCAAAAAAACTCGCAAAACGCGCAAATTTAGAGAGATCAATTGATTATTTAAGCCTAATTGCGATCATAATCGCAAAATCCATTTCCTTAAACTTAAATACTTAACCCCTAAAAACTCATCAAAAACAAAACCTTTCTATATTCTCTCATCTCAACCATAGTCTCAACTATAACAATCATTGAGTTCTGCCGTGGATACTCTGGTCTCGACTAAAAATTTCAACCATGCTTCCTCGTAAACTCTTTCAATCTCAACCGTCCACTTTAACCTTACCAAAACCACCACCTCACCACCGTCACCACCACATCCTAATCCCTCTCCTCGCCGCAACCGCCGCCGTACTATCTCTCCTCCTTCTCTTCACTTTCCTCTACCGCCGCACCAGAAAAAAACACGCAACCGCATTCTCCACCACCACCACCACTGACGACGACAATCCACCTCACCGTCTTTCCTACTCCATCCTCCGCCGCGCAACAAACTCGTTCGCCAACCCACTCGGTCACGGCGGCTTCGGCACCGTGTTCTCCGGCACACTATCTTCGAATCCAATCGCTGTTAAGCTTATGGATACTTCATCTCATCAAGGTGAACGTGAATTTCATAATGAACTTTTCTTCGCTTCGAAGCTTCGTTCTGTTTATATAATTCCTCCGTTAGGGTTTTCGTCTGATCCGAAACGGCGTCGTTATTTACTTGTTTATCCTTTGATGCAAAAGGGTAATCTTCAAGATGCGCTTTTGAAGCGGAAGTGTTGTGAGCTTTGTAATTGGGAGAAAAGATTTGAAATTGTTTTGGATATTGCTAAAGGAATTTGTTATCTTCATTCTTTTGATCCTCCTGTTATACATGGTGATATTAAACCTAGTAATGTTCTTTTAGATTGTGATTTTAAGGCTAAAATCGGTGATTTTGGACTTGCGAGGTTGAAATCGGAGCCGGTTAGGGTTGATGTTGAGCTGTTGGATGTTAACAGTGATGATGAAATGAAGAAAAAGGATGATGATGTTGTGATTGATGATTGTGGATCAATGGAGAGTTTACAGACTGGGTTTTTTGAGGAGGGTGGTGGTAATTTGGGTGTGGAGCAATGTTTAGTGGCTTCGCCGGAAACAGTTGAGATGAGAATGACTATGACGATGGCTATTGTAGCGTCGCCGGGGTTTGATAAGGGGAGTGTGAAGAGTGAGAAGGATGTTGAGAATAGTAAGAGGAATGAGAAAGGGTTAACGAGTAATGAGGTCGTGGGTTTGATGCCAGTTGGGGAAGGTAAGAAGGTGAAGGATTATGTGATGGATTGGATTGGTACTGGTAGGGAAGTGAAAAGTGAGAAGAGTGAATTGGCGGGCGTGAAGATGGGAAAGAAGGAGATGAAGGAGAAGAAGAATAGGAAGAAAAAATTGGAATGGTGGGAATCAATGGACGAGGAAAATGTTGGGATGGTGGAGAAGAAGGAGAAGACAAAGTCGGTGAGGGAATGGTGGAAGGAAGAGTATTGTGAAGAGGTTGCAAAGGAGAAGAAGAAGAAGAAGATTAAGAAGACAAAAAAGGGTGTAGAAAACGATGATGACATTAGTATTGATGATAATTGGTGGATGAGTGATGATGCATATGGGGATAAAAAGAAGGAAAAGAGAAGAAGTAGGAATACTCGCGGTAGTGGTGATTGGTGGTTAGACGGATTGAGTGGCGAGCTATGGCGAGCACGCAGAAATAGCTTTGATTCAGCTAGTGGAGACATTCCCAAAAGTGGTGGTGTGAGTAGTACTCCAAGTATGAGAGGAACTGTTTGTTATGTTGCTCCCGAGTATGGTTATGGTGATGATGTCTCCGAAAAGTGTGACGTTTATAGCTTCGGGATCTTGTTGCTTGTTATCATTTCTGGGAGGCGCCCACTTCAAGTGACGGGTTCACCATTGTCAGAGTTTCAAAGAGCTAATCTTTTGTCATGGGCACGTCACTGTGCCAGAAACGGGAAGCTCATTGAGCTGGTTGATGAGTCTATTCAGTCATTGAATAAGGACCAAGCTCTGATCTGCATCAAAGTGGCTTTACATTGTTTGCTTAAGTCACCTGTTCGGCGTCCTTCAATGAAAGAGGTTGTCGGGATGCTTAGTGGCGAGTTGGAACCACCCCAATTGCCTGTTGAGTACTCACCTTCCACTCCTTCTCGCTTTCCTTTCAAATCTAAGAAGAAAGGCCAAGGCCGGTAAGTTGGTTAATAATATTCACAATCACATAAACTGATAAACAATTTTCAAATGTTTGATATTGTATAGCGATATAAGAGCTAGGATCGATCTATGTTGTCACCATAGATAGGAGTTTACTTTCTCTCTTTTCTTTTCAATTTTTCTTGTGTTTATACCACTATAGCATATGGTTTGGAGTTTGATTTTTGTACATTAACTTACTTCATATAATCTTTTTCATACCGATTTGTAATATAATTGATTGATGGCAAAGGACTGAAGCCGTCATTGTATGTGTAGTTCTTTGAACTCTCTTTTAGAAATGAATTAAATACTAGCAGCATACATTTTACTCACACCTTTTGTCATGATCCATTGTTCTTTATAGCTTTTTGTAAATTTTGTTGAAGCCTTTACATTTGTGATTTGACATTGATAATTTCTGTCTACTTAGGAGTCATGTTATTCATACATTTTGTAACAAAACATTGAAACTTGAAATTAATAAATCATTGAAGTGTAATCTTCCTGTTGTAGTGTAGTAGTGAAAATACACCAACCAATTTTGGTTTTGGAAACTGTAAAAAAAACTTCATTGAAATAAAATAAAACTCACTACAAAACATAAGTGATGCTTTGAGTCAGACCGCAAAACATACTGTTGATCCTTGAACTTGATTCCTTATGGTAGATCTTACTAGCCTCTTAAGATTACGGTTCTTCCTTACCTCTTTGTCTTGTTCATCAATGTTGTTTTGGACTTGCAATTCAATCGAACCTTTAACTTGATGATTTACCGAAGACTTCAATTTCTTCTTAGTCCACCAATATCGTCAACTTGATTCATGTGATTATCATTAAGATCACTGGGTTTCATTTTCTTATAATGTCTTCAGGAAAAGCTTGCACTAACCAATCTCTAAATTCCACAATAATACAACATGGCTTCACAATGTTTTCGACATTCTTGTATTGGTCCGTAGTTCCATTTGTAGGTGTCAATAAGAGGACGCTTCTCGAGTCCAACAGGATGATGTACCCTTAGTATTCTTCGAGAAAGTTTTCTCGGGCAGTCTTTTCCTCATCGTTGCAACTGAGTGGTCGAGAATGATTTCTTCTATGTGGACTATGAGGCTGTCTCTTGTGGTATTGTCGTTGTCGTAGAGATTGTTAATAGGCTGCCTCTTATAGGCTAGAGAACCACAAGTTTTTGCCTATTACTAACTTGTTTCTATCATAGCATATTATATTGTTATATTTGTAGGATTGAGAGGTGAAGTTGATTAGGCCTAGTTGTTATGTCTTGTGACCAGGAATACATGCTTGACCGTGGTAGGGGTATGTGTGGGTCTCCAACTTGCTTATACTGAGCATTCAACTAGCCTAAAAGGGGACATTAGTTAAGTGGTTACTATATTATTTTTTAACTCGTTTTAAACATATTTTTACATAGCATAAGAAATTTGATTAGGCTGTTTTTATTTGTTTGTGATAAAACTCATAATCCTAGGATGATTTTGATTATCGTTATAATCTCTCATTTACCTTGTTTTATTTCCAAGGACGTTTCTTAATAATATTTCTATTTCCTTTCAATTGCTATAAAAATTAATTTGTTTCACATTAGTCTTTGTGGATTCGATACTCTTTATTATAACGATAATCTCGAGCATTTAAGAGGCTATCATGTTGTCTCTAGGGTGGAGGAGTTTCTTGGATCGTGATTATCAACGACCAATTTCACTTGTTTTTGTTATTTTCAGTCTCTGTGTTTGAGAAAGACAGGGAAACTAGTAATTTTCACTTGTCATTAAGAAAGGATTTAATAAATTGGTTACGTTTAGTAAAAAAAAGATAAAAAATAAGTGGTTACGTCTTCTATTTTAAAAGTGTTTGTGATCATCATCCATATCTTGATTGATTTTTTTTTTAGTAATCACAATTAATTCATGTTTAATTCTTCATCGTATGAACACAAAAACAGAGTTTAAACTTAAGTATCATTCCTTCCGTCTTATTTACAATTACAAGTAGGGATGGCAACGAGTAGGGTCGGATGTGAGTTTGGCACTACCTAAACCCGAACCCAAAGGGGTTTTCGGGTGGCAAAATAGCACCCAAACCCGTTGGGTTCGGTACCCAAACCCGAAATTATATTAACAAAAGTAAAAAAAATACGGAAAAATTCAACGAAATTACAGTCTACAATATGCTAACATTGTTTTCAACATTAAAATAAGGATGAAAAATAGTCTACAATGTTAAAATAGTCTATAATATGCTAAGTAAGAGAGATAATTATAAAATTTAATATATAACGGGTGTGAGTTTGACACTACCCAAACCCGAACCCAAAATATCGGGTGTCACCCGAACCCAAATCCAGTCAACTCGGGTTTTACCCGTTGACTCTGGTTCGGGTTCGGGCGAGCCCCATGGGTTTGGATACTTTTGCCATCCCTAATTACAAGCAAAAAATTATTTTTTAGATTTAATAAACAAGTGATGTATCTTTTTTTGGTCGAGACCGGGGTATCCACCGCCGAACGCAATGACTAATCCCTCGCTAGATTGGAGGCACCTCGAAGGGCGGGATAGCTGGCCCAAGGATTTAACGCTGCTCCATACCCAAGGTGAGAATCGAACCCTCGACCCTTGGTTAAGGGAGGATGAACCCACTGCCGCTCAACCACACCCCTTGGGTTAAACAAGTGATGTATCTAATTTTATTTATCGATTAAATACATTATTTGTTCAATAAATTAAAAAATAACTTTTACTTATAAATAAAGCCGAAGAAAATATTCTACTATGTTTAACGTCAAGAAAATCATAGAAGAGACATATAGTTTTCGTAAAAAGTTCAAACTAGATACTTGTTTTGACGCATCCAAACTACAAACTATATATATATATATATATAGACATGTTTTACTCATGTGCCTCTTATACATATAGACATTTCTCACACTCCCCCTACCTAGGGGTGCTCAAATCCAATCCAATCCAAAAAATTAACCGAAAACCGGACCGAAAAAACCAAAAACCAAAAATAACCGAAGTTTTTCGGATGTTTTTGGACCACTTTATATCAAAACCGATCGGTTCGGATTTCGGTTGACTTCATGAAAATCGAACCAATCCAAACCGAACCGAAGTTTGTGTCATAAACTCAACTATTTCTCTATTTTTGTTATCCAAAAAAAATTTATTTCTCTTTTTGTAAAGCGCGTTAAAATAGAAAACATTTTTCTACAGTAGCAACACACATAAAAATTATTTATGTTCTCTCAATTCATCACCACCTTCTTTAAACCACTTTTGTCTCTTTATTTTCACCTATAGCAATGTATTTTAAATCTAACAATATAATTATTATTGTAGTTGCTTGCATAATTTTTTTTAAAAGTAAAAATTATTTTTAATTGACAAGTATTTATGTTTATTTAAAAACCGAATATAACCGAACAAATCGAACCGAAGTAAACCGCATAAAATTGGATCGGATAAATTTTTTAGCCATCCAAAAATCGAACCAAACCGCACACTATTTTTTCTTTGGATCAGATGATGTTTTGCCTCATAACCAATCCAAACCCAACCGCGAGCACCCCTACCCCTACCCACCCCTCATTTCTCGCGCACCTCCTATATATATATATATATGAGGGTGCAAGAGTAAAACATATGGAAGAAAGTTAGCAGTCCTCTATATATATATATATATATATATATATATATATAGGATTGCTAACTACGATCTATGTGGGTCAATGTTAGCAAGTATGACCCACATGAATTACACCGCGCGCCCCCACCCCCCTTGTATTTTTTACATGGGTCATATTTACTAACTACGACCCACATTGTCGTAGTTAGCAGTACCTATATATATATATTTCAATAAATTAAATTTTTTTTTTAATTTTCTACTGAAATGTGAGGATGTGAGATTTTTTAGGATCATAGTTATTGTAATTATTTGGCTTCATTTTATTTTTGATATTTTATTTTATTTCTACTGGTAGTGTTATATATTTTTTCCTTCAGAATTGTGAGGATGTGAGGATTTTTATTGCACTTATTGGTCTTATTTTTTTTTTTGGTACAATTATTGGTCTTCATTTTATTTGTGATATTTTGTTTTTTTGGTTACCATGTGACTATTATATTTTTTTTGCCCAAGAGATCGAGGAGCAACATTAGTTGATGATGAACCAACAAGTCTAGATTCACTGAAAAACTCAACAATACTACTCATACCACTAGATGTCGGCCAATTTGCCGGAATCAGATCTATTTTCATCGATTCACAGTTATTAATCGTAGGAGCAACAACAACAACAATAGAAAATAGATCTGATCCCTATTATGTTTCATGTTGTTGTTGTTGCTCATGCGTTTTATAACTGTGAGCTGGTGAAAATAGATCTGGTTCCGACTAATTGGCCGACATCAAGCGGTATGAGCAGTACCGTGGAGTCCTTCAGTGGACCTAGGCTTGTTGTTTCATCATCAACTGTTGTTGTTCCTCGACTTGTTGGGGAAAAAAATATATAATACTCACATGGTAAAAAACAAAACAAGAATAATAAAGAATAATAATTAGGTACCAAAAATCAAATGAAGACCAAAGGATTAATATTTTTTTTAGGTCAGAGAATTGAAGGAATGAAATCTTTTTCCGACAGCATGGTGATGAATGCGGTGTGGGAAATCTCACACGAGAGTAACTAATGATTAATCAGGACGGCAAGATCAAAACTTAATGGAAGGTGCACTATGATTTGGATCTATTCGGATTAATTTAAACAAGTGATAAATTAAAACAAATAGCTCAACTGTATAAATTCGAGACATAATAATTAAGCATCACCAAACAAGAATTCATACAGAAAATGGAGAACCAAAATTGATAAGAGAAAGCATAAATGGAAGAATAACATTGCTATTAAATCATACCTCAAGAAATCATGAGCGAGTTCCTTACACTGAGTGAATCGAAAGAGAGATTTAGTTCTCTATTAGCAAGCAGGTGGCTAGGGTTCTATTACGTGAATGCAGAATGATCAACCTAGGCTACATTTTCAGTATTTATAATGCAATGAATATGGGCCATAAAACAATTGGGCCGAAAACATAATTTATTCTTCGTAAGTCTGAATCATTGACATGTAAATATGACTCCTTTACGCTTTGAATTGACTTTTGACTTCAACATGAAAATTGTAGTTCTTTATCTTATCTTTCCAACACATTGTATCACGCCTCAACCCGATATTCTTAGCCCCAATTATGGTCTGCACAATGAAAAAGAGTCAAATTACTGTTTACTACAAAAATAAATAGCAAAACTGAAATATTAGGAAAACTATACCCTACTTAGAAAACATGTTTAAAACACTAAAATAGTATGAAAAGTTATAAAATTGCCATAGCATAGGATGAATAAAAGTGCACTAAAAATGCATTGATCACCCTCCTATATATATTATATGAGATGTATCAAATGAGAGGAGTGTTATTATGAGAGATGAGAGGACTAAATATTAGCCATTGGATGAAAGTGTACACACAGATTACATTTTTCACAGCACAATTGTAAAATTACTCTCCTCCTTCCTTTTTTTTTTTTTTTGATACTCTCTGTACATTTTTCACAGCACAATTGTAAAATTACTCTAATGTTTATTGCTCTCCCAAATAATTTTTGATTAAACCCCTTTTTAATTCCAGATCTGCTAAAAATAACCTATGAACTAGAAAGCCATGAATTTTTTAAACGAGTAGAAATAACAATATGTTAATTTTGTTAGCTTAATTCTTTGGCATCCATTAATGAATAATTTGCATTTGTAAAATAAGAACAATGAAAGAAAAGAGCAGTTGCATAAATGGATTTATTTGTCCAAACTAAGACCTCTCCAACAATAATAGCGTTAGAAAGAAACTTCAATTACTCTGATTTGAATCAACACTTTGAAAATTAATTGCACATAAACATTAGAAAGAAAACTCCATTAACAACACTGTGATTTAAAATTGTAATTAATTGTTGTTAGTTGCTGCAAAATTGCAAGAAAAAAGTTCGTTTGTGGCTGATGAATCTGAAGAGACAAGACGGCAAGAGAAAGGAAAAGGGAATCACATGGGTGTGGATATTTAAAATTAAAATCTAATCTCAACCGTTAATTTTGATCCTGTGGTTGTTATTTAACCATCCAGTGATGTTATTAGAACACCATTTTGCAAACACCAATACAAACACCATACTGTATTATTGTTCATATATACTTAGTTTTATTTTTTTAATTATTTTTTCTTTTTCTTTTTCCACTTGATTCTCTCTCCTTCAATTCTTTTTCTTCCGTCATCGGAGAGGAGACACGACCACCCATGGCATCCACCAATAGTCACCACTACATCACCGACCACCACCTGCCACAAACAGTATCTTCATCCTCCATCACCGATTCATCACCGATCACCACTACCACCGTCCTATTGACAAACAATAACTTTAATTCGTCCTCAAACAGTAACAGCGGTGATGTGGTAACGTTGAAGGTTGAGAACGGTGCAATGACGGTCGGTATTGTTGTGTAACCGTTCAGATCTTTGATCTCACCTCACCTCCATTAATGTTTTGAAAATATTTTTCTGGCGACGGAGATGATGAGTTTTGAAGACGAAGACAACTTAACACCAACAGTGGAACGAGGTGGTGGTGTGGACATGGTGGCGAGAACGAGTTGGTGGTGGAAAAGGACAAATGACAGAGGGGGAGAGGTGGTGTTGTGGTGGTCAAGGGGATGAAGTTGCAGGCAAATGAGGGAAGAGAGTAAAGGGAAAAGAAAAAGACATAAGTGGTTTGATATAATTGTCCATGTTTTAATTATGGAATTGACATTAGTGTCCTATGGTTTTTGAAAGATGTGGTGTTTCTTTAACATTTCTGTTTAACCCTCTCATCTCTCACAATAGCATTCCCTCTCACTAGATATGCCCTATATATATATATATATATATATATATTATGTTGAAACTTAAACTTAAGTACCACCCATTCCGATCTTATTTACAAGTAAAAGTTATTATTTAGATTCATTAAACAAGTGATGTATCTAACCTTATTTATCAATTAAATATAACACTTGTTCAATAAATTTAAAAATTAACTTTTCCTTATAAATAAAGTTGAAGAGAGTACTGTATTATGTTCAACGTCAAGAAGATCATAGAAGCTAAGAGACCTTTTTCTTATGAACCCATAGAAGAGACATATAGTTTTAGTAAAAAGTCCAAACTACAAAAAAGACGCATCCACATATATATTTGCTAACTTCCTCTCATATGGGAGGAAATTAGCAAGTTTTCTCCCACATGTTTTACTCGCGTCCTCCCATGTATATAGACATTTCATGCTTTTCAATCAAATATGTCTACTCTTCAAAGAAAATTTATGAGTTTTTGTATTTACATTATTAGAATAGTATAAAAATAACTTCTACAAAAAATCATAATTTTTTAACAGTTGATGAATTAAATATGAAACTTTAAGCGCAAACACTTCAAAATTCATATTTAATTCATCCCTAATTAAAAATTACAATTTTTGCAAATTAATTCAATTTTTATTATACTGAATATGACTGCAATACATAATTTAAAATTTTAAAGTATACACATAATAAGTTGACTTAAAATAGAGATCAAAAATCATGTCAGAGAATTTTTTAGAGACTAAAAAGTGCAAAAAAAAAATCGAAACAACTAAAGTAGAAGATTCAAAAAAAATATATTTAACACTTAAATTAATTATACAAATATCATATTTTTCAAATTTAACAAGTGATTTTTCATAGTAATGAAATGTTTTAAGCATATTTCTGTAAAAAAAAAAAAGTGATTTTCCACTCCACCAAACCTTGAAATTTAAAATTATTTATTTTCTTTCTGTTGATATGCTTTGCAGCTATGGCAATTGACCAAATAAATTTACAACTATATACTTGCCGTCGCTATAAAAACAGTGAAAAACAACATTTTGCTGCAAAACGTGATTTCGTGTTTATTTATTTATATAATAACTATAATATATACATGCCGCCGCTAAAAAAACAGTGAAAATCCACGTTTTTTTAAATCAGAAAATAATAGTACTATCAATTATGGAGTCAATTGAAAAAATATATAATATAGATTTATTTTAATTGAGGAAGATCAGAGAATTTTTATTAATCAGTGAAACTAATAGTAATAATAATCATATTTTAAGTGGCTTTGATGAGATTTGAATTTGACATTTTGAGATTATATATAATCCTAAATTTATACTAACACTTCAAGTATATAAAAGATGAAATGTAAAAATAAATTAGAAAATAAACTTAAGTTAAAAGTTAATTTTAAAATTATAATTTTTTTAAAGAAGGAAATTATAAAATTATAACTATAAGCTATAATTTCTAACTTTAAATGATTAAGGTCTCTTTGATTTAAATAATAAGATGATGGATTGTTTAATTTAAAATATTATTTTTTGAAGAAACTAAAAGAGAACAATATAATATTGTAAAGGCTTAAATACAATTTTGGTCCTCTAAGTATTTTCAAAGTTTCATTTTGATCCTTTAACTATTTTTCGTTCTATTTTGATCATTTAACTTTCATTCCGTTAACTTATTTGGTCTTAACTGTTAGAAAAATGTCAAAAACGAGAGGTAGAAGCCTCTATTGAGAAAACAGACATCAAGTTTGGATTCAGCGGGAATAATGAAAGGTTTAGGGGTATCATTTCGTAAGCTTTTGTGACTGGAAAGATCACCGGTGATGTGGACGTAGACGGTCATGGAGGAAGTTCCGTACGCGATGAAGAAGAAAGCCTCTGGCCACGTAGCGCTTTCCTATTGGATCTCACTCCAAAGCCACCAAATCCCTAAGTGCCACGTACGCAAAATTATCGTTTTTGACATTTTTTTAACGATAATTAGAACTTAATAGATTAACATAATGAAAGTTAGAGGACCAAAACGGAACGAAAAAATAGTTAAAGGACCAAAACGAAACGAAAAATAGTTAAAAGACTAAAATGAAACCTTGAAAATATTTAGAGGATCAAAAGTATATTTAAGCATTGTAAAACTATGATCTGAGTCAAATAAAAAAAAATTGTGAAGCTATCCAAGCACAAAATGTGTCAAAAATTGAAGAATTAGAAAGGCCCAAAAAAGAAAGAAGAAAAAATACAACCCAGAACAACAAAACGATGAAATCACACATGCAATGGAATACCCAAAATAGGTGAAGGGTTAGTTAGTCCACAGACAAATTCAAAAAAAAAACTAAAATTTGTACTTCTAGTACTCTTCTATTTAGTTAAAAAATGTGTTTTTTTTCAAATAATTTAATAGTTAAAAAATTTCACTTTAAAAGTAAATAAATAAATTATTTGATGTTTGAACCAAACTCTGTATATTATGTAACGTCCTATCAACTAATATAAGATCACGAGAACAAATACATTTTTAAACACCCAATTTAATCCTCAAAAACATATTTTATTTATCATTGTACTTCATAATAATTGCATTTTAACCATCTTTAATTTGAATACTACCTCCGTCTTAATATATAAGACTTCTTTTGACTAAATGATATTATTTACTTATCTTGTTTTGACCGTATTTTTCATAATTTATAAATGTAAATATTAACATAGAAAATCTTGTTTGATTTGTTTTGATGAATATTTACAAGATATCAAATTTTTATAATTTTTACTAATGTATAAATTAAATATATTAGTGATCAAAATTGTGCATTGACGAACGTGCAACAATCAAAATGAGTGTTATATTTTAAAACTGAAATAATATATATTAAAATAATTACACATAAACAAACATAAAAATTACGTACGATTTGTTTGCAATTATGTTACATTTAGAGACACTATTCTATTAGCAACAACAACAGCTCACATTTAGAAATCAAAATGAATATTATATGATCTTATTTTAAATCAATATATCCACTTAAAGTAGTACAATGAAAAACATTTTTGTAATTCATAATTAATAAAGATGGATTGTTCACATTCAAAAGAAAGAGAAAGCACTATGACCCACAATAATATAATTTTTTTCATGAACCTATGTCCCACAAGAATAATAATTTATGAATATAGATGAAATATAAATAAGAACACTTATATGTGGCAGGTGAGATATATGGATCTTATCTTACATGTGAAGGATTTTGAGAATCCAAACATATCTGGCAAATTTAAAGTACTATCAAACCCTAACAACTAAATATACTTCAATTTACTTGTAATAGTATCTTTGTCAACCCCACAAAAAGATAGTATACACTATCATCAACCCAAATAATTGAAAGTTCAAAGTTGAGTTGATTTTTAAGTTTTGATTTCCAACTTAGCTTGTTCCCTTCTTTCCACCTTCACCAAAGATTTGCATGATCCTTGCATAAAAAACAACCTCAAAAATTATCACTACAAGATTATAGGATATTGTTATTGTTATAGTAATATATCATGGAAGAAAACAAGAAGTGGATGCATAAAGAGACAGAAAGACAAAGAAGGCAAGAGATGGCTAACCTTTGCACATCCCTTAGATCACTTCTGCCTTTAGAGTATATTAAGGTAAGCACCTTGACACAGGTTTATTTCATTATTACGTTATTTTTCGATTAAATTGATCACTTGTCGAATAAATAATTTTAGAAAACTATTACATCGATTCACAATTCTAGCAAGATTGAAAACAAATCGGCTATATTAAATGTGATTCTCTTGGATATCGAAAACCGAAAGGAGAGTATCCATTGCAACAATTTCAAAACTTGTTGTCAAATACTAAATTTGATGTCCATTTCAAAGTATATTAGTAGAGTCACAATTCACCACTGTATGTGTTGATTGACTTGCGATGACCGGAGCTTCCTCTCCAACAATGCTTTAGAGATTTAGAATAGGTGTCCTCCTCAACTCGGTCTCTTGTGTTGATGGCTGATGTTGTAGGCCTTCCTCGTCCCCGAGCTTAGTTCCTTTCTTGTTTATGTCTTGTTTGTTTTTTTTCCATCTCATAAGAAAAAACAATTCATCACGTTAAGAACGACTAGCCAATTCTACTCGGCTCAACTGTCACTAATCCATTAGATTATTTATTTGTTTGTTTGTTTTTCTGGTTCTCCACAACTCTCGTACCACAAAATGGTGCTACGGTTAGGATCCGTTAGATTTAGGGAGGAAAATCCCTAGAGTTGATTGTCTCTCTAAATCTAACGGTTCTTACAGCCATTATTGCATTATGGTGCTACTCCAGTCGTAGAGATCCAATTTGTTTTTTTCGTCTTCTATAGCCATTATAAGTATTGGTATGATTTTATAGCACATATTTGATTATAAGTTTATGATCATTATTAGGGAAAACGCTCAATTTCTGATCATGTGAATGAAGCAATGAACTATATCAACCACTTACAAAACAAGGTGAAACAATTACAAGTTAAGAAAGAAGATTTAATCAAGGTATCTAATTTGAACAAAAATCTCCCTCAAAATGACTCTAGTACCACCAATTTTCAACCACCCTTTGTTATTGTTCATCCTTTCCCTGGTGGACTAGAGATTGTGTGCAGTTACTACTCCAACAAATGTTTGTTTCCTTTGTCAAAAGTGCTAGATATGCTGCTCAAAGAAGGGCTTAATGTGATAAGCAGTAATTCAACTAAAATAGAGGACAGATTCATATACACTATACGATCCGAGGTATAGTTTCTCATTTAATCGTCACTCAACGTGTAAGAGTTATATTTACTCCTGCAATATCAACGAGTTTCAGTTTAGCACTGTAATATTATTTTATTTTTTTAATTACCTTCTGTAATGTGAATATTTCACCATTTACCCCCTCAATTTTAAATTAAAATATATAAAGCTATTTTCATAAATTATTCTCAAAGTATTAAAAAAGAAATTAGAATTCGAATTTTGATGAAAAAAGTCTTTACTAACATTCACTTTTATTCTGTCTTGAAGGATCAGATGATGACAGATATTGATTGCTCTCAACTGCAAAGAAAGCTTACCGAATTAGCAATATCATCCTCAAGTAATTGATTAATATAATACTCAGTTAAACAATTTTGTGTGCATGCATGACAAAAACATTTTAAATTATTTTTGTTTCTGAATATTCATGCATGTTTTTTATTTAACTATATGTTGCAGGTTTGCAAGAGAATTCATCTGAATCTGGAATTCACAATATGTTGAGATTCAATTCAAGTTCATAGGAGCATGCATGCAAGCACTACTCCATGAGTTTATCAATCATTTTTTCATTGAAGTTAGAAAGAATAGTCGTGCAAAAAGTTCATGTTGATGTTCAATATATACACGTATTTTCTTAAATCTTGAATGATTTTTCACAAACACTGACTCGTTTCAACGTAAAGAAAAAAAAAACAATAACAAGGAATATCCAAAAAGATATAGCTGGTCTTTGGTGCTCTTAGATACACCTTAGAATTGGTGTTCTTTCTTATAAACACATATATTCAGACTATCTCGTAACCAATGTGAGACATCTTAACATCCCATTACGTGCAGCGCTATTGGGCCTGGGGCGCATATTGGTGGATGAACTGATCAGAAACTTGATAGCAGGCAGCAATGCCAAATTGAATTGGACCTAACTCAATAAACATATATTCATGTGTCATCTCATAACCGATGTGAGATTCTTAACATGCACTCTTGTGTCCTGCGCTATTTGGCTTGGTGTACAAATATAAATTATGGATGACTTGATTAGAAATTTGATAGCAGGCGCAGCCATGCGAAGTGGCCCAGCGCGAATCGTGGAGAGACTCTGATATCATTCTAAAATTAAGAATTTGGAATAAGTTAACTTCACAAATCTAGTTTGTAAGGTGAGGATTGCCCTCACTTCTTTTATATATAAACATATTCGGGTCATTTCACAATCGATGTGGAACTTTTAAAGATTGAGAATTTAGAAAGCTCGAAATAATACTATTTTCTTTGATAAGGTAGTAAGTGTTGAGCAATTGGTGGGTGTAACTTTTGGAACTAACTATTTCAATTTACAAATCCATTTGTTCTTGGCACGAGTCCACGAGGAGAAAATACATGGTGATGAGATTATTGTACATAGCGGAATATTCGGAAACTTAAATTTTTTGTTTCTTGTAGGAATTAAACAATATAATTATCGAGCACATCTGATATCAATCGTAATAAAGAAAAGGAATAAAAATTATAAATAAGAGACATCTCAATTTACAAAACCACGGATGTCTAAATCAAACAAATAAATTTACAATAATCAAATAAGAGTACAATTAATATCTTCCCACTAGGAATTGACAAACAAAATAATTATCAACAACTATAGTGAAACTAAAAAGAACAATCAACCTTACACTTAGGACTCGTTTGACCCGACATAACTTTTAGTTTTCTATTTTTTTAAAATGAAATAGAGAAGTATAAAATTGAATTTAGTCATATTTCTCCTTAAAAGTATTAGAGAAATGAAGTAAATAAATAAAAAATAAAGAGAAGTAGAGTCAAATATAATTTTTTTCTTTTTTACTATTTTTAAGAAGAAGAAAAAAAGTAGAAAATAAGTCGGACCAAACGGGGTCTTACAACTCAAGTGGGTATTCTATAGTGATACAAAGAGAATACAAAATTTCTCAAAATAATAAATATCTAATTTGTGGGCTGCTCTTTTTTTATTTTGTTTTTGGTTGGGCCGCTCATTTTTTGTTTGCGCAGACACAATTGCCTTTAGGCTTAGCAATAGGGATTTATGATGTGGATATTGATTTCCAGAATTTAAAAGTAAAACCAGTTATGCAGTAAGTAGTTTTAAACTGTATAATTATAATTTTTTTGACAAAAAACTGTATAATTATAATTGAATGGTTCATATATCAACTTTTATATTAAATTAAAATAAAAAATTAGCTTAAAATTTAGACCATCTAATTTAGGGGTGGCAAAACGGGCAGCTCGCCCCGTTTAATCCCACCCCATTTAAGCTCGCTCATAAAAGGTTGGGGCGGTGCGGACTTACTTAAGTGTTTGTGCTCAAAATTCAAGTCCGCCCTATTTATCGGCGGGTTAGCGGGCTGGTCCGTCAAAGTCTTCTTTTTTTTTTTTACAATTTGATTTACTATAAAATTATTAATCATTAGCATTATCATTCTTTAAGTAGTTAGCGATTGTTAACCATTTGATCTTTATGCATTTTCAATCATCAATAAAGATGCTCCAACATCACTTGCGACACCAAGTTGTTTAAGTAATGTACATCATGAAAGTTTTATTACTCGATAGGGCTTTCTCTGTGCATCACAACTTCAACATCTGACAACACATATATATGTTTGATGAAGTTTTCCATGGTCTTCATCATGAGTTGGATCTATCAATGTCTTTCAATCGTTATTCTTCTATGAACTCAACTTCGCAACATCCGAAATGTTTCTTCATAACAGAATCATAAAATCTGTAACAAACTCCATAGTTACGGATGTATCCAAAAACTCTTAAGTGGTCATAAGACCGGACCAAATTATTATGGTACTTCATATTACAATGAAATACATTAGGACATGCACATTTGTGCTCATGGTAAAATAAATATTTGGAAAGCAAGAGCAAATCCGATTATTGATCGATAATTAAAAGTTTACAAATTAGACGTTTGTACCTAAACCAAGTTTGAAGTAAAATGCAGATGAGTAATTTTAAGATTAATAGGTTTTTACTTCATTAAAATGTGGGCGAATTTTGGTTTAACTTCTTGCAAAAATTTTTATTATACCCTCTGCAAAAAAAATTGGTTACTCCTACAATGTGAAGATTTTATCATTTATCCTCTTTTATTGACAAATAAAAATTCAATTGCCAAGTCAATAAAAATGCATTGTTAGATTACCAAAAAGTCAACATATGAAATCTTCATATTACAAAGAATAATAATAAAAAAAATTTAGGAGTAATCCAAAACTCAACCACATTACATGAGGATAAAAGCCTATTAATCTATTATTTTATGCAACATTTAAACGTTTTATCATTTGTTCAATAAAATAATTTAATTTCCCTTTTACATTTTTTGGATGTTTTGTTTCTCATTTAAAAAACATAGTTTCCACGGATGTTGGTGATTTTAGTATCAACAATGTATTTTGATATAATGTGATTTACTTTAGGCCAATGCAATTATGTGTTAAGTTTGAAACGAGTACGGGTAGTGCGGAGTGCACGCTCGTCAAGCCAAACGTGTAATTGAATACGGATAATAGAAACAGGCTGCCGTGTAATTGACCCTTGTGTTAGAATTGCCTTTGAATCTCATTGGAATGGAAAAAGGAAGAAAAACAGATTCTGCCAAGCACGCCTAACGTGCTCCCAGACACGCGCAACGTGCTCACCTGCAAGAAAGTTTCTGCCAGGCACGCGCAACGTGATGGAAGGGACGCACAACGTGCGCGCGACCAGATATGAGATTTGTTCCTTTGAATATTCGTAACCCTTGCCAACAGACATAACCGGTTTTATGAAAAAAGTGTTATTTGGTATGCATCAGTTCGTTTTCTGTTATTATAAGGAGTTATTTGGCCTTGGTTTCCATAAGAACGAAAATATATACTTCCTCTCTACATTCTGATTTGTTTTTCTATTGTCAGAAACAAATGGTTCTTCGAGAATTATCCCCGCAAAGATTTCGTGAACCCAGGCAAGAATAGGGTCGAAATACTTTGTTCGGAAAGTGAACAAACACGATTTTTGAAGATATCCAGGATTATCATACCTATTCTCTAACAAACAAACAAAGTAATTTTTGTGATAATCATGGTTGGAGGAGGAAACACCGTCAAGGAGATAACTAAAAGTTTCGGAAAATTGGACAAGTTTATTGCACAAGACTTCAGGCGTTGGCAGAAGAAGATGCACTTCATGTTGACGACATTGAAGGTGGTGTACGTTGTGTCTACACCAATTCCAGAAATTGGGGAGGATGAAACGGTCGAAAATGTGAGACGCCGATCAAAGTGGGAGAACGACGACTACATATGCAGAGGACACATTCTTAACGGTATGTCTGATCCCTTATTTGATATTTACCAAAACGTGGAATCTGCAAAGGAATTGTGGGATTGTCTTGAAGCCAAGTACATGACAGAGGATTCATCCAGTAAAAAGTTTCTGGTGACCAATTTCAACAATTACAAAATGGTTGAATCAAGGTCTGTCATGGAACAAATACAATGAACTCCTCCGAATCCTTGGACAGTTCACACAACATGGATTGAAGATGGATGAAACAATATCTGTTTCAAGTATCATAGATAAGTTGCCTCCTTCATGGAAGGATTTCAAACACAATCTGAAACATGGAAAAGACGAACTGTCTTTGATCCAACTTGGAAGTCACTTGCGCATAGAGGAATCTCTAAGAGCGCATGAGGATAACAAAGGAAAAGGCAAAGAAATTGCTGTACCCTCGTTTAATATGATCGAAGAGGGTGGTAAAAATGATAACAACAAAAACAAAGGAAAGAAGCGTGCTTTCAATAACAAGAAGGGCAATTTCGGTGTTCACAAGAAACCGAAACTAGAATGCTGGAAGTGTGGCAAAACAGGACACTTCAAGAAGGATTGCCGCTTCGGTAAAAAGCACGACAACGCGAATGCAAGTGGTTCAGAAAAGAGGTCTAAGGACCAATCCGAAAATCAAGATCAGAAATTAATTTGTGATTTGAATAGTTTAATTAAACATTCAGTTTCAATAACTTCTGAGGCATTTTATGTGCAGGATGATGCTATCGCGTGGTGGATTGATTCTGGCGCTACAACACATGTTTGCAAGGATCGTTTCTGGTTCAAGACTTTCGTTCCAGTGGAAGACGGTTCTGTCCTATACATGGGAGATGATCACTTCGCTCCCGTTGAAGGCAAAGGAAACGTGGTGCTAGAATTCAGTTCTGGAAAAACTATTACTTTGTTTAATGTATTGTATGTTCCTAAGTTATGTAAGAATTTAATTTCTGGTCCTGCATTAAATAAGCTTGGATACAAGCAAGTGTGTGAATCTGATAAATATGTATTATCAAAGTCTGGTGTGTCTATAGGATTTGGATATTATAATAATGGTATGTTTATGATGAATTTGAATGGAGTTCCTAAAGATTCTGGTTCTATATTTATGACTTCTTCGAATGTTATCAATTTTGAATTATGGCATGTTCGTTTAGGACATGTATATTATAAACGAATGCATGAAATGTCTAAAGATGATTTAATTCCTGTTTTTAATGAAAATAATGAAAAGTGTAAAACTTGCATGTTAACAAAGATCACTAGGCAACCTTTTAAAAAGATAACAAGAAAATCCGTTATACTTGAATTAATACATAGTGATTTATGTGATTTGCATGCTACTCCATCACTAGGGCATAAAAAGTATCTTATCACTTTCATAGATGATGCATCTAGATTCTGCTATGTTTATTTATTACATACTAAGGATGAAGCTTTAGATAAATTTAGAATATATAAAACTGAAGTTGAATTACAACAGAATGTGATGATTAAAACATTATGTACGGATAGAGGTGGTGAATATTATGATCCTGTATTTTTCCAATCCGTAGGAATCATTCATGAGACTACGACACCTTATACACCTCAACAAAATGGTGTGGCTGAAAGGAAAAATAGAGCTCTTAAAGAAACGGTGAATGCCATGTTATCTTACTTTGGTTTAAGTGAAGGGTTTTGGGGAGAAGCCATGTTAACGGCATGCTATTTGTTAAATAGGGTTCCTCATAAAAGGAATAAGACTACCCCATATGAACTTTGGTATAAGAAACGACTCAACTTACACTTTCTACGTGTTTGGGGTTGTAGGGCCGTTGTTAGACTTCCGGACCCTAAAAGGAAAACTTTGGGTGAAAAGGGTGTTGGTTGCATCTTTGTTGGATATGCTGAGCATTCCAAGGCTTATAGGTTTTATGTTATAGAACCTAATGACTCGATCTCTATTAACACAATTATAGAATCGAGAGATGCGATATTTGATGAGAATTGTTTCTCTTCTACACCTAGACCAAAGGACCTTATGCCAAAATTGGATGAATCTCTAAAGGATGATCATTCAAATGAAGTAGCAAGTGAGACATTCGAACCCCGTAAAAGCAAAAGAGCTATAAAAGCTAAATCTTTTGGTTCTGATTTTCAACTATATTTAGTTGAGGGATCAAAGGACCAGATTGATACACAATACTATTATTGTTATAGTATAGAAGAGGATCCAAGAACGTATGATGAAGCTGTGAAATCTCGAGATTCTATGTTTTGGAAAGAAGCAATTGATGAAGATATTGGTTCTATCATGGAAAATAATACTTATCTGATTTACCACCTGGTTGCAAACCATTAGGTTGCAAATGGATCTTCAAAAGGAAGATGAAAGTCGATGGTACAATTGACAAGTTTAAAGCTAGATTGGTTATCCAAGGCTTTAGACAAAAAGAATAGATTGATTACTTCGATACCTATGCTCCAGTTGCTCGTATCACTACTATTAGATTGTTGATTGCCTTGGCAGCCATTCATAATCTAGTAATTCATCAAATGGATGTCAAAACAGCATTTCTGAATGGTGATTTGGAAGAAGAAGTGTATATGAAACAACCTGAAGGATTTGTAATGCCTGGAAATGAGCATAAAGTGTGTAAGCTAGTTAAGTCATTGTATGGGCTGAAACAAGCTCCGAAGCAGTGGCATCAAAAGTTTGATGAGGTTGTTTTGTCTAATGGTTTCATTCTAAACCAAGCTGACAAATGTGTATATAGCAAATTTGATACATCCGGTAAAGGAGTTTTCATTTGTCTATATGTTGATGACATGCTGATTTTTGGCACCGACCAAAATCAAGTTGATAAAACAAAGAATTTCTTGTCATCATAGTTCTCCATGAAAGATATGGGAGAAGCGGACGTTATTCTTGGTATTAAGATTAAACGGGAGAATAAGGGGATTGTAGTTACACAATCTCATTACATTGAGAAAATACTCAAGAAGTTCAATTATGAAAATTGTTCTCCAGTAAGTACTCCCATGGATCCGGGAGAAAAGCTCATGCCAAATACAGGTAAATCTGTGGATCAACTCGAATACTCAAGAGCTATTGGCTCCTTGATGTATGCTATGATTAGCACTAGACCAGATATTGCTTTTGCGGTAGGAAAGTTGAGCAGATTTACTAGTAATTCTAGTAGACATCATTGACATGCGATAACTAGGGTATTTAAGTACTTGAAGGGCACTGTGAATTATGGATTTTCATATATGGGATTTCCTTCGGTGTTAGAGGGTTATTCGGATGCTAGTTGGATAAATAATGTTGAAGATTCATCCTCTACAAGTGGATGGGTGTTCTTGCTTGGGGGAGGTGCCATCTCATGGGCTTCCAAGAAGCAAACTTGTATAACTAGTTCCACAATGGAATCTGAGTTTGTAGCATTAGCTGCTGTTGGTAAAGAAGCAAAATGGCTAAGAAACTTGGTATATGAGATTCCAATATGGCCTAAACCGATATCACCAATTTCTATCCGTTGTGATAGTAGTGCCACATTGGCTAAAGCATAATAGTCAAATATACAATGGAAAGTCTAGTCATTTGGGTATTAGACATAGTATGATTCGGGAATTAATCATGAATGGGGTGATATCAATTGAGTTTGTTCGGTCGCAACAAAACTTAGCTGACCACTTGACGAAGGGGTTAGCTAGAGACTTAGTGCAGAAGTCGGTAATTGGGATGGGATTAAAGTCCATTTAAATCTATTAGCTATGGTATACCCAATTCCCTTCTAATACAACGTTAGAAGCAGAATTCAATGTGGAAAGATCATAATTAAAGATTGGAGCAATTGTGTTTATCTTCCCGAGGCATGTGCTCAAACCTGCAAATGATGGTAAGGTTGAAGTATATCTTCTTAATGGTTCTTTTGAAAAATTGCAAATGCATGTGCAAGATTAAAAGGATCACCTATGTAAGCATGAAGTTTTGTCGCTTTAAGAAGTTTGGACTTGGCTTCCTATATGCTTATTAATGGATAAGGACACATGGCTTGTAAAGTGTTAAGTGTGAATAGTAGAGTATTGTAATAAACATATGTGTACTATATCTTCAGATATTCAAATGGATTGACGGGTTCAATCATTGTGACACCCCGATTTTCGAGTATTTGGAATGTGTATTTGTACTAAGATGAAAATTCAATCGCAAGACATTTTCATTTATGCATCTGTTTGATCGTTATATCTTTAAGTAAATCAAGGATTATACTAAAATGGGGGGAGTTTGTTGGTGATTTTAGTATCAACAATGTATTTTGATATAATGTGATTTACTTTAGGCCAATGCAATTATGTGTTAAGTTTGAAACGAGTCCGGGTAGTGCGGAGTGCACGCTCGTCAAGCTAAACGTGTAATTGAATACGAATAATAGAAACAGACTGCCGTGTAATTGACCCTTGTGTTAGAATTGCCTTTGAATCTCATTGGAATGGAAAAAGGAAGAAAAACAGATTCTGCCAAGCACGCCTGACGTGCTCCCAGACACGCGCAACGTGCTCACCTGCAGGAAAGTTTCTGCCAGGCACGCGCAACGTGCTGGAAGGGACGCACAACGTGCGCGCGACCAGATATGAGATTTGTTCCTTTGAATATTCGTAACCCTTGCCAACAGACATAACCGGTTTTATGAAAAGGTGTTATTTGGTATGCATCAGTTCGTTTTCTGTTATTATAAGGAGTCATTTGGCCTTGGTTTCCATAAGAACGAAAATATATACTTCCTCTCTACATTCTAATTTGTTTTTCTATTGTCAGAAACAAATTGTTCTTCGAGAATTATCCCCGCAAAGATTTCGTGAACCCAAGCAAGAATAGAGTCGAAATACTTTGTTCGGAAAGTGAACAAACACAATTTTTGAAGATATTCAGGATTATCATACCTATTCTCTAACACTGTACATTGAGATTAATTAATTTTGATATAATGTGACAAATATTATATAAACATAAAAATTACACATGATATTATAGACAAGATATAAAATTCCAACAGAAAGAAGCCAAATTTGAACTGCAACAGCTTTATGAACTCAAATCCCAACATGAGTATAGTCTAGTCAATAAGGAAACTCTAGCAATCCTAAATATATGTTGCCTACTACATAAACAGTTATAAAACCATACACCAAATTAGTATTTTTAGATGAGACTTTAATATATAGACATTATGAAAGAAAATATATAGGACCCCCCGGCCCTCTTAATTTATGCAAAAATGATGCTGTCTACATAAAGCATTTTAACACTTAATGTGAAAAAAGTATATATGAGTTGCATACTTGCACCCTCTCAAAATGACAAATTAATTACAAAAATTAATGTGTATTATATGCATAAGTTTAAGATCATGAAACCCTAAAAATTAGAGTAGATAACCTTAAATAATATACAGCTACATATACATATACATATAAAATCAAACCAATAAAGTGTTCATCCGTGAGTATTATTAGTTATATCAATCAATAAGAGAGACATATATAGTTCCTATTCAAATGTACGAACATGGATTCTCTATGTTGCATGTTTGCATGCTATTGGTTGCGTTAGTGTCTCGGTATACTGTCGGATTTAGATCAGATGATTTTTAATTTTTATTTAATATAAAATTTGAATGTTATTGTTTATTTGAATTTAATTCAGTTCGTATAAACATTACACTTAATATATAGAAATTGTGATATATAATGACAAGAAATAATTGAGGTATGCAAATTTTTCTTATAAAAAAAAATTGAGTCTCAAATTTTTTGGTTAATGACTCATGACCGTATATAAATTTCAATAATACAATATAATTGTCTTGAATCTTGATTTTGATGGGTATGCTTGATCTAATTTTATTTTCCATAAAAAATTAAACGAAGCTACTATAGGTGAATATAAGAAGTAGTAAAAAATTTACCATAAAAAATGTTACATATATATAGCTGCTAAAGGCAAATAAGAAGCATGCAGCCGACCTAAGGAAAGGACTATAGGTCTTATAAATAAAGTGAGAGAAAGAAAGAAAGAAAGAGATATATTGCCATTTACTTGTCATTCTGTGTTTCCATAGCTAACGGTTTTTAGAAATGCAAGATGTGATAAAAAAGAAACAACAAAAGTGAAGAATAGGTCAGAGATTGTTTAGTTTACATTTGTATGTAATAAGTGTAAGAGCTAAATATATTTTAATCGTTTTTTTTGACTAAATATTTTAATTGATATAAAATAGAAATATTATAAATTTAGTGCTTATTTAATTTTTATATTAATTAATTTTATTCTTTATAAAATTATTCTACATTCATTTTTACTCATTGTGTTGTTGATTTTGCAATAATGACTTCAAATTTTATTTCTAGACTCAAATTTATGTTACTTTTATCATGAGTTTTTTATTTTTAAAAAATTCATATTTAATATATCTCATAATCTAAGCCATAGAACAATCATCTTTTCCGTCTCAAAAACTTGTCATTAATTCCATCGCTAAATGCTATAGACATATTTACCACAATTTCATCTTTTCCGTCTATGTGTTTTCTAT
This sequence comes from Trifolium dubium, assembly GCA_951804385.1. NCBI lineage: Eukaryota > Viridiplantae > Streptophyta > Magnoliopsida > Fabales > Fabaceae > Trifolium > Trifolium dubium. The sequence goes on from OX638066.1 coordinate 40,881,899, forward strand.
CACGATGAGTATGTTAGGGCGCGTTACCTAGTGATGGAGGGTCTCAGGTTCAATTCTTGGTGACCACAATTTTACCAATTCATAAATATATATTATTATTTGCAGTTCAAAAAAAAAAAGTATGTTAGAATCTCAATCACCTATTATAATAATTTTTGTTAAATTATGGTGGATCATCGCGATTCTGACATACCGATCGATCATAATAGATGTTTGTATAAATAAATAGATGTCCGATCCATGATTAATGTATAGTACTAATTTATTTTGATATTTGCAAATATTACGGCTATTTATTTTAAAGAATAAAGGAGTACTAATATATGTTAAATATGTTACAAGTGTGAGGATATTGATGATGGAATACAGCTTCAAAGTTTTGCAGCTTTTATACAAATTAGAAAGTGAAAGATGAGAATAGGATTATATAGCAGTCACGGGGAAGCTATTACTATTGCTATTAGCACCCTACGTTACTGCTACATATGCAGCTAAAATATGTAATAATGTTATAATAGGGATGGATCAAAACACGAAATTCATGTTGATTCAGTATTCTGAATTTCTGAATAAAAATCAACACACACACACACACCTTGTCTATGAAACAGAATTTGATGTTACTTGTCGGAAAGAAGAGATATTAAAGTGCTTTGTAGTATTAACATTATAATTCTTTCTTTCATTGCATGCACAATATGGTTTGTGTTGTCTCTCTCTAAAGCATAGAACATATGATTAGTATTAGCCAGCTATATATATGTACATATTATGTATATGTATATTCATAACTACCTAGAGTAACTCTCATGACTATAATATTCACTGTACATTGTCATTGTTCAGATTCAATTGCATGCAAACAAAAGAGTAACACTTTGTTTTTTTAATATGTTTTTTATTTTATTTTAATTTACAAAGTCAACAACACACTTTTAAAAAGGTTGACTAATAGCATAAGTGCATAACTAAATATTGTATTTAAAATATAAATGAATTTGTCCATTATTCGAATAATTGAATATAGAGCTCTCAATTGGGATGATATCGGTCTTAGTTTAACCAATGTTTTATGTTCAATCATTAACTTAAAAATGCAGTAGGTTAAAAAATTTAGCAAGAGTTTGTCATTCATTTTGATCTCACAAGATTCAAAGGATTAGACTATGTAATTGTGCCCAGGAGAAGAAAAAAAATGTTAGGGTAACATGTAAACTAAAGAAAATGTATATAAATGAAATTTCCAATCACTAATATATGTTTTTCTTCTTTATTGTTTGAAGCTGCTCTAATTGGATGTTGTTGGATGTCCATTTAGATAAAGAGCATATTGTTAGAAGTCCCATATTGGCTAGAGATATGACATATATAGTCAAATGTAGTGTAAACCTCAACTCTCAAGCTAGCTTTTGTGGTTGAGTATATGCCTCTCAAATTCTAATATAGTATCAGAGCCTATCATAAATTCATCTATTGTTTGTAATTCTAATACATATGAAATACAGTAAACTATACTAATGGACACCCATAGAACATTTTCTGGATATTAGATTGAGTGTAGTCACCGTTGAATACATGCTGTCACTGAAATTGAAGTCGTTCGATTGAGATCAAACGATTAAAATTTTAAAATTATCTTGTTTAAAGAACTCAAAGTTGCAATAAAATCTAAACCGTCCGTCTGATTTTGATCGGACGGTATTGCGACCTAGTAACTCAGCTTGACTGTATACTGCACTCACAATTTTTAAATCAGCACGCCAAGGTATACCATATGATTTAATTGTATTTAGTTTTTAAAAGTAATTTTTAGATAGTTGTTATATTAATAACACAAAATTTTCCTTATAATAATTTCCTAATGAATCATAAAAGCTTATAGCAACCATAAATTAGCAGGCTCTATTTCCGGTACTATCATTTTCTCACATTTTTTTTGCAGGCTTCTGTCACACTCAACCAATACTAATCCCCTAATTAGTTAATCAGAAACACAATTAAATACAAACAAATGAGAGTGCAACTAAATTACTAATGCTCAGAACATTTTCACAGTGGATAAGCCATATGAGGGGACCAACAGCTGCAAAATAACTTGCATTGAGAGAGATCCTCAATATACCATAAAGCTATTGGTACATAAATTCTATCTCTACTATTAACCGTACACAACAACCAAAAACTATAGAAGAAAGCTTCCCTAACAAAAAAATTAGTAGAAAAAGGGCTACATTAATAGTTGCTGAAAATCAAACCTTAATAAAATAACAAGACTAAAAATATAGAAAAAAAATATATATTGCAAGAACACAACAAGATCATTTGTGTGAATTACACAAGATTATAGAGGAGCCAAAAACTAATGACGATCCTCCGAAGATAAAATATTAATGCTGGGTACGGAGATCATGGTTTTAAATTGTGGTTGTCGTAGATGCAGTTGGTGGTTGCAGTTGCGGGCGTTGCAATTTTGGGTATTGCGGTATGTGTGACGCACATTGCAAGATGAAATGATTTTTAATATTCACAAATTATCATAAGTGAAACCATGCATCGTACTACTACTCTATTTATCCACTATAATAGAATCTTAGTTGTTATGAATATACATTATTTTTTACATAATTTTGTATGTACATATTGATGAGATGTGCTTGAATACAAAGTTAAAGACCGTTAAAAATTAGATTTTTCATTAAGTCTTTTTTGGTCGAGACCGGGGTATCCACCGCTGAACACATTGACTAATCTCTCGCTAGATTGGAGGCACCTCGAAGGGTGGGATAGCTGGCCCAAGGATTTAAAGCTGCTCCATACTCAAGGTGAGGATCGAACCCTCGACCCTTGGTTAAGGGAGAATGAGCCTCATGCCGCTCAACCACACCCCTTAGGTTAGATTTTTCATTAAGTCTAAAGCATTTTGGTATTAAAATTTTAATTTTTGGTGAAAAAATTTAAACAAATATTTCTGAAATCGTTCTATATATGCAGTTATATTGCAGCCTATCATAGGCTGGGCCACATAGATTTCAACATGAATTTTAATATTTTGCACCATATAATTGCATTTATGCCATTTTTTTCATGTGTATGTAAGCCAATAAACCCAGTGGCAGAGTTAGAAATTATTTTAAGTTTGAGTACAAATTTTGTCTAACAAATAAATATCAGTTTTATCATAAATTAATTTTTATAAATTTTAATTTACCTCAATTTTGAACAAAAAATCCCACTTTTATATTAAATTAACCCCTAAAAATCACAATAGAGGGTTCACTCATCAACTATGCAGATTAACCTCTATCCCTGGATTCTAAGTACTCATCCACCAAAAAGAATGATGATTGATCAAGTCCAACAAATGAGAAGTCGATTGCACTGAATTTTTGAAAATGTGCTGATTTCTCTCTGTCCAGATGACCCAAACACAAACAAGCCAAATGAGTTGCATAAAAGATCTTCGATCCCGACTACCACCTGCTGCAAAGATAAACTGTGAAAAGTGGGCAGATGGAGTCGAAGGATCCACTGTCGCGAAACCAATCAAAGACCTGACCAGTGTCCACAAGATATACATGTAAAGAAAAGATGATGAGTTGACTCATACCACCACAACCTGCAGAAACACAGTACTAAGCCATAATGTCTCGTCAAACTAAGTGAGTCTTCGTAGGTAACTTGTCTCGTAGAATTCTACAATCAAATATAGACACTTTTAAAGGAACCCGTATATGCCAAATAAGATCCACTGCATCATCTAAAACAACTACATCCTGAGTAGTCAATAACTGATAAGCTCCACTGACTATATACCCACTCTCTGGATCAAAACGCCACCTCCATACGTCAGGCACCTGAGGGAGCTTTGAAGAAGGAAAAAGCATAGACAAGAAGAGAGGTCAAAACGGATTTGAGCAAAACTAGACGACCATTAAAAGACAAGAAACGACTCTTCCATCCAGACAAGACAGTCTCTTTTTAACATGCATCAGCACCGGTTCCCAAAAACCTAACTGTCTCATATCACCACCAATAGAAAGGTCCAGATAAACAAATGGAATCGTACCCACCAATCAAAAGGACTCAAAGCACTCGTCGCCTCGACTAACCAATAATCAGGAATGTTGCTTGCTAAGTTTTTGAAGTTACTTGCTAAAACTATAATTAATCCACCAGACTAGAAAATCATTGATTTTTAATAAGGAAAATATAGTACATAAATTCATAATTTTAGTTATAAATTGGATGATTTATATGTTGTGTTTGTTTTAAAATTTAAATAATATTTAATTGTTTCGTTGGTTTTATTCAAAAAAAAAAACTCATTGACATGTTATACCTAATAACATATAAATTTATATGATGTTTTTAGTAATTTTTTTAATTAAGTTTTTCGTATTTTTTAGTTAGCTTTTGATATCCAAATGCATAAAAATACTTAAGGAACGAAATAACTTGTCAAAGAAGTAAGAAATGACGAAATTGGCAAAAAGGAGCAAAAATTGTGAAAATTTACTCAAGACTCATCGTGCGAGTGTGCGACGATGGCCTTATCACGCCACGATGAAGAAATGTTCCAAATCATAGAAGAAAAATAAAATTCGAGAAAATTTGGACGCATCATGCCACAATGAAAGGTTCACCTTGTCAAAAAATGGGTCAGGCTGGACTAGGCTTCAAAAAAAACAAGCCCAAATCAATCGGGCTTTTTTGGCCCAAGCCTGTGTAGCTTTTCGAGGATTGGGTTGGGCCAGGCTATCCCGTCGGAATTCGGATCGACCCATTATCAAGAAATTTATGTGATTTTTTTAAAAATAATATCGATAAATACATAAAAAACTATCATTTAATTGAAAATATATTATAAAAAATATTGTTTAATGTGTAAGTTTAATAAAAATTATTCAATAAAAAATAGTTTTTTAATTTATTAATGCTTATTAAGTGATGATGTAAAAATTATTTACAATTGCATACAATTATATCTCAATAAATTAATAATTATGAAAAATTAATATATCAAAGTCGCTTAAAAATAAAAAAAATATTGAATAAACTAAGAATAATAAAATAAATTATGTCGGGCCAACCCATTAACCCACCAAGGCAAGCTCGTTAAAGTATGGCCCAACAATAATCATGTCTGGTCAGTCTAGCCTACTTATAGAGCAAAGTCCAGCGGCCAAAATGGACCAACAACTCATTTGACGACTCTAAGCATCGTGTCACGGTGGCCCGCATTATGTCAAAATAAACATATTTATCTTGTTTTTTCTTCTTAATTTCGAAAAATTATACATATTTTTTTATCTTTCATTTTTCAAAATAAACGTAAGTTTTGCATCAATACCAAGAAAATGTAAGACACTTTATAATATTTCTTTTTGTCAGCAAATAAATAAATATCCAATCGAATTTGTTGCCCTAGATATAATCATAATATTTGTAACGTATTAATTATTACTTCATCCTTTTTAAAATAAGTGTCGTTTGAGTTACGTACACATTATTCATAACACACTTTGATCTTATACTAATTAATATATAAAAATAAATATTAGCATATGTGATGTTGTTCAATTTGCCTCGATGAATATTTTCAAAATATAAAAAAATCGAAATTTTTATAATACATAATTAAAAATATTTGTGATCAAAGATGTGCATTGGCATACATAAACTAATCAATTGTGACACTTATTTTCAAACGGATGAAGTACTTTTGATCAAAAAAAATATATAAATTTATATCTATATATAATTTAAATAAAATGGTTGCAATTGAGGAATCCACAGTGGCAGAGGGACCTTCCCCGTTCCCTGCCCAAAATTATATACGGGAGGATTTCTCACTTCATCCACGTCCCTGTGAGAGGAAAAATCTACGACTTCGAATCTCTGTACAGATAATCTTTACGAATAAATCTGTTATCAAATATAAATTGACATCCCTACCCTAATGTTATTTACGATATAAACAAAACTTACCACTTGTAAACTCAAACCGTTCCATTAACCCTAGATCTCTATAAAGATGTTAGGCGAACAAGCTCACTGTATCTAAGTTAATAACAAACGGCCAATTGATAAAGTCTACAATTTATATGACAAAATATAAATCTTCCGAGTAATTATGCTTTCGAATTTGCAACGTTGAAGACGCTAAAGTCATTGAATCTGCTATGTATTTGGATTGAAGCAAATCTGAAACAAAACAAACACCGCACGAAGACTGAAAAACTAACACCGTACAAAGACAGGAAATCAAATCAAACACTGTAAAAAGACGAGAAATCAAGCGACTCTACACTACAGAAGTAAAACAACATCTGAAGAAGAAATCACAGTAAAAAAAACCCAAACAAAACTTAAAAATATGTGAAAATTACTTATTTATGTAAAAAAAAAACTAATAACCAATCAAGATGGGTGATTTTGGATCAAAATTGACCCAAAATCACCCCTATCCAGAGAATAATCAAGAGAAGAGACAAAACAAAAATAGGGTTTATTGAAGAGAATAATCATGAGAAGAGACAAAAATTGACCCAAAATATTTTGTTGTTGATATGAATATGTAGTGGTCTTCTTAACCCTTTGACTTGTTTGGGAGCTCGTCTTTGTTAGATGAGTTTATGTAATTTTGTATATTCTCTTTTAGATTTTTTTGATTTTTTTTTTAATAGGCACATCTTGTTGTTAACTATATGAATTGAGATTCGTTGACTTTAAAACTAATTCTGAGATGAGTTATACAGCTAAATATTTCTTTATTCTATAAAAAAAATGTCGTTTCAGAAGACTTTTTTGTTTCTATTTAATTGTATTTTTCATATATTAAAGTTATGATTTCGTCTATTTTACTCATACTTTCCTAATAACTCTATTCACATTTTTCATAAAATTAATTTTCATAATTTTTTCACCATCCGGTTGTTAAAGGAAGAATGTTATAATAGTCTAGAGTTTAGAGCATATTCTGACATCAAGTGGTTTTAGTTTCCTTCAAATCGCAAGTGCAGAGATCGAACTGTGATTCTCTCTATCAAATTCAACATCAATTACTATTAGATTAATTATGCCTATCAAAAACAAAAACTATTAGATTAATTATCATTTAATTAATTAATACTTTTTAATACACATACTTCTTCTAACCACATTTATAAACAAATTTAACTTTTTTGGTACATCTAAAAATGAATTTATGTTGCGTATATTATAGACTACGTGGTCATTTTTCAATGTACTCCCTCTGACTTTAATTATAAACAATTTTTTACTTTTTAGATTCATTGAATAATTAATGTATCCAGTTTTAATTATAGACCAGATATATTAGTTATCTAATAAATTTAAAAAGTGAAAAATTGTTTATAATTAAAACCGGAGGAAATATTAAAAAATAAAATATACTTAAAAATATGATTAGAGAAAATAAATTTTCCAAAATTTGTTGACTCAAAATTAAAACTTTGACTGTTTCACTCTCAAACAAACAAACAAACACACACACCTAAGTTTAACCAACCTTAATTAATGAAGAAGTGACATAAATAATTAATCTGCAATATAATGGTACTACTACCAAACAAAAACAGTGGCGCCTGAAGCCATAAAGACAGACAAGTTCCAATCGAAAACTGAAAAACACTGCTGCACTGCACTCCACACTGCACAATTGCACAGTTTGCACTGCACACAAACTCTTCTTCTAATTGGTTCAAACATTGGATTTGATTGGATGTGATTTTGATTTGATTAAACTTTCCTCACACACACCTGCCTACTGCTCTAGCCGCCATTTTTTTACCTTCATTGTCACCTTCCTCTCCAGGCCCCTCTATTTCAATCACTTCATTACTTCATTTTCACTTCACCATCATATACATCTACTTTATTTCATAATAATATCCCATTAAGTTCATATAATTAGATTAAAAATTACGATGCTATTATTGAAAAAAAGAATGATTAAATTACAAGATTTAACATTTGAGCTAAGAGCTTAATTGAATAGATTGAATATGTACTTAAACTTTATGGTACATGTATGGATTTTTATGGAAGATAGTATAGAAGATTGTAAGGTGTTACAAATTAATTATATCGGTGTTACATTTTATTAATGTTAAACCGCTTAACTTTTTTCATATTAAATATTTTGTATTATTATATATAAAGTTTCTATATATTAGTGCATATTGATATTATAGTGGATATGTCAGAATCAACGTGACCCACCGTAATTTTCAAAAACTACGTAGTTGTAACCCTTGCAAAATCACAATGGAACACAGTAATTCTGACACACTCATCTTAATACTAAACACAATCATTTACCTAATGAGCGATCATTAGACAATAGTTTTCGAAGGAAAAAAATTATAGGGAGCATTTATTCTATATTTGAAGTCGAATGAACAAATACACTTAATTGTATGTACCAAAAAAACACACTTAATTGTTGAATTAAATATTATTTTTATAAATTAAAATTTTATTTGTCGACGGTTATATTTTAAAGAAAATAAATTTTGTATATTTTGTAAGCAAGGTACATTATAGAAAAGAAGAATGTAGTACAAAAAGAGAAAGGCTTTATCAAAACCCTCAAAATAAAGTTAACAAACTCAATACTACATCCGTCCCAAAACTATTGTTTTTACGTATATCAATGCATAATTTAAATCATTAATATATTTAATTTTCTTTGATGAAAAATTATAAAAATTTAATATTATGGAAATATTCATTGAGACGAATCAAATAATATCTTATTTGCTAATATTTGTCTTTATACATTAGTAAAAAAATGCGGTCAAAATAAATTTCAAAAGTCAACAGGGACGATAGTTTTGGGACGGAGGGACCATAAGCAATATCCCACCACATGAAATCATTAATTAAGAGAAAACTCTTGAGAAATAAGTTTATGAGCATAAGGATTTTCTTATTTATAAATATCAGAAATAATGAAATTCTTCTTATCTATGATCTCAGAGAATATAAAGTAATGTATAATAATAGATAAAGAGAGTACATTGATAAAAAAAAAGTAAAATTTTAAAATAGATAGTGCTTGTTGGCTATATAATTGCCATCAACAAAATTTAGTTCACCTACTTACCAAATCATATGTTCTTTACTGCAAGTTTTTTATGGTTGTCATCAATTAATTAACAACTAAGTATTAGTGCACCACCATTAACGTTGCTCTTAGATGTACCATAATTGTTACACTTCAACCAACTCGGCAATGGAGGATACCACAAAACTTCAATGATCTTCGCAGTTTTTGACAGGTGAATATTGACTTTAAAAATTTTCAAAATCCAAAAATTTAGAGTTAAAGTTACCTGACAATTGACACATTAGAAATACTAAAAGTTAAGATAAGGTGGAATTCAAATTAGGCTTAGTAAAATAATTTTATATTTGTTCGTAAGTATTTTATATTAATTTCTTTACATTTTTACACACAAAAAAAAAATCAATATTCACTATTATGAATAGTTAAATTTTTTAAAAAAAATCATATTTTATTGTTTTAATAACTTTGATAATAATATGTAGTTATTATATATATTTTTAAAACTCTTTCAAATAATATCAATATAGATTCAAATCAAATTTTCCATTATTCCAGTACCAAAGAAATTACCTAGATCCTACCCTATCCTATTTATGAAATTTCCAAACATAAATTTCCCATCAGTCAAGTTCTATAGCTATATTACCCGCTTTACACGCCTATATCACTTTGCATTTGCAACACAATTCGTACAATTCTTGAATCCAAATTATTATTGTTACTAGTATTATTTTTTATTATAAAACCAACCAATAACATTTCAAAATAACTCTAAAAAAATTATAAATTTTGTTGTACAACACTTTTAACAAATACAATATAATCTAAAGTACCAAAAAAAACAACAATATAATCTAAAATTAGTATGCCTTCAGGTAACACTAACATAGAAATATATTACCAAAAATACACATATATATATAGTACAAATACTTTTCAAATTTTCCTTTTCGATCCTAAATTTCCAATGCCAAAACATCACAAAACCATTCCTTTTAAAACTGCACCACCAACCAACCACCATTATTTAAAACCCTTAAGTTAAAAGAAGAAATGTAAATCAGTTTTATATATCAAAGGAACGAGGAATGAGGGTGTGGTTGAGCGGCATGAGGCTCATCCTCCTTTAATCAAGGAACGAGGGTTCGATCCTCACTTTGGGTATGGAGCAACTTTAAATCTTTGGGCCATCTATTCCACCCTTCGAGGTGCCTCCAATCTAGCGAGGGAATAGTCACTGCGTTCGGCGGTGGATACCCCGGTCTCGACCAAAAAAATATCAAAGAAAATTGCTTCATGCGATAAAGTCCAAAATACAACAATAGTGCATGTTTTAAAAGCCAATTTAACAAAATCACATTGACACTATAATTTAGTCAAGGAATATTATGTAACAAGTGTCCTTAAAATACTATTTTTTAGACAAGGAAAAAAATTTATTGAAGAAGAAAAAAAACAAAAAATTGGGGAACATTGACCTAACCAATAAATAAAAAGTTTCTCACATTACTTAAGTTTTCTACCACTCGATCGGGTATTATGTATTTGAACTTCCATGAACATATTCTTTTTCTTTTCCTTAGAGATCACTTCTATAAAAAAATCTTCACTTGTAATAAACGATTTTGTAAATATTTAATAACTGCTATTTAATAAAATTTTGTTACACATTTTTAAAACCAAATTTTGTTGATTTATTTTTTTATTAACAAACGTCTAAATCACATTTTTTAGCATTTTTCTATTTGTTAAAACTCTATTTTTTTAATCAAAATCACATCAACATACTCGTTCCAATCATCTTCGTAAAATAGATCAAATGGTAAGAGTTTAAGAAAATGAGTCGGATAAAAAGGAGGCCAAAGATCAAGTCATAATGGGAACAATTTATATTTTCAATGTACCAAAAAGAATACTCACGCCTAATCACATTTATAAGTAAAATGTGTTACACAGGCTCATTAAATATCATTAATTTGATATATAATATAGATCATATATATACTACCTTTGTCCCAAATTATAATAGAAAATAAAAAAATCACACTTATTAAGAAAAATCAAAACATGAAATTTGAAACATAATTTTGTATGATTTTTCTTAAAATAAGTTACATAGAAAATGTAAAAACATTTTTTATTGGTTATTATTTATTGATAAAATGAGAGAGAAGGAAAAATTAAATGCAATTTATGTTTAATTATTTATGTTTAATTATATGAGAATAAGTAAAACTAATACTTAGGAAAGATAAATTATTATTTTTTTTCCTTATATTTTGGGACAAAAAAACGTATTTTTGTCCCTTATATTTTGAGACGGAGGGAGTATGTCAATTAATTAATAAATCTGAAAAAGTACATTTTTAATTATAAATATACCCAGTAAGAGTATTATAATAATTTACGAAAATCACTCTATATATACTAACAGCACATGATAATATATAAACAACTTAATATAGATATATTAATCTCAAAAATTGCATTTTTCAATACAATAAATTTTCTTTTAGTAAAACTTTTAAATTTCTTAATTTCTTAATATATGTGATACTTTAAGACATACATCAACAATACTCATATAATTTCGTCTAATACACAATAATCAAAAGTGACATGAAATAACAAAACAATATAGACTTTCATTGAAATTTGAAACTTTAGTTAGACAAAAATATGTTAAACTTGCAAATTGCAATATAACCAACCCTTTTGTCATAATATTCAACAATTAATTAATTACTACCAATACCATTAACACAAAACATAAACCAATAATATTAGTCAATCAAAACCAATCACATCAAATCAAACCTCCACCACCACCACCACCGCCAGAACCAGCAGCAGCAGCAACACCACCTGACACCAACAAAGACGACTGAAGTTGCAACAAGTGATGATAACAATCAGCAGCAGTAGGTCTCTGTTCAGGATTCTGTTCCATACACCAATTCTGTAACTCTCTCATCATCTTTGGCACATTCACCAACCCACTTGTCATTATCAAATACCCTATACTCCACACATCAACTTTCACACCATGTAAACCTCTTTCCATCTCCGGCGCGTGTCTCCCACGCTCCACCACTTTCCCTCCATTATTTCCCTTCACAAACTTCCCTAATGCCGGCGCCCCCGCCGACTCGTCGAAACCACTAACAAACCACTCATCTCCTCCTCCATCATTTCTCATCATCACTTTCTCCCATCCTATATCTCTATGCATGAATGATAAATCATGTAATGCAACTAATGCTTTTGTTACATATTTTAATGCTTCAACTAATTGTTCTATGTTTAATGGCTTAACCCTAATCCCTCTTGGTTTGAAAACTAAACTCATTTCATTTTCATTCACTTTCAATAAATACTCACTATGTGGTATTCTATGATCTAATATCTCATAAACTTCTTTCACTGATGAAAACTTTCTCTTTTCCAAAAATACCCTTTTGCATGTGTTTGGTGTCATTTCTATTATAACACCTTGATCAAAACTATATCTTTCAAAATCACTATAGACAAAACTACCCTTTTGCATGTTTAAGCAAATTTTGCTTAACATTGATAATAAAACACCAATTCTAAAACATGGTACTAATGCTTTGAATCTTTCACTTGGTGTTGTTAGATTCACTTGATGTAAATCTGTTCTAATGATTTTCCCATTTTCTTGTGATGATTTACTAAGTGCACAAAATGTTACCTTATTTCCAATTGCATAGTAGCCTAAGATATAAGGTAAATCTAAATAGCTCCATAGTAATTTTTGAATGATTGTTGATGATGGGTTTTGTTGATTTTGAATATTATTATTTTCTTCTAATTCTTCACCTCTCCATAAACAAAAATTGTTCACAAAACCACTCACATTAGGCCATTCATCTTGTAACAATGTGTCATGTGATTGTGAATTTGATGACATTGATGAAAAGGGTTTTCTAGTAATTACCATATCATCGTGGCAGAATCTTGAAACGACCCTATTGATGCAATCATCCCATAAACCAATGAATGAGTCTCTACTAGAAAATGGGAGAGTACTAGGGTTGTTAATGTTGTTGTTGGTTCGAATGATGGGGCCCACAATGTCATAGATTATTGATCTACAATCCAATGGTTCGGAGGTTGTTGTGAAGAAAAATTCTTTACCTTGTGGTAAATCATCAAACACTTCTTTTCTAAGTGGAAATCTCAAATTTTGTGGTGGTGGTTCTTGTAGATGATGCTTTAGCTCAAACAAAGTTGGAAGTGATTGTGGTGATGAGATTTTGAGAAGATGTTCCATGTAGTATTCAGTTGGGTCTCTAAAATCCAATGGAACAATTGCTGCAATTAATTAAACAACATACCAACCATAAATTAATTATGATTCAGCAAAAATTAATTAGAAGGAGTATAATACAAGTTGGATAATTTAATGCTTGAGTAAAAAGTTTGTGTAATTTAATGTAGTTTAAATTATAGGTAAAAGGAAATGTTTGTGTACTAATTTCTTATGATTCCAATTTGAGATGAGGGGTACAATTGCAATTGAATTTTGTAAAATTTATTATGTACATCAAATTACAAGTAAAAAAAATGTGCTTTAATTTATGTATCTATAATTGGACTTTAGCATAAGTAAAGCCTTAACAATGCAAAAATAGGGTGCCATTTTAATATCGTACATAGAAAAAAGAGTCAAGTGATAAAGAGAGTTCTTTATGTATCCTAACATATAAAATTAACAATTAACAACATTTACACTTATTTTCTAAAACAATGTGTCTATAATGCAATTGGAATTGTAGCCCAATTTAGTAAAAATTATGTACGTCAAAGTATACCTTTCAAAAAAAAATGTACATCAAAGTATAAGTAAAAAACATATGGGTCTCTCTAAATTGTGATGTGTCTATTATGATTTTTGAAACAATAATAGTTAATATAACTTTGTTTTTATAAACAAACTTCAAAATGACTTATGTATGAGTGGATTAATTAAAACCCAATTCCAAAACATATAAATAATTTAACAAACTTATTATTTTTAAGAAATGAAATTAAAAAATATTTTGAATTTTATTAAAATGATTTGATTGCAAACTTATATATATGTTACTACCCATGACACAATATTGATTATAGAATGAACCTCAATAATAATAATGGCAGCTACATAAATTAAAAGGCACTCACATCTTATGGGAATTGCTTTGTTGAGAGGTTGGACTCTTTCACCATAACCTGAGAAATAGAAAAGATGAATAAAATTATATTACATAAAATCATAGAATATGATTAAAAATAAATATATATTATACATATAAAGGATGAATATATCAGAATCACAGTAACTGATCGATTGTAATTTAATGAAAGCTACAACTTCGGTAAAATTATAGTGAATTACCGTGATTTGCCACAAATATTAGGAAAATTGTTTTTATTAACTCAATTGACCGTTGATGTATCTAACTCACCAAAAAAATCAATTTTATTTATATTTATGGCAGAGTAATAATTATAAAGGCAAGTTTTTGTTTGATATATACATACCACTAGAAGTTGAAGAAGTAGATTTTCTTCTACCAAAGACTTTAACCTGTTGTCCAGAAACGAATCTATCAACTGAAAACCCTTTGAAAGGACCATCTTCAAAAGACTCTAAAGGACAAATCACCATTGCATCATCAAAACAAGTGAGTTCATCAGCATGTAAAAAGCTTGAATTTTGAACCCTCACTCTCCCTCTATGAACTTCACCTTCTTCACCCCACAAACTCACTGATTCTTCCCATATCATTCTTATTTTTCCAATTCTTCTTAGTTCTTTCAAGCTAGAAGAATTAGGTGTTGAAATTTCCATTAATGAATCTAACCCTAATAAGTTTCCTCTATGACCATGAAAAAATGCTTGTTCACCCCCACTTGTCATTGTCAATTGTTTTGTCCTAGCTGAAACAATGACACAAAGATAGTAATTAATTAAAAAAATTTAATTTTGATTATAATAAAAAAAATAAAAAAAGATTTGGTAAAAATAAATTTTTTAAATTTCTTGAACTAATTTCTTTTTTTGTTTTTCCACCTTTTCTAAAACATTCTTTTCCTGAAACAATGTGTAACAGTATTTTTACTTGTAGTAGTCAGAGAATAACAGAAACAGTAAAATAAAATACTTGCATTCAAAACTTTCATGAATGTCTAACAATACTGTTCATCTATAAAAAAAATTATATAAAGATCAAAACTTTACTGTTTCAACTTTTCACAAGTAAGTACATTGAAGAATATAGGTTGAAAATAAGGAACTTTAATAGAAAAAGGGGTTTGTAAAATGTAAATAGTAAGAATAAGAATAATAACTAAGAATCATAAATAAAACTATCACATAATAATATTTAAACAAATTTAATTATGTAAAAAACAAAACTTTACTGTTTCAAATTTTTACTATTGCATTAAAGATTATGAATTGCTGACAATGGAAAATAGGTTTTTATTTTGGAAATGCTAAAATATATGGATAATAAAAAAATGAGAATAAATTTTTTAAGCTTTTATATAATGAAAATAAAAACCTGATAATGGAAGATCATCATCTTTGAAAGGTCTTGGAGGAGGAAGAGATCTTGTTCTAACTTCATCACAAGAAACAAAAGAAGAACTAACTCTACCACCATGAGAGGAAGATCTCATTCTTGATCCCATAAACTGTGAAAGTTCTTCAAAAACTTCTTCATCAAAAGAAGCTGGTAACCTATGTAACTTTCTTTCATAAGGTGAAAGCCTAAAATAGCTTTTTCCAATTTGTTCTCTTTCTCCACCTCTTTCCCATTCAAAAACTTTCCTAAACTCTCCCAACATGTTATCCCATTTAGTACCTGCTCATCAAAAAATTAAAAGTTAAACTCATAAACAAAAGTATATAGAAATTAGTTATGGTTTGTTAGTAGCTGTGAAACACATACACTCCTTAAATTAGGTGTGTCGATGTATCAGACACATGTCGTATCTATATATGATACCGACACAAACTTGTGTTTACATTAAACATATATATGTGTCAACATGCCAATGTCAAAGTGTTAGTGTCTGTGTTGTGTCCGGTGTCGGTGCTTTATAGGTTAGTAGAGAATGGACAAACAAAACAAATTCAATAACAAACTCTACCTAACTTTTATGTATAATTTTTTTTACCTGCTGTTTTGGCATCTCTATTAACACCATGTTTGTTAAGAAATTCAGCAACTTCTTTATCTTTATCAGCTCTAGTTTTTCCTCTACTCATTCCCAACTCTGTTTGTTGTTCTATTCTTGAAGAAGAAGAATCTGAACCTGTTTGGTATTGTTCTTTCCAAGCTCTAGCTAACCATAGCATTTCATTTGGTTTCCAAACAGGACTTACATATTTCCCTTTCCTAAGTTGTTGATGAACTTGTTCTTCTTGCTTGTTATTTCCTTCTGAACATGGCATTGGAGAGAGATGATCAAGAGATTGTGATGAAGTTGTTTCTGATGAAGAACCAGCAGCTAAAATTTGAGGCTGTTGTTGAAGATTTGAAGGTGAAGGAGTTGTTGATTTTGATTCTGGTGTTTGATTAAGAATGTTAGTGATTTGAGTTTGAGGTTGTTTTTGTTGTGGTGATGGTAGAATCTTCCATTGACCACTATATCTTTGTCTTTTTGATGTGTTTAATGAGGTTTCAAATTGGTTGTTTTCAAAAGGTGAAGAACTTGCACTTGTTGAAACAAATAATGGAGATGAAATGAAAGGGTTTGTAATGGTTCCACTAACAACAACAACTTGTTGTTGTTGTGATGATGATGATTCTTCATGTGGTGAAGATGAAACTTGTTGAGGTTGTTGTTTCTTGGATATGTCTCCTTTGTCACCAACCATGTTTTTGTAAGATAAAAAAAATGGGTTTGTTTTTTGTGAGTTAGAAAGAGGAAAAGAAGGTAGTAGAACAAGTGTAACAATGTAACTATCTTTATGTTGTTTCCATGATGTTCATATGGGGAAGTTTTGTTTTTTAATTTTTATTTTTGAGAACAATAATATACTACTTCGGTCTTTAATTATAATTATAAGACCCTATTCACAATTTTTTTTTTCTTCCATTTTATAAAACTCTATTTAAATTTTCAGCTATAATACTACCTTCATTTCTTATTAGAAGGGGTATTATATTTTTTAAATTCATTTTAAAAGTGATGTATTTGAGCTTTAATAAAGAGTAAATACATAAATTTTTAATGAACCTAAAAAATGCATTATCTTTTATTCTCTTATAATAAAGAACATAATTAAGTCATATGAACTTAGCTCAATTAGTTATAAATATTGCACAAAAATACAGAAATTTAGGTTCGAACTCAAATATGCTCATTTATTTATCTTTAATAGATGAATTTCAAACCAATAACCATCTGACCAAAAAAAAAACAGGGGTAATATTTCATTACATGCACACCTCAATTTACTTTCCTTTCTTTTTTTTTCAAGGAATAAACTTGTAAAAAAAACCTTCACTATCAATAAATTTATAACTATTTTTCAATAATTTAGTCAACATAGTTTTATAATTAAGGACAGAGATAGAGATAGTATTACATACTTTAAATGTCTACTTTATTTATGAATAATACTTTTTTTGGTACATCAGAAAAATAAATTGATCCCGCCAGAATTGATCCTGAAAGCTCCCATTCATTTAAGAATATTTTTTGAGCAATACTAAGAACATATTCTATTTTTTTGGATTATTATGATTATGTACGAAGTTTCATTCTACCGCTATTAATAATGATTAATCTCCGTCAAAGGATCTGTGGGCATAATAAGTGAATTATCTTTTCTCAGCCGAATTTTTGCAATATACATGCAATAGGAATCGAATCATAACCACATATTTAAGGGCTCAAGAGTCTTACTACTAGAACCGATTTATTGTTGGTCTATGAAAACATTCTCTAATAACACAATAATATTTTTAATATTTTTTATCAGTTGAAATTGATGAGTCCTATAAAATAATACGGGTGTCTTAAAGAGTGTTGTTAACATTCTCTTTATTGTTTTATACTTTTTTAAAAGAAAATAAAATATACATTGACAGTGTAAAATTATTTTACATTACGATATCAAATTAATATATTGTATTTTGGCGAATCTCTAAATATTTTAAAAATAATTTTTTTTGTTGAGACTAAGGTATTCACTTCTGAACGCAGTGATTATTTCTCTTGCTCACGTACCCAAGATAATGATCGACCTTCAACCATTATTTAAGAGATGATGAACCCCAACTACTAAACTATACCTGCTAAATTTTTACAATATATAACAACATATTGATATTATTGAATAATTGTATAAAATTATTTTATATTAACAATACATCCAAATAGTATGGTTGAGCGGTTGAGTTTCATCTCCTTTAATCAAGAATCGAAGGTTCGATCTTTATCTTAAGCACAGAGTAACTTTAAATATTTAGGTCAGTTATCCCAACTTTTAAGATGCTTTAATGTTTTGAGATGAATAGTCATTATATTTATCGGTGGATACCGTCTCAACAAAAAAAAACTATGTTTTTTATCATTAATTTATTACTACATCTATGCTATCACACATTTTTCTGTCATTCAAAGTATATACACATATCTTGAGATAGATTTTGGGTTTTGATTTTTTTATATAAAAGAAATAATTTGAAAGGAGTTTTTGTTTGGGTGATAGATAGATGGATGGATGATGGGAGTGGTGGTGTTGCTGGCATAAATTGTCTTGAAAAGGGAAAGTCACAAAGTGGAGAGGATCACAGCAAGAAAAAGCAAACATACGAAAATATGAAAAGTAGCAACAGAAAGGAGAAAATAAATTTAAAAGTCAAGAGATGCGTGGGAACTGCCGTGAATGAGACGGTTCGGTTTTGTTGTTTTTCACTTCACTCATGTAGTATTCATTTACTACTAGTAATAGTTAATCAAATTAAGATAATTTAGTTGGTACATTTTTTTTATAAACAAAATTAAATTATAAAGAGTGAAAGAGATATTCAAACTTTTTACAATTCAGGATATTCCATTATAGGCAATGACAAAGCAATTTAAAGGGATATTTACCGATATGAAAACGACACGTTTACAAATCGGCATAGGTGACCAACAAACCAAAATCAAGAAAAGTAACGAACATACTCCAACAAATAATTAAAGTTAAAATTAATCCCACAAAAAATGAAGTTGTTTCGCATACGTCAAATACTTCAAATTATGGCTAACCATATAATATGCTGTAAACTTTTTTTGTGTTTCTCCGTTGCTAATTCTCCGAACTCATTGAAATGTTGCACAACATCTTCAAAATATACGCTCATATTAATAAATAATTTCAATTTCTCACTCTCAAAATCAATTCAAAGATAGGAATAAAATCATTTTTTGTCCTCCCTCATTTATTATTGTAGTAATTATTTTTTATTAGAAATAGTAAAAATTCAACTTTAGATACTACGTACTATCATCCATAATTATAAAATTCTTTTTTTTTACAATTATGAAAATCTTAATACTATCATCCAACACTCTCTTTCACCCCCAACACTCCCTCATAACTCATGTTGTATAAAAAGGTTTCATAATTCATTTCAGGTTCTATTTTCCGAAGTATGGAAGTGCGCTATGTGGGGGGGGATGATTGGTTCTGGTATGTCATATTGTCCATAGTATTTCGGGTTCTATTTCTGAACTCTAGTTCGGAAAATACATCACGAAGTGTGTACGCGCGCCATGGGGTGATCTGATTAGATACACTTATGTTTCGGGTCGTAGGTCACGAAACATATTTCGGGTTCTATTTCCTGAAATCATTTTTTTGCCCCGATTCAAAGGTATTTTAGAATTTTAAGGGGTTATAAAAAAATGAGGGGGGGCAAAAGAAAATTTTCCTAATTTGCATTAGAATACAATTCTACACATAAAAACAAAAGATAATATAGTAAAATTTATATATAAACTAAACACAATAATTACACTATCAACTTTTTTTAATATATATAAAATAAATCAAATGAACTTATATATTAAAACATAGAGAGTACAATTGGGCTATTTTTAGGACTTCATATTGGCAAGTTATAAGGAAAGAGAGAAGAAAAAAGTTTGATAGTGAGAGATGGAAGTGCATGATTAGAGAGGAGTTGTCATGATTGTACTATTTCTGAAAAACGCGGCTCTGAGAACTATAAATATTGGATATTATTATTTCCATTTTCTTTTAGTGTTTAGTTTTTTTTGGTTGAAGTGAGTTATTCAATTTTTGTTATGCAAGTGATGAGTTATTCAATTTCAATGTTTTTTATGCTGGAGTGTGAGAGTTGATTGAGAAAGGTTGTGTTTGAAACTATGAGTGTGTGGGTGAGGTTTTTAGAAGCATGTGTTTGTTTGGACTTTGGTGTATTCTTTTTTTTTTATTTAATTTATATAAATTTATAAATAAAGAATTTAAAAAATATGTATTGTCGGTTTAAAATTTATTTTACATTCACAATTTTGCGAATGAGATCCACAACATTCGTCAATTGTTGAATAGAGATTGAATCGTTGTTACAAGTCATATTTTTCGAGAGAGAACGCGTGTGTAGATAATAATGGGAGCAACCGCCAACTTGCCTTTGGTGGCTTTAGATAATAATCCTCCTTCTGAACTATTTAATGAGCTTCACTCGATACGTGGGTGAGCCTTTGTTAGAATAATCTTCTTTTTTTGTATTTTTTTATCTCTTGTAACAAAAAAAATCATTTTACATTGATATATAATGAAAATAATTTAAAATTTCATAGAAATATATTAATTGATACTCAAAATTTTATAAAATGGAACATATTTTTTGTCATAAATAAATTTTGTTGTTATGTTTTTGGGTTTTGAGATGTGAGATGGAGACTGCACGAATAGATGGCTCTGCTTCAACAAGGCATTGCTCTACTTATGACAATTTTGGATCTGTTCAGATTTTTTCCTTTTCTCTTTATTTCCTTTTATTTTTCTATAAAAAAATTAAATTTTCCTTTTTATGTTGATATTGCTTTTTTTGACTTAAATATATTTTTCGTTATTCTAACATTAAGACTATCTTTTGTCAAAAAAAAATATTATGAATTTCTAAATTTTATTATATTTTTGTCCCATGAGCTTAGCTCAATTGGTTGGACATATTGCACGGAAGTGCAGAGACTGGTGTTCGAACCCGGTATGTCCACTTATTCACCTTTATGGGGTGAATTTCTAGCCACTAGACTACCTGACAAAATTTTTTTTTTTATTATATTTTTAGTTTCTACTAAATAATCTTGTATAGTATAACTTTAGTCTCTATTGCAATATTGCTAGTTTAAGATGTACTTTTTAATAAATTAATTTTAGACATATTTAAAAAATAAATTTTAAATTTGATTTCTTTATCCAGAATTTTTTTGATAACTTTAATAACTAGAATTTTGATACATTTTAGTAAAAAAAAAAGATTTTTGTTACTTTTATTTTAAACTTTAATCATTAAAAAACTCATATTTAATATTTTTTTGTCTCGATTAGGGTATCTACTGTCGAGTGCAATAAATAATCCTCTTGTTAGATAAGCGACACTTTAACGGGTGAGGTTGTGGCTAAGAGATTTAATGTTGCTTCATATTTAAAAGGAGGATCAAACCTTCAATACTATTCAATCTAGCGAGGGATTAGTCACTGCGTTCGGCGGTGGATACCCAGTCTCGACCAAAAAAAAAAACCTCAATACTACTTAGTTAAAATAGGATGACCTCCAACTTTTCAACCACACACACTTCACTTCGTGGATTAAACTCATTTAATTTATTTCAAGTTAACCCATTCTAATTTTTTAATCAAAAAAAGATTCTACATTTTTATGAAAAAGTCAAAAAACATTCTAAAAATGTTTATGAAAAAAAAAAACTTAAATTGAATAATTTAAGGATAATAAAAGAAGTTTAAGTTTAGTTTAATTAAACTAATACTATATACATTTATTTCGTAAAACTAAAATAACAATAAAATTAAGTAAGATCTAAATTAGAAGGTTCTCATTATATAAAGATGAAAAACATAATCCTTTGTTTTTTTATTGCGTAATTCTCTGCATATAATATACAATGTTGCGATCAAACTCAACAAAGGTCAGGTTTTCCTTTATTTTCAAGCAATGGTATGCTGCCATGCTATATTTTTCGCTTCTAGAATTTAAAACGAACGCTAATTTAGACATAGGTATTTATGAATGCTTTTATTCTAATTTGATTGTGTTATTTTTGGGGACAAAAGAGAAGTAATGTATCTACAATCAATTTAGCATATGTTGTTGTAAAATAGTTCAAATATTATGAGTTGGAGAACATATAAGTTGGAAAAACTTCTCTACCTACACCACATGATTCTTTCTCCCCTAACTACTTTATTTGCTTTTAGGGGGTATTTAAGCAAAATTCGGGACTTAGATCCTGAAATAAGGCTCGAGATGGAGAACCCGAAGTCTGTGCGAAGTTTTGGAGGTACAGACACCATTTCGGGATCTAGATCCTGAAATTGTGCCTATACCCCCAAAACTCCGCACAAACTTCGAGTTCTACATTCTGAACTTTATTTCGGGATCTATGTCCTAAATTGAAAGGTAATTTGGAGTTTTAAAAGTGTTATAGAGAATCATAGGGAGGTGATAGAGAAATTTTTATGAGCTGGATAGAATCTAAAAAAGATTCATAAACCAATTGACGAAAGTCATTTATACTTTTAATATACCAAAAAATAACTTTAACATATGTTTAGTTGCAATTTGAAATCCATAGACGCGCATTAAAAAGTCAAACATGAGTTTTCAATTTTGTTAAAGTGTTTGGGTGGATGGAATAAAATCAATTCTAACACCCCAAAATTGATTTTAGGTAAGGCAGTATTTCTAACTTTCATGGTGAAGAAAATTAATTCATGTGGGTGTCGTTGGATAACAATTATACAAATTCTCTCTATTCCTATATTGTCCTTAATAATAGTCATCACTCGTCACTAACTTATTCGTTACTTTTTCTAAACATGCACACTTTAATGTAAATATTATTCACGATATGCATACTTTACGATTTTAAATGAGGATGTCAAATACACGTCTAATTTGTGGTCTAATAATTTCCTAGAAACTTATGGGTTAACACATGACTGTGATTAATTCAAACCAAAAATTTACCAACAATTTCAATCGATGGTCACAAAGAAAAAGAAAAATAAGTTAAAGCAACAGGTTAATACTAACACAAAGAATTACTCTATAAGATTCGGAATAAGTACTTTCAAAGTTTTACTTTGAGGAGTTGCTGTATCTTCTTTTTATTTTCTTTTTTTTATTTGTTGATTATTTCAATTTTTGAGAGTTTTGGTTTATATTCCCCCTCTTTATATACTATTTTTTTCTTTTATTTAAAATTGTTTTTTAACGGCTTAAAAAAAATATCATACGAAAGTTTCAACTTTTTTCCTTCTTTCACTTGCAATTTTATTTTTATTGGTGCTTCAATGTTTGTATCTCAAAGTTAGGAATCAGAAGAGGAATCAAATGGGCTCCTCTGTTTGGTAGAGAAATGAAAAAGATATATGGGCTTTTAAGGCCCATTATGATTTTTTTTCTCGACATAGTGTTTTATTTTTATTTGAGAGTTTAGTTTCATTATTTTTTTTTACAGAAAATTGTATTTTTTTGGTTTCATCTTTTAATTAATAAATATTTATTCAAAATAATTTTAAATATATACATAACTTTAAAACAAAAAAAAGTATATAAATTCTTTTAAAAACTATTTTGTATGGTTTGAATTGGGTATTCTCTGCGCTTATCTGTAGAGACTAATATCTCAAGCCGGGTAGCACCACCAAGGGGGTAAAACTCACTTTCAAGAGAATTTAACACTATTGCATTTTAAGAGTTGGTTTGGATCTCATAACTTCTAGTTAAGCTAGAAAATATCTCTTATCATCTCATCCAAGTGTCATTGGGTATAATAAAAATTATGTAACAATTTTTTTTTTTAATTTTGAATATACATATTACAACCCATTATTAAGTAAATATACATTGAAAATCAATTTTAATACGGACTATCCAAAAAACATAAATTGTCAAAATCACTTTTACTTGAATGGTTCCAAATAAAACTTATTTTACATTCAATTCACTTTAGTCAAAATCAATTTTAGCCATCACAAAATCAAACAAATGTGGTGAACATTCTGGTACCTCTTCTTTTTATCAAGGTACCGTACCATGATGACACGACTTAGTTTAATAGGTCCACATATAATCCTAGTCATCATAACACTTATTTATACAAATTTTAAAAATTGTTCTTTTGAAGTTTTAAAAATTGCAAAATTACACCTACAAGGAGTATAAATTTAAGTTGCAATACATTGATTAACTATAAACAATTCATCATAAAAAACAAATCAATTCATTCATCAAAATCAAATCAATTCATCCACCAAAAACAAAAACAAATCGTACCAAAAGCAAATTCATCCACCAAAAACTATTCAATCCACCACAACAAAAACAAATCAATTCATCCACCACCAAAATCAAAAGACTCACCACCTACTACCAATTTTTTTTCAAAATCTTCAATTTTTAGGGTTGTCTTTAAATCTTCAATTTATCAAAAAATTGATATCTTCTCTCTTCAAATCACCTCATTGGACGTTCTTTTCTCTTCAAATCTCCGCCGCCGGTACGATGTTATCAGTCCGCCGTCGTGCCTTCGTTAGTCTGCCGCCACCGTAATTATAATTCCAGTAGCACAAATCACTTTGCTTAACATTATCTGTGGTCTGAGCTTTTGCCAGCAACTTATGCCCTGCAGTCAAGTGCAAGCTCATATACACCATAATTATAATTGAATCATTATTTTCAAAGTTAGGCTTTACTGAAGAAAAGTCAAGTGCAAGCTCAGACCACAAATAATGTAAACCGTCAAGTGCAAGTGCAAGTCAAGTTCAAGCTCATATACACCATAATTATGATTGAATCTTTCCAATAGAGATGCTAGTGTGGGCGTGTCACGTGTGTACCATTGCAAGCATGCGTGTCAATTTGAATGTCACAAATACTCATGAACTCAAATATCTATGAATTCAAATTTAGATAATTATTCAAATTTCGACTAATAGAAAATGAGAACTGTGATTTAAGACTCAACTTTAACCTAATTAGAATGATAATTACTTAACTCAAGAAAACCTAATTCATATAAAATCATCGTTAAGTTTCAACTAAATCTTGATTGTAACCAAGGGAATCTCTTTATCTCGATCAAACCGTTTATTTTTTTAGTCCAGAGTTCGGGGCGAATTCTACCAACAAGTGGTTTCAGTCATCTCCCAAACGCAGTTGTGGGGATCAAACCACGGTACTCCGTACCGAGTCAAGCGTCAATAACAATTGGCAAACTAACGTTTGGTAGTCCGTTTAATTAACTTGAAACATAAACAATGAGATAGTTCAATATCACCTGGTAGAACTAACTACGACTTAAGAAACCTAATTCCTATGAAAATATCAAATTAATTTTACAAATTAAGTGTGACTAAAAAATTCAAATTTCATTTTTCATCCTAATAAAAAAATGTGGCATATATTTGGCACTACAAAATTTTATTATGCACTATTTTAATCTTATTAGTTTTTAAAATCCTGTTTATCTTTGCATTATTAAATTTTTCAATAATTTTTTTTAAGTATATTTTGAATAATATAAAATTAGCATAAATCTTGACCTATAAATTAAATTTTGAACTCTTAATTTTTGAAAGATTTTTTTATAATATTCTAAATATACATAATTAAAAAATACACTTCCTCTTAACATCATAAAGCTAAAATAATTTTGTATGAATGATATCATGATGTTTTTATAAGATGGAAAATAAATATAATAAATTTTTAAATATAAAAATTATATTAATATAGTAGATAAATAAACATAATTTAAAGGCAAAATATATATACCAAAAAACTGAGGTATAATACACCAAATCTAAAAGATAAAATCTTTATGCCAAAAATTGAGGTATAAGGCAAAAAATAAAAAATTACCCCATTCTTATATTTAAAAAACCGTTGATGCATTATAATATATATATAAAAAAACTCTTTAAATAGTGGTTTTATTTATGCTTTTATTTGTAGGAAAGATATATTTGCAAATATTAAAAATTTATGGTAAATATAGAAATATTAAAAAGATTCAAATTTAACATTTAATAAAATGCCACGTATTATCCAACTCACCATGGTACCGGTACCCATACCTAAGAATTCACCAACAAATGTACACTTGCGATAATTTTTTTTTTGACAATTCTCCCTCTTTAAAAAGAGTTTTGGGACAATTCTCTCTCATTGAATTTTTATTTTGTTTCCTTTTCTCTCATACCAAAAAAAAAAAAAATTATGCACAAAATTGTCCTATAAACTAGTTGTACAAATATTATTGCTCGGAGAAATAAAAAAGGTGCAAATGAAAGGTACCACACAAGAACTTAAACTAATTAAAAATATGAGAAGGATACACGTACACAGGAGTGGTTATGGTGCATAAGCTTTTTTCTTATGCACTATGCATAAATCATGAAAATTGTTTAGTACACTCCCAAATTTTTAACGCACTCCCAAATTTTGGGGGTGCATTAGAAATTTGAGGGGTGCACTAAACAATCTGGTTAGGGGTGCACTAAAATTTGTAGAGTATACTAAGCTATCCAGAGTATTTATACACGGTGCATAAGTCACTTATGCACCATAACTTGTGCCCACGTACACCTAGGGTAGTGTTAGTAATTTCTGAGTAGTTGATACAAATTGTCAAAAACATTTTAATCATGAAACTCAAGGACAATCTTAGATAAGTTGGTATGAGAGGTTTGCTCATTTGAATGATATTAAATGTAAATTTATCATAGAGTCTGACTCACAATTATTATTATTATTATTATTATTATTACTGAATTCTTAATAATAAACGGGAATTCTTTATTTCTTTACCAAAAAACTATAATTTGTTTTATTAAACGGAGTGAATCATAATAGAATGCGGGTTACTCATTCATGAATATCTGATTTTTTTATAAGCAATTAAAATTTTATAAAAGAGTACAAGGAGTACTCGAATGACGAGCATACCGTCCACTAAACCACAACCAAGAGAAAAATTTAATTTTATCCAAAAGAGAAAAGACATTCGGGACAGTTCCTTAAAAAAACAATGTTGTTGTGATGCTTCCAAATAGACCTTGTTGTTGTCAACCAAAATAAATGAGTAGCTCGACCACCCTTCACCCTTTTAAACTGATTGCCAAAGCAAGAAAAATGGTTCAAACCTGCCGGTCCTTGCGATAAACATTTACTGAGCCGACTAAAAACCGCCTCCCACACCTCCTTAGTGAACGGAGGACAAAGAAAAAAGAGATGTGTGCAATCCTCTACACGGTGGGAACAAAAGACACAAGGCAAGTCCAGAGAATCAAGCAGAATACCTCTATGATGTAGAGCTCCTTTTGTGAGCAATTTTTCTAATAGTAACCTCCATCCAAAGAAAATGACTTTGGAAGGAACATTATTCCTCCATAAACAAGATTCTAATAATAAATTGTAACAAAAATTAACCATAAAACGACATGTAGAATCATACTTCCATTGCTACCTATCGGGAACATGTGGTTGTAATGAAAAACCAAATAAATTGATTCAATAATTTATTTTGTTTATTTGATGATTGATTTTATACCGATTATTAGAAGATATATTCCATTTTATATTAAGTCTATCTTTTCGTAAATAAAATCTCACAGTTTAAGGGAGAAATAATAGAAAAATTGTTGCATGAATTTAAATTCAATCTTTGAGTTTAAATATTATTTCAAACTTAATCTTAATAATTTGAAATTTGAATTAGTATTTTACTCAACAAATTACTCATCTTTGAACTACCATCTGAATATTATTAGAGTGAAAGTTATTCTATTATTTAAGATGAAAATAGTGAGATTTGAGAGCAACATTAAATTAAATACTTTTGTGTGTGGTTGAATGTATGTGAATTTGATAAATTTGTCGGTGTTCGAAAAAATTATGGATTATTTTATTTGGCTTAATGATCAATGCACTGTTTCTGAAAGTACTTGAGAAGTGTTGTTAGTTGTTTTATTAAAGTTGCTGGCATGTAGTATGTGTCTTTAGATGTCAAATGAGACGATTTATTCAAAAGGTTCTAATGGGGCGATTAATTTCAAGGTGCTTCTTATAAAAATAAAAAATGGGGTGTCAATGGGACGATTTATCTAAATTGCATGATAAATTTTTTATAAGAACCAAAATATGCCTTTTTTTTATAGGAAAGAATAACAAAATTTTATAGTTTAATAAACACTAAAAATATATTTAACCAAAAAAAAATGTAGGAAGACTGACCTATAATTTTTTTAAAACCTCATTTTTAAGTGGCTTTGTGCCATGGCCCATGTTGCACATGTATGGAGATAGACTTTTTTTTTTTTGAAAGATGAATGAAGATAGACTTGTTCTTACCAATTGAATAATATTTCTATCATATGAACTTCATTTTTCTAAATACATGTAAAATGATTAAATCAATTACTTTAGAAGGGCAGGAGTATTTTTTTTCAAAAGAGGATTCTCTCATTATAAACAAAAGAGATGATTTTTCATTGAACTACACGCTATGAAAGATTGAACAAAAAAGTATTTTATTTTTTTGATATACCATAAAAAAAGGAATATATGAAAGATTAAATAGATAATATTTTTTGATATATAGATGAAATAACAAATAACTAAAATATAAAATGAAGAAATTTAAACTCCAATCATAAATATCTGATTTATCAATCCATCTAGATTTTGGATAAATAGCTTGTCTATCCCATGTATATATTATATTTAGGGTTAATTACATATTACCCCCTGTAATATATGTCAAAGTTGCTTTATCCCCCTGTAAAATATTTTTGTTGCTTTACCCC
The DNA here is from genome assembly GCA_951804385.1 of Trifolium dubium. Classification (NCBI taxonomy): domain Eukaryota; kingdom Viridiplantae; phylum Streptophyta; class Magnoliopsida; order Fabales; family Fabaceae; genus Trifolium; species Trifolium dubium. Next base: position 40,911,091 of record OX638066.1, read on the forward strand.
CTGTAATATAAGATTTTGTGTTTTACCCCCCTTGACTCAAGTCAACCGCCGCAAAAAAATCGTTTTAACGAGGGTTTTAAACCGATTTTTAAAAAAACCGTCGCAAAATATAATTTTAGTGAGGGTTTTAAACCGCCACAAAACAAAACCGCCTCAAATTATATTATGGTTGACTTGAGTCAAGGGGGGTAAAACACACAATCTTATATTACAGGGGGGTAAAGCAACAAAAAAAAATTACAAGATGGTAAAACAACTTTGGTATATTTTACAGGAGGGTAAAATGTAATTAACCCTTATATTTATATATGTCCTCTCTCCATGTGGTGATAATTTTTTTTGTTACAACCGTGATAATTTTTTTAATAAAGACAAAATTGCCAACTTTATCTTGTAAATAATACTCATTTTTTAAAATTAAAGTACAAATATTCTTTTTTTGATAGCTAAAGTACAAATATTCTTTACTTTATTTATTAATTATTATCTAGGCTTTTGTAGACTTTTGTCTAATTGCTTGACAACAATTCCAATATTGTCCGCTTGCTAATGAACATGAGGTCAAGAAAAATAGAATTAGAAAATGGATAAACAAATGCAATTATTTCAATCACAAATATCTCAATCATCCCTAGCTTTTGTAATTAAATATTATGTTGCATTTTTCTGAAAAATCAACCATGGCTATCTTTACATTATCAAAGTTTACATTTCTATTCTCCTTAACATTCATCTTAATGTTAAATCCAAGCACATCCCAAACACAATCACCAAAACCATGCAACATTAATCCCTACAAACAATTGAACCTTATCCTTAATCCCAATGGCACAATTACACGACCAAACAAACCACCCGAGACCCCTCCCTCACTAGATCCCACCCTCCCCATTCTCTCCAAAGATCTCATCATTAACCAATCAAAGGGCACGTGGGCTCGAATCTACGTGCCACGCAAAACACTAGATCAACCCTCCAAAAAAATTCCACTTGTGATATTTTTCCATGGTGGGGGGTTCATTTTTCTTAGTGCAACATCAACCATTTTCCATGATTTTTGTTTCAACATGGCAAACGAAGTTGAAGTGGTTGTTGCGTCTATTGACTATCGTCTTGCACCTGAACATAGACTGCCTGCTGCATATGAAGATGCAGAGGAGGCTCTGCACTGGATCAAAACTAATCATGAATTAGATTATTGGCTTAAAAACCATGTTAATTATTCGAATGTTTTTCTTATGGGAAGTAGTGCAGGAGGAAACATAGCGTACAATGTGGGTCTACGCACAAGTGTTGGGGATTGTGAAATTTCGAAGATGATCCGAGGACTTATATTAGTTCAACCTTTTTTTGCTGGGATTAAAAGGACGGATTCAGAACTCCGGCTTGTTAATGATTCACATTTATCATTGTGTAACAATGATATGTTGTGGAAATTGTCATTACCCGTTGGCGTTGACCGCAATTACGAGTATTGCAATCCAACGGTGAGAGATAATGTTTTGAGGTTAGAAAATATCAAACGGCTTGAGTGGAGTGTGTTGGTCACTGACTGTGATGGTGATCCACTAGTGGATCGTTCAATTGAGTTGGTGAGGTTGTTGGAGGAAAAGAGAGTGAGGGTTGTGGAACATTTTACAAAAGGAGATTATCATGGTGTTCAAGATAGTGAGCCATTGAAAGCTAAGAAACTCTTTAAGGTGATTAAAAAGTTCATTTCATTCCAATCATAGTTTAAATTGTTTGAATTTGGATGATGTAATTCAGAAATAAGTAAAGCCTACTTGAAAAGTTGTCATATCTAAGAATTGAATCCAAGTTCTCAAAATTCATCTCTCATAATTCATTAACCAATTGAGTCAAATATTTATTATAATTTCACTTTTGTTTTGTATCTCATTTCCTTTGTAGTATTCTTTTTTTCTTTTTTTAATTCCTTCAAATTCTTCATTCAAAATTATTATATATTATGGATAATGAATGATAAGTTTTTTTTTGGTACATATATCAGAAATATAAATTACTCCCGTCAGGGATCAAACACTAGAACCTCCTCTACTTAATTCATATGTCCCAAATTCTTACCACTTGAACTATCTTATTAGGACAATAAATATAAATTTTTGTATTTATTTGATTTTTATACAGATCATTTTGTCCTTCACATCATAGAGAATCTTATGAGGACAATTTTTTTTATATATAAAAATGTGTTATAATTAATATGGAGAGAGGCGGTAATTAGTTTTTCAATGAATTAAAAAAACAATTTTTATGTATAAAAAAAAACAAATTCTAATTATTATAATAAAGAAATTAATAATTAAGACATTAAAATTAAGTGGTTAATGAATTTCAACAAAATAACGAATTTTTACAAGTACCCGAATCAATTCAGGTGGAATAAAGAAATCAATAAATAATTAATGTATATTTTTTTTATAAATCTCCTTGAAGTCTTTCAACTCATCTTTCATCATAAACTACACAATACACATCATGTCTAATCTCATCCCACCGCCACCATCCACCAACGATCCATACCAATTCATCAAAGTCCACCACAATCCCAATGGCACACTCACTAGAAATCTTGAAGATCCACATACCTCACCATCATCAGACACATCTCTCCCACTCTCTGTTCTCACCAAAGATCTCACAATAAACCAATCAAACCAAACATGGCTTAGATTATTCTTACCTAAAAAATCAACAAACTCAAACAAAAAGCTACCACTTATTGTTTTCTTCCACGGAAGTGGTTTCATTTTACTAAGTGCAGCCTCGACCATGTTCCACAATTTCTGTGTGGAAATGGCCGAGACAACCGAGACAGTTGTTGCCTCGGTTGATTACCGCCTCGCACCTGAGCATCGGTTGCCTGCGGCATATGATGATGCAATGGAAGCATTGAGTTTGATTCGATCGAGTCAAGACGAATGGTTGATTAAATATGTTGACTTTTCAAAATGTTTTTTAATGGGTAATAGTGCTGGAGCTACAATCGCGTACCACGCAGGACTACATGGAGTTGATATGGTAAATGATCTTCTGCCGTTGAAAATTCAAGGGTTGATATTGCGCCAACCGTTTTTTGGTGGGATTCAGAGGACTGAATCAGAGATAAGACTTGAGAATGATCCTAATTTTCCTTTGTGCGTTAGTGATTTATTGTGGGAGTTAGCATTACCAATTGGAGTTGACCGTGATCATGAGTATTCTAATCTAACGGTCCGGAATGGAGTTTATGAAAAATTTGATAAGATTAAGGATCAAGGGTGGAGGGTTTTGGTGAGCATGAACGGTGGGGATTTATTGATTGATCGTAATAAGGAATTGGTGGAATTAATGGAAGAAAAAGGTGTTGAAGTGATTAAAGATTTTGAAGAAGAAGGTTGTCATGGGGTTGAGTTTTTTGAGCCATCTAAAGCAAAGAAATTTATTGAGTTGGTGAAGGATTTCATTTCCTCGTGTGATGCTTAGAGTCAAAGCATGTAGTAGTATCATGTATGAACGTTTCTTAGGAAACCTCAATTATTGTCCTTTTTTTCTTCTTCTTTGTTTAGCTCAATTATATATTATCCTTTATTTGAACGAGTATGGAACTACTAGTAAGAATTAAATAAACATATTGGGTTAATAAATTACATTTCTTCTGTTCTTTTAGTTTTTTTACTTTTCTCCCAAAAATTTGGTTCTTTTCAAATCACAAAAGTATAAAATTAATAATATATTATCAATTGTATTTTTAATAAAACTATATTATTCATTAAACAAATCTACCATAATGAATTAATAATATTTTCTGTCTTAAATCTACCAGTAAAAACAGTAAGAACTAAATCTTTTGTCTTAAATAAACATCATCAATTATTTTTTTCAATACAAAATTTTGTATTGCCTCCCCTTGGATATACATACTAGTTTTTTTTTGAACGGCCATACTAGTTTTTACTTATATTTTGACACAGAGATGGAGTATTATTTATTTTATTTGTTTAGTTCACTCGTTATCCTTTATTTAAACGTGTATGGATCAACTCAAAAGGTGTGGTTGAGCGGTTTGAGCTCATCCTTCCTTAACTAAGGATCGAGAGTTTGATTATCACCTTCGAGGTGCCTTCAATCAAGCGAAGAATTAGTCACTTCGTTCGATAGTGGAATACCCCGGTCTTAACAAAAAAAAACGTGTATGGATCTATTACTTTTTTTTTTTGGAATAAAAGAGGGCTAAAGCCCGTGGAGATATTACTATTAAGAATTAAACATGAGTCAATAAATTATACTTTCTTACCCTTAATTATAATCAATTTTCCACTTTTTAGATTTATTGAATGATTAATGTATTTAGGCTTAATTATATGTCAAATACATTAGTTATTTAATGAATCTAAAAATTGAAAACTTCCTTATAATTAAAGTCAGAGGGAGAGTAGATGAAATACATCTAAAAGTCTTTAAATTTTATGATTGTAATAAATAGTTCTTTAAATTTTTTAGGTAGCAAAAATATTTTGTAAGTTTCTAATTTATTGAACAGTTTTTTTTTTGACAAAATTTAATTTAATGCACCGTTGTCTTTCAAGTTATTTTTAAATTCAAAAACGTTGAAGTAATTTAGTGAGGTGGTAATGAACACTGCATTTTAGCTTCTAAATAAGAAGAAATAGCTTTAAGTGCAAGTTAACAATTAATTTAGTGTTTTTAAAACGGAGTATGGACGGCTAATAATGCAATAAACTAGAAATTTAAAGGACCTATTTGTTATATAAGAAACTTAAAGATTTATTTATAACAAATGCAAAAAGACCTTAGAATGCATTTTGCTTAAATTATATGGATCTTGCTAAAGAGTGCCCAGATCCGAGACACTCTATAAGCATTCCATTTAAAAAGTTTATTCAAAAAATTAAACACTATAATTTTCAATACGTTAAATTTACACATAAAATACACTCCCTCCGTTGCTTTTTACATGTCGTTTAAGAAAAAAAAACAAAAATAAAAGAGTGTATTTTTGCATCTTATTTTCCTATTATGCACTTTTTTAAATATATCATATTTTTAATGCAGCAATAAATTCCTACTTTTTCAAAAACATTATCTATTTCCAAAAAAATTGTAACAAACTTTATTTAAAAACAAACTAAATTTGTATATAATAAGAGATTATATTGTTTCAAGAAAAAATTATATAAAATGTATTCAATAAAATAAAATAGGAAGGAGGATATAATAGGTAAAATATAACCTAAATTATCAAAGCGACAAGTAAAAAGGAACATTTTTTTTTAAAACGGCAAGTAAAAAGGAACGGAGAGAGTATCTTTTATGAAACTTTTATTAAAAATAAGTGGCTTTAATATTAATGAAGAAAAATAGAAAAAACGGAAGCCATGAAAATGAACTTTTGCAAAGTTTGTTACAAATTAATTTTTTTTGGCAATACAAAATAAACTATATACAAGTAACATAAGTACGAACTATATCAAAATATTTTAATTTTTTTGATAAAAAATTATTTTAGTTTAAAATATACTATATTTTTAAATAAAACATAAAATTAACAAACAACTTTTAGCTTAAAAATAGCTATGAAGCTAAAAAAAACAACAACTATTAAACAATTTTAACTCATTTATGAAAGCTCTTATTTTTACTTCTAGTTTTCAATTAAATTTTAAGAGACCTTACCAAAAAAAAAAACGTAACTTTTAAGACTTAAATAAGTTAGGTCAAACAGATACTTACCCTTTTTTTTTTCAATTAAAAAAAAAACAAGAGATGTCATCCAAATTTAAATGTGACTATGTCTAACATGAAAAAGTGAAACATGTCCTGCACTTTGCACAGCTAAAATTTGTCTCTTTTTTTTTCCAATAATAAAAATTATTTGATATAGTCATTTTGTTTGTTTTAAATAAATCAAATATCATTATTCTGATAAATATATAAAAAAAACAGAAAAAAAAATTTAGAGTAAAATTTGACCTATTGATTAAAATACCATTATATCTAGAAGCTATTAATTGATTTGTGTACCACAACCGATTTCATAAATCATCATCAACCATTCTTTTTTTGACACATAATAATCAACCAATCTAGAAGCTATATTTCTTGTATAAATCTCCTTCAAGTCTTTCATTTCTTTTTTCATCATAAACTACACATGTCATGTCTAATAATGTTCCACCACCCACCAACAATCCTTACCAATTATTCAAAATTCACCACAATCCCGATGACACACTCACTAGAAATCTTGAAGATCCACACACCTCACCATCATCACACACATCTCTCTCTGTTCTCACAAAAGATCTAACAATCAACCAATCAAACCAAACATGGCTTCGATTATTCCTACCTAAAAATTCAACAAACACAAACAAAAAGTTACCACTTATTGTTTTCTTCCATGGAAGTGGTTTCATTTTAACTAGTGCAGCCTCGACCAAGTTCCACAATTTCTGTGTAGAAATGGCCGAGACGATCGAGACAGTTGTTGCCTCAGTCGAATACCGTCTTGCACCGGAGCATCGGTTGCCTGCGGCATATGATGATGCAATGGAAGCATTGAGTTTGATTAGTTCAAGTCAAGATGAATGGTTGAATAATTATGTTGACTTTTCAAAATGTTTTATAATGGGGAATAGTGCTGGAGCTACAATCGCGTACCACGCAGGACTACGTGTAGTTGAAATGGTGGATGATCTTCAGCCTTTGAAAATTCAAGGGTTGATTTTGCGTCAACCATTTTTTGGTGGGACCCAAAGGACTGAATCAGAGATAAGACTTGAGAATGATCCTCATTTTCCTGTGTGTGTTAGTGATTTATGTTGGGAGTTAGCGTTACCAATTGGAGTTGATCGTGATCATGAATATTGTAATCTAACGGTTGGGAATGGAGTTAATGAAAAATTTGATAAGATTAAAGATCAAGGGTGGAGGGTTTTGGTGAGCATGAACGGTGGGGATTTATTGGTTGATCGTAGTAAGGAATTGGTGGAATTAATGGAAGAAAAAGGTGTTGAAGTGATTAAAGATTTTGAAGAAGAAGGTTGTCATGGGGTTGAGTTTATTGATCCATCCAAAGCAAAGAAATTTATTGAGCTAGTGAAGGGTTTCATTTCCTCGTATGATGCTTAGAGTCAAAGCATGGCATGTATCATATATCGACGTTTCTTAGCAAACCTCAATTAAGAATTAAATAAACATGGGGTCAATAAATTATGTATTAGTATTATGTTTGAGTTAGGAAATCGCATTAAAGTAGTATGTTTGATTTATGAAATTGTATCAAGTTATCCTTTACTATATTGTGTTTATTTTAGAAATTGGATTTGTGTTATATATCAAAAGGACTTCCTCATAGCGATTTCCTTGCCTCAAATTAGAGGACTTCCTTGCCGTAAACTAGATGACTTGTTTACAACAACTCACAAAGAAGTAAAACTAAATAAAGCTCAAGTTACAAGTATCTAAAGTTTAGTTGAAAAAAATATAGACTAAGAATACTTGACAATATTTAAGTCCGAATGCCGAACCTAACATCCGGTCCAGGCGAAGAATGAGAACCGAAGTTCTGCAAAACCCGAAGAAAACTCGAGAAAACTAGAGTGAACCGATCAAAATTGGGACATATTTTTATAAATTGAACGATCCTTAAATTGTAAAATTTATTTTCTTTTATTTTTCATTTACTTTGTTCCCAGGCAAAAAAAAACTTACTCGGTTCAAAACCCAACAACTATGAACAACAAGCAACACCAAACCATCTTCATCCTGACTTAAAACCATACACAAAAATACATTATATCCAAAAAACAGAAGAATAAAGAAAGAAAAACGTAAGAATAAAGAAGAATAAGGTAGAAATGGAATAGATGAACATCACATGATTGTCATTTTGGACCATGTTTATTCTCTTTGGAAGAGATAAAAAGAAAGATGAATATTTTTTTAAATGGCAGACTGTAGCTGCAGATGGGAAGTATGTGGCTATAGGAAGAAAAAGGGTATTGGTGGTCTATGAAGCCCTGATACGTATTTGATACCGATATGCATCTGATATTATATGTGTATTAGAGAAGTATTGGGTAATTAATTTTAATTTTATTTAAAAAAAAAGATCAATACGTGTTGGATTCTTTTTCGATACGCGTACCGAAGAAGTATTCCATCCGTCCTAAATTATAAGGGAAAATAAAAAAATCACACTTATTAAGAAGATCAAAACATGAGAATTTGAAATATGATTTTGTTGGATTTTTCTTGAAATAAGTTGCATAAGAAGATGTAAAAACATTTTTTATTGGTTGTTGTTTATTGAGAAAAGGAGAGAGAATAAAGAAAATTAAATGCAATTTGTATTTAATTTTATGATAATAAGTAAAATTAATGCTTGGAAAAAATTGATGTTTAGTTTTTTCCTTTATATTTTGGAACAAAAGAAAGTGTTTTTTTTCCTTGTATTTTGGGACAGAGGGAGTATAAGACAATTAATGTTCTTTGACGATGGAAACAAATGAGAGGTGACTAATACAATCTTAGTTTCTTATTAAGTAATGAATGTTAAAGTATTAGTTACAACACCCGTGCAATGCACGCAAAACATACGAAAAAATATTTCGTGATTTTTGCTATTGATATGATAATTATAGTATTATATTGAAATAAGATAAAATGAAAAAATGATTTCTAAAAAGTATATTTATATAAAAGTATAGTGTTGTTATATTTAAAAATATAAGTAGTCACCTACTAATAATGTCAATTTTAATATGCCTTCAAGAAATCATAATAACATTTAAATTAGGTAAATCAAATTAAGGAGATTATACCATAAACCCTACACCCTACCCTATCTTTTAATATACCATGTTCAATAGTAAGAAGTTCAACTTTTTCCTTTTCCCAAAATTCAGGAGACAGCTGAATTTTGGACTACCATAGTTAAAAATACAAATATAAATTAGGATATATTTGATATGTAAAATTGAAAATAATTATAAATGTCTCAATACCTCTTTAGGGTAGGAGACGTAGCTGCTTGACCACTACAAAAAAAAAACGTTCACCAAAAATAAAATATATAAATTTAGTCCTAAAACTTATTGAGAAAAATAATGATCTGTAAAACTATGTTGTTATTTAAAAAGAAAAAGCAAAAAAATAAAATAATAAAACAGAAACGATTAAAGTGTGGTTGGATCCATAATTTGTGGTCGTTATTGCAGGAACATGTGAGGTATTATATTGTCTATTGTTGGTAGAGGACCACATGCGATTTGTATATAAATAGGGTAACAAATAGAAAATAATACAAAATTTCATTATATAAAAGTAGGTTATACTTAATTTATATGCACGGGAGTCCAGAAGAAAGATGTTTGGGGATTTTTTGGGCAAAGTAACAAATCATCGTAATGAATAGTTAAACAAAATTTAATATGCATCCGTTTCCAATAAGACCCCATGATTTTGGGAGGCCGATTGAAAAACGATTTTGTTTATTATGTAAATAAAAATTTATATGTATCACATTCCAATAAGCCCCATGTGTTTTTGGAAATATATTACGAAATTATCCTAATGAATGAATAAACAAAAAATTATATGTATGACCTTCCGGTAAGCCCCCCGTGTTTTGAGGAGATAGATTGAAAAATTATTTTAATAAATAGGTAAATCAAGATTTATATACAGCACCTTCCTGTAAGCCCCCTGTGGTTTTTGAGATGGATTAAAAAATTATCCTATTGAATAGATAAACAACGAATAGTTACAACAAAAATTAACTTTACCATGCTAATCTTTTTCTCTTTTGGAAAATAATAATCATTAAAATGTTTCTAACATATATGTTAAATACGATATATTTATTAGATATTCAAAAGTGATTTTATAAGACTTGTTTATACTTATTAAGTGTCATTTAAGTAAAATAGTGGATATTCTAGTAGTTCACTGAGATTGGAGAAAAAAAATTAACTTTACTATGTTAATCTTCCCTCTCTTTTGGAAAAGAGTTATCATTATAATTTATCAATTATTTCACTCTCTTTTGAAAAAGATGTTATTTGGGTTTGATTGCTAGGATCAGATCATATTGTATGAGCCAAGAAGAATATTGAGCCATGAAAACAGCCGGACATAGTTGAACTTTGTTGAGATCCACATGATAGACTTGAAATCGCTAAAATGGGCATAATATTTTTCTCTATTAGAATTTTGAAATCTTAAGTGACATGCCTTACAAAATGACTTGTGTCCCCAAGGCCTACATATATAAAATCTTAAACAGAGAATTACTACATCATCAAAACTTAGACAGAGAATTATTAAATTAAAATTGCTATAGAATCACGAACTATATGTTACCCATTACTTTGCAGTCCATCCCCAACTGTAAACTCTAGTGTAGTGTGTGCAAGTAATATCCCCAATGCCTCACCCTTAGCTATAAGAGGCTGAGAATAATGAATGCACAAACTAATGGATGTAAAATTTTGTTTCAAAAAGAAATCTACATCGACACTACAAATATTTTGAACATAAGAAAGATTTTTGTGCCGCAAAAGATTCATATTTTGCCTTCAACGCTACTCATTTGCTTAATAATACAACATTGAACCAGTTCAAACATGTCCTTTGATGCCTTTAAGATGCATAATTCAACGAATATTAGACTTACGTTTATTCTCTAAAAAAATGTTTCTAATAATCATATAGGAAGATAACATCGTAAATATTGCTCAATTTAAAAGATATTACATTGATATAGAAGAAACTTTAATAGAAAAAACAGAAGAAACATGTTTTACTAAAATTATTCTTCAACATAGTTGTAAAGTCTTACTATAACATTCTATAACAAACTTTCAATCTATAACAAACTTTCAATCTACCACAAGATGGGAGTTAAACAACTGTGATCAATAATATCTATCTAGTTTTTATCAGCTCCCTTATCAAAATCTCTAGACACTCCAACTCGGAATTCTATTTGTTTCTAGTGCTTTGAGCGATGACACTGATCAAAATCATCCCAACGTAACCTTCAAACTGAAAGAAAACCACAGATATTTCGCTGTCATGTAATTGTCATCTCCGAGGCATTACATAGCACATGCTTTTATGAACTGATATCACTATGATAAAGCCTTGCGTTGAAATGCAATGCTTCTAGTTTCGAAAGACTATAAAGACAATGCTGCAAACCTGACGAAGTAGATCAATTATTACTTCTCTATTATGGAGATCCAAAGTGGAAAGCTGCAAGCAAGTCTTGAATAGTTTAGATGGCAGGGATTTCATCCCATTGTTTCTAAGATGCAAAGCCTGCATTGTGTTCAAATATGTAGAGTAAAAATTATGTTTATATAAATATACTTTTAAGTGTTGTTATATATAAATATATAATTAGTCACCGGGTAAAAATGCACAATTAACAATTCATATGAAACAATACCAAATCTTGACTGTTCAAGATTTAGAATTTTACATATGCAAAAAGTTAAAAGCTCATTTTTGTGTGTTGCCAAACAGACCCTTGATCAACAAAAAATACATTGTATTTGAGCGATTAAAAATACTACTAATACACTAATATCAATAAGTCGCTTAATAATAAAGAGATCAACGTTTTCTACAATAAAGAGGCTTGACAACATCAACTTGTATGTACGTACAAAATAGGGAAGCCTCATCTTCCAAATGCTTCCTATAGTGAGTAAGGACTATGGTCTACATAGTTTACTTCAAGGAACTGAAAATCAATGTTCATATCTTCCAATTTACAAACCTGTCATGATAGGAACATTATAAACCAGTACAGGGTTTGTTTTAAAAAAGCTTTTTATAACAGAATATCCCATGAATCTTAGCTCCAAAATAAGGAACATAATCTAAAATAAAACAAATGCAAAAGAGTATCACTCAGTAATATCTCATAATAGACATAATTATGATGAAAAATAAGAGACTATCACTCAGTAATAAATCATAATAGACCTTTCCATTGGCTAAAGGAAAGGATGAAAAATAAGACAATATAAATAGAATGCGCTTAATCTCATGTAATTAATATATAAGTTGTACAAAGAGAAAGTACAATGCGCATAACATTAATAAAACACAATACAATATAAATTGAGATACATATCAATTATCAAACATGTACAATAGAAAATGTCTATTCTAGTTGCACTTAGGCTTTAGCTAATCTTCAACGTCTAGTTGCACATCGGCTTTAGCTAATCTTCAACAAACTTCACAGTTTCATTGTAGTTTCAGAACTGGTACAACATCAGTCGATGTCGAGCTTTTCTACATTTATATGGTACATTATATGAACTAATAATTTTCTATTGCTTTTTTTAACTGTTCCACCTGCTCAAATTATTTCAACGAAATACAAATTGTCCCCACATGATGCCAGCATCAACAAGGTCAAATAGAACATTAGTAGAAAATATAACTTAGTACAACATTAGTAGAAAAACATTGAGAGCATAGGCTAATTATATAAAATATTGAGATTTGTTCATACTTGTGAAACTCCTTTTGTGTATTCACTTGAAATATCCAAAACTGACAATTGATAATATTTCCATATAGAAATAGAAATTCAATAAACAGGAATAAAAAAATAGCAAAAACCAATAGCATATTTTGCTATATATGTTCACTAAATAGTTTAGAGCCTAAACTTGAAGTTGAACTTACAACTACTACTCCTAATTCTAATAGAATTGTTAACACTAAGGTTATCTACTACAATCCTACACCTTATCTTGAAATTGATTTTTAGAACAACTTCAATTACGTAGAAAAATGAGAGCCTTGATTTTGAGAACAACTTCAATTATGCAGCAAAATGACAACCCCCTAAATAGTGCGTTTTCTAGCCAAGTCAGTCTCGATATCAATAGCTCTTTTATTCATCCCATCCCTCCAGATTGACTCTTTATTGAAATGTAGAACATTGACTCTTTAATGTTTGAAATGCAGAAGATTTTGACTCTTTATTTTTTGAAAACTCAAGATTGTTTTTGCACTAAGTTACAAAAAATCACCATAAAAACCAAAATAAAGAAAAAACAAAAATATAGTAGTCAAATTATACACCAATTGATTAGCTTCGTGTAGAAGTAGAAGAATTAAGTAAGGACTAATAGGAACCCACCATCATTGGAAAATGCCTCTTGTAATGTTTCTTTAACTGGCTAAAGTCATCTTCAAGGTCACGAATTATGTAGTGGTGAAAATTAAACTTGTGGTTTAATAGATTTTCTTGTAACAGAGAAATATTTTATGCAATTAGAAAATTAAACAAAGAAATACAGCAAATCATGTCTATGATTTTGTAAAAGAACCATAAAATTGTCTGTAACATAGATAAAAAGCATTATATTATGTTCCAAATTCCAAACACAAACTAATTATCTAATTAATGCATTAGCTAGAGAATAAGAACTTACATTTTTACTTATATATACATTCTTTGATATGGAACTTCTTGAAATGCATTTCATATAGCCATCAATCTTTAGATATCTCCATCACCATGTAGTACAAAGACTTATCGTGGTGGTCATGTAGTACAAACTGGCATAGAATGCAAAAAAGAATTAATTGTAATTGTAAACTTACACACACAACTGCAAATAGTTAGAGTGATGATTGAACCTTAAACCATACCATAGAAGCCATAACAAAATTACACTAAAGAAGCATTAGTTCATGACTTCAACAAAATCACATTGACACTAATCTCACCAAACATACTATTTGAATATATGTTGCTGGAGTCAAAGAGTTTTTACCAATCTTAATTCATAATTTTGCTGCAAAAGATTCCAAGTTGTCATCAAAATTAACTTGCATGTATTTTCTCAACAAAAAATGATACTCTGAAAGTTCGTGTTCAATTAAGTGCTTCCCTAATTCATTATAAACTAAATTGTAACAGCTTGACATATTTAAAGGGATTATTTAAAATCAAAAGCAAGTTTGATATGTTCTTTATAATCAAAAGCAAGTTCATTTAAAATAAAAAACAAATTCATTTGAAACAACAACAATAAAAGAAACAAAAAAAACATAAATAAAGTTTCACCTCTCATACCATACCAGCTTCCTTTCATTTTTCTGTTGTGGATTATGAAAAAACATAAATGATGGGTTATGAGAAAATAAAATGAAGAAACTGAAAAATGATTTCAATATTTCTCACCTGATTGTGTCGCGTTCCATTGTTACGGTTTCTGTAAATTTTACCTAGAGCATGAGAAAAACAAAATAGAAAAGAGGATTACACATACAATTGAAGAAAATTAGGGATTTCACAAAAGAAAGAAAATGAAATTAACTGAGATACCGGAATAGTTGTCAGCGTTTTGAGAGAAAAAGAGACGAATGAAGGGTGAGACGGTGGTGAGATGCAAAGGAAAATACCATCTTGCTAGATCCAACCACAAATTTGTTCACTCTCACAATGGATACTGAAAACATGAAAAGGGAGAGAAATTCTGAAGGAGTGAGAATGAGAGAGATGGGTTGTAAATACTAAATAGAGATGAGAATTGTGAAGGAATTTGAAATTTGAAATTTGAATTTTGAAAGAAAGAATCTTTAGTTGGTATTAGGATAATATTGGAAACTTAAGATTGAAAATACAAATGAGTCTCATACTCATTTGCTGTCACTTGCTGTCATTTAAGTGTAGTTATTTGCTTTCAATTGTATTTCCCATTTTGGTTCCAATTTAGGATTTCCAGGGATTGGGTGTAATTATATCGTGTAGAGCAAGTTGTATGTACACTGTATATAAATCAGCCTTGGAGCATCAATACAAACAGAAAAACAATTTTGCATCATCCTATTTCTTTATGGCATCAGAGCGTGATCCTGAGAAACTGTCGATGACCAAAATGGGAGAGAAAAAGGATGATGGCAAAAATGACAAATCCAACAAAGATGAAAGTGGGTCTCATTTGAAGAAACAGATCTCTCCATACGATCTGTATTCAAGTGATAACCCAGGAAATATCATTACCCAAGTTCAATTGAATTCGAAGGGTGAAAATTATGATGAATGGTTTCGCGCAGTCCGAGGCTCGTTGAGAGCACGACGAAAGTTTGGATTCGTTGATGGATTGATTGCAAAACCTGATGACGCTGCTCTCGAAATCGATGATTGGTGGGCCGTCAATTCCATGATTGTTTCATGGACCTCGCATCCAACAATTGAAATCTGAATTGGCGAATTGCAAACAGAATGGAGACCCGATTGTGACATACTTTGGACGGCTTAAGAAGTTGTGGGATGAATTGAATGACTTCGACCAGATACCCATGTGCACATGTAATGGGTGCAAGTGCGGCATATCTGCAGCGCTGAACAAGAAGAGAGAAGAGGAGAAGCTTCACCAACTTCTGATGGGCCTTGATGATTCTCAATTTAGGACTGTGCGGTCTAGTGTTCTAATTCTGGACCCGCTGCCGAATCTGAACAGAGCATATCAGATGGTGGTGCAAGAGGAAAGAGTCGGAGTAATGACGCGAGTCAAGGAAGAACGTGGAGATCCAATCGCATTTGCTGTCAAATCTGGTAGGACATCGAGTTGGGAACTTATCTTTTTAATATCACTCAAAAGCACTTGTTAGATAACACAATGACCAAAATTATACTTAAAATATAATTAAGATGTTTGTTATCTTTAAAACATCAGATTGGGATTTTGCCTCAACAATCTCCCCCTTTTTGATGATGACAAACTTCTTGATTATGTTTTAAATAATTAATTTTGGTTTAGTCAAATCTCAAAGTAAAATGAAATATTAGTGCTTTTATCTTTTCAAGCTCCCCCTCAATTCAAGCATTCATAAATCAAATAAAAATGTAAAAACTTGATATGATGCAAATTGAGACATAAAATGAATCATACATATTAATTAATCCATAAACTCACAAAAGTGAGAAATAACAATCATCAGAGTACAAGGATTAATACAAAAGGATTCATGACAAGAAATATACTAATACATACTATTAGAAATTCACAACAAGTTTTGTTTAAAAGAACTTCCTATAATATCTATTTCAAAAAGATCAATTCCAGAGAATGATCAGGGAATGTTCTTGCAGACTTGAAAAGCTTGAAAACTTGATTATTTAAAACTTCTTCCTACTCCCCCTTGTTTACCCAAACTATTCTCCCCCTTTGTCAAAAAATCAAAAAGAAGGGGCTAGGTAATAAAAAGGGTTAACACTCAGATGAGGAGGATGATGATGATGATTTACTAGGAGAAGGGAATGGATCAAATTCTGGCATGGGGTCAGCAAAGGGTGGTGCAATGCCAAACTTTGGACAAACTTCAGTTTCAGCCCATTTCTTCAAAATCATCTGCTGGTTCATCATGTGTTGCATCATATTATTTTGAATCTCCAAAGCAACCATGATCTTGGCCTGACCTTTCCTAAGCTTCATGTTATCCTTTTCCAACTTTTGTTGCTTAGTAGGCCTAGTGTGGGATGGTCCTCCAATCAGTTTAGGAGAGTATCCTAAAAACCTATCCCATGCTTCAACAGAAGCATTGCTACCAGGAGAAAGAAATGTACTCAAAGTTCCAAAGGAGGATGGAATGGATGGCAAGGATTGAGATGAGTTACCTCCTTGAAAGTGGTTATCAGGACTCAACAGGTTTTGAACAAACTCAGCATTGAACATGTTCTCTAAGCTTCCTTGAGATGAATTCATGACAGGTGAGAACAAAGTTGAATTCATTGATGAAGTGGGAAAGAAACCTTGAAGTTGTTTTCCAGTCCTAGGAGGGTGGTTGGTAAAAGGTGACCCAAAGTGCAAAGAAGTGTCCCAATAAGAAGGGAGAGTGTCACTTGAAACTCCACAGTGAGTAGAAGCAATTTCCTTAGCAGGGAGAACATTCTCTGGTTGTTCTCCTGCAGCCTCAGTCTCTGGGAGAACGTTCTCCTGACGTTCTCCAACAACATTCTCTTCTTGAGGAATGTTCTCTGGTTGTTCTCCAACAACATTCTCTTCAGGTGTTGCTTCTCTTTTCCTCTTCAAACCAGTAATTTCACTACTTTCTCATCTACCTCCTTCTTCATATGGCTCAAATTCTTTCCATTAAAAATTGAGCATGCATTTTCACTAGTATACCCAGATAAATCAACCTTAAACTCTTCAAAGATCCTAGTTAACAACATACCATATGGAAGGGCAACTTTCCTAGTACCAGACAAAGCAGTGTGCATCATATGCTGTAAAATGATGTGAGGAAGTGATAATCTCTTACCTTTAAACAAATGGTACATCACCAGCATGTCATTGTCTGTGACTTTGTCCTTGCTTCCACTTTTTGGAAAGATGTTGTGAAGGCATAAGCTATGTAACATCTTGTAATCATATTGTAGCTTGGAAGAGGTAGGTGTAGCCATCATTGCTCCTTCACTTGTGAACATATCCACAATGAGCTCATCCTTGTTTATCTTGAGATCATTATACCAATCTCCCCCATAGAGAGTGGTTCCATCACAGGGAATACCCAACAAATTTCCAATGATCTCAGGAGTAAGCTTGATCTCCACTCCTTTCAGATTTGAAACTAAAACATCCTTGTCAGGGCTTACTTTAGCATTGAAGTAAAAGGCCTGAATCAACAAAGGAAAAATGGATTCCTTGATCTTGAAGAAAGAAGTCCAATTCATTGGATCAGTGAACTTGGTTAAGTCAATGCCATTTTTCTTCAACTCATCAAAGTCAAAGAACTTGCCAGCACTAATGGGCTTGATTTTCCAATAATCATTAAACTTCTCTTTTTGTTCAGAGTGGATTAAAGGCACATTCCTCAGCCTTGGCCTTTTCTCAGCAACAACCACTTTCTCCTTTTTCTTACTCTCCTTGACCAGTTCAGATTTTGCAGAAGAAACAGATGGTTTAGGCTTGGTGATTGGAGTGGTTCGTTTGAGAGTGATGATAGGAGGGGATTTCTCACGCGTTTCTTCCTTTTCCTCTTCTTCATCAGAATCAGATATGGTTAGGACAGTGTTGTCAATAACCATATTTCTCTTAGTTCCAAAACCTGACAAAATGCGTGCAGACCTCCTAACGGTGCATGCATCAAAAGACTTTGTTCTTCTCATTTTCCTTACATAAGGAGGTGATTTTGTGTTAGGCTCAGCAGAGGGTGTTTGTTGATCTTGTTCAACAATGTTAGGTGTTGGAGAAGTTGGGTCAGAGAAATTTAGGGAAGATGAAGAGTTTGGTGAAGATGAAACTGGTTTAGGGGAAGACGATTGAAGGTGTTCATCAGATTGTGCCACATCAGAGGGTTTAGGTGAAGGATTTTGTGAAGGAGAAAGGTCATGTTCACTTGCTACAGTAGCATTTGGAGAAGAGGGGTTTTGCAGCGGAGTAGAGGGCTTGGGTGAAGCTTGGAGATCATTATGAGAATGATCAGAGAAGGTTTCTTCTTGTGGTGGAACGAAAACTATCAATGCCTTTGATAAATCTTCGTGACCCATTTCTTCAATGTGAGAGGAATCTGAATGATTTTCAGACGGAGGTGGTGACAGTGGAGACGGTGGAGATGGAGAGCGAGTAGGTGAGGGAGTTGGAGATGGTGTTCGGTTTCTTAACATAACCGGTACCTTAGTTCTAGCCATTTTTGTTTGAGAAAATGGAGCTTTGGAGAAGAAGAAGATAATCTATTTTGGTTTAGTGGAGAGAGAGGGACGGTTGATTTTTGAAAGAGAAAAGATAGTGGGAAGTTTCTAGACAAATACTAGCCTATGACGTGGGAAGGTTGAGATATGGTAGGATACTATTTATGATAGGTAATGATGGTACTTTTTGCCATAAACAAAGGATTAATAGGGAGATAGCCTAAGTACAACAAGAGGACTAAAACACTACATTCCCCAAGAACATGTACTATCTATTTTGAAAAACTAAACACTTAAAAATGACTTAAACGAAAAAATGCAAGCAAGCACATAAGTCATGAAAATTTTTAGAGAATGTTCTCAGATCATTCTCCTAAAAACGTGTTTCACAAGGAATTGGGATTTTTGATAATTTTCAAATTTTCTTTGATAAAATTGAAACGATCCTCAACCAAAGGTTTAGTAAAAATGTCAGCAAGTTGATTTTCAGTATCCACAAAAACTAATTCAACTTCTTTTTTACTAACATGATCACGTATAAAATGATGCTTGATTTCAATGTGTTTTGATCTAGAATGCTGAATGGGATTTTTTGACAAGTTAATAGCACTAGTATTATCACATAAAATTTTAATGCATGTGTACCTTAATGAGAAGTCTTCAAGTTGGTTTTTGATCCATATCACTTGAGAACAACAATTTGCTGCAGAGACATATTCTGCTTCAGTTGTTGAGAGTGCTATGGTGTTTTGCTTTCTGCATGACCAACTGACTAGAGCTTCACCAAGGAGTTGACAAGCACCACTTGTGCTTTTTCTTTCTATCTTGTCACCAGCATAATCAGCATCACAATAGGCTTTTAGATCAAAATGTGTACCCTTTTTGTACCATATGCCTACATCTGGTGTTCCAACCAAATATCTGAAAATTCTCTTGACTGCAGTTAAATGTGATTCTTTGGGAGCACTTTGAAATCTTGCACAAATTCCCACTGAGAATACTATGTCAGGTCTGCTTTCAGTTAGATATAGAAGAGATCCAATCATTCCTCTATATTCCTTTTCAGATACACTTTTGCCATTTTCATCCTTGTCTAGACTTGTTGATGGATGCATAGGAGTTGACATGATTTTAGCTTCACTCATCTTATACTTCTTGAGCAAATCCTTGATGTATTTTTCTTGACTAATAAAAATGCCATCTTCTTGTTGCTTGATTTGCAAGCCAAGGAAAAATCTAAGTTCTCCCATCATGCTCATTTCAAATTCACTTTGCATAAGGTTAGAGAAAGCTTCACACATTTTTTCATTAGTAGCACCAAAAATAATATCATCAACATATACTTGAACAATAAGCAATTCTTCCTTGTTGGTTTTTATAAAAAGAGTAGTATCAATTTTTCCTCTAGAAAAACCATTTTCAAGTAAAAAGGTGCTTAACCTATCATACCATGCTCTTGGAGCTTGTTTAAGTCCATAAAGAGCCTTGGTAAGTTTGTAAACATGATTAGGTTTATGCTCATCAATAAAACCAGGAGGTTGATGCACATAAACTTCCTCATTTAAAAAGCCATTTAAGAAAGCACTTTTTACATCCATTTGAAAAAGTTTGAAACATTTATGAGATGCATATGCAAGTAAAATTCTTATTGCTTCTAACCTGGTAACTGGAGCAAAAGTTTCATCATAGTCAATACCTTCTTTTTGATTGTAACCTTGTGCTACAAGTCTAGCTTTGTTTCTGATTACCTTACCATCTTCATCAAGCTTGTTTCTGAACACCCACCTTGTTCCAATGATTGAATGGTTTTGAGGATTTGGTACTAAGTTCCATACTTTATTCTTCTCAAATTGTTGCAATTCTTCTTTCATAGCTCCAACCCAAGATTCATCAACAATAACATCATCTATGGTTCTAGGTTCAATTTGAGAGATCATTCTCTAAATTTTGAAGAGCTCTTCTAGTCCTTACACCATCTTCAGTGTTTCCAACAATTTGATCTTGTGGATGATGATTGACTAATCTCCATGTTTTAGGAACATTTGGTAATGTCTCTTGTTCAGCTTCAAGTGGTGGTTCTTGATCATTGTTTATTGAAGGTTCTTGATCTTCTTGAGGTTGTGGATTTTTCTCACCTTCTTCTTCAATGATGATACTTGAAATTATTGGTTCTTCAAACTCATCAAACTTGACATGCATACTTTCTTCAACAGTTTGGGTTCTAAGGTTGTAGATTCTATAGGCTTTTGATGTGAGAGAATAACCCAAGAATATTCCCTTGTCTGATTTTGAGTCAATTTTTCCCAAGTTGTCTTTGATGTTCAAGATGTAGCAATAACATCCAAAGATATGAAAGTATGACACATTTGGTTTCCTCTCTTTCCAAAGTTCATAAGGTGTCTTGTTGAGAATTTTTCTAATGGTTACTCTATTCAAAATGTAGCAAGCAGTGTTGACAGCTTCAGCCCAAAAAAATTTCTCCACATTTGATTCATTCAACATTGTCCTAGCCATTTCTTGTAATGTTCTATTTTTTCTTTCAACAACACCATTTTGTTGAGGAGTTCTTGGACAAGAGAAATTGTGAGATACGCCATTATCATTAAAGTAATATTCAAATAAAGAATTTTCAAATTCTCCTCCATGATCACTTCTCACTGAAATAATTTTGGACTCTTTTTCATTTTGAACTCTCAAACAAAAAGATTTAAAAGCTTCAAAGGATTCATCCTTATGTTTTAAAAACAATACCCAAGTAAATCTTGAAAAATCATCAACAATGACAAAACCATAATTTTTGCCACCAAGACTAGTAGTTTTGATAGGACCAAATAAATCCATGTGAAGCAGTTCAAGAGGTTTCTTTGTTGATACAAAATCTTTTGGTTTAAAACTACTTTTAACTTGTTTTCCTCTTGTACAAGATTCACACACTTTATCTAGATCAAAACTAATTTTTGGTAAGCCTCTTACTAGGTCAAGTTTGGAAAGTTTTGAAATTGTTTTCATGCTTACATGACCAGTCCTTTTATGCCAAATCCATTTGTCATTTTCAAGAGAGACAAAACAAGATTCAACAGGAAGTTCATCCAAGTAGAAAACATAAATGTTTCCTTTTCTTGAACCAGTGAATAAAATATCATTTGAAGAAGATTTTTTAATTTCACATGTTTGAGGTTTGAAAATGACTTCATAACCATTGTCACATAATTGACTTATGCTCAACAAGTTATGTTTAAGTCCAACAACATAATGCACATTTTCAATCTTACCGGAATTAATCTTACCAATGATACCTTTACCTTTTATTTTAGCTTTTTCATTGTTTCCAAAAGTAACTGTACCACCATCCTTTTCATCAAGTGATAAGAAATTATGTTTATCTCCAGTCATATGTCTTGAGCAACCACTGTCCAAGTACCATGGCTTTTTCTTGACTGCTAGATGACATTCCTGCACTTGATTGTAATAGTGTCTTAGGTACCCATAATCTTTTGGGTCCTTGTGAGTTAGTTTGCCTCTTGAAAGGTCTTGTTTCATTTTGATATGAATGCCTCTTAATAAAGGATTCATTATCATATAATTGTCTTTGATTATTCTGAGAATAATCCTGTTGAGAATGTCTGGAGAATGTTCTCCTGTTCTGTTGATGCCTTCTGAGAACGTTCTGAGAATGTTCTCTCTGGAGACTTCTCTCATATTTCAGTTTTCTGTTTTTTCTAAAACAGAATTTTTCAAGATGTCCTTCTCTATAACAAAAAGTACATTTATATTTTGCCACTTTTTGTGGTACAAAAAACTTTTCATATAATTGTTGACTTTGATGGTTTCTAAAACCTATTCCAGTTTTGTCTAAAGCTCCTACTTGTGAACCCATAATGTTTTCAAAAGTTTTAGTGGAGTTTACAAAGCATCTTATATCATTTTCTAATTCAAAATTAGTTTGTTTCAAAATGATATTCTCTTCTTGAAGTTTAGGACATTCTTGATATTTTAATTTAAAATCATCAATTTCTTTCCTATGATGTTCTTGCATGCAAATGATGGTTTCTTTTAATTTTTCTATCTCAGTCTTATACTTATCTTTTTCTAAAGTTAACTTACTGATCTCATTAGAAAGTTTATCATTTTTCTGAGCAGTGATTTGAGAGTCATATAATAAGTTATCAAATAAATGTTCAGTTTTTTGACATGATGCACAAGGATCAAGAATTACCTCAGATGATGATTTTGTCATAAGACACATGTTGGCTTCTTGTTCTTCTTCATCTTCATCAGTCCCATCCCAAGTAGTCATTAATGATTTCTTCTTGAAGGGAGATTTCTTAGCTTTTGGACAATCACTCTTGTAGTGTCCAAATTGTTCACAACCATAGCATTTGACTTTGCTTAGGTCTGTCTCAGGTTTGATTCCACTTCTTCTAGCTGGGAATCTTCCTTTGAGTTGATTTTTCCTCATCATTAATCTTTGAATTCTTCTAGTGATGAGTGCTAATTCTTCTACATTGTCTTCTTGCATAATGTCACTTTCATCTTCATCATTCTGGGAACATTCTTCTTGTGCCTCCAAAGCAATCACTTTCTTTTTTATTGGTTTGTCTTCCAAGAGAATTGATTCATGAGCTCTGAGTGATCCAATCAGATTTTCTAACTTCATTTCAGTTAGATTCTTTGCCTCTGTGATAGCTGTGACAATGTGTCTCCAACTCTTTGGCAAGCACCTTAGGATCTTTCTTACTCTCTCATGTGTTGTGTAGGTTTTTCCAAGAGAGTTTAGCTCATTTATGATGATTGTGAACCTTCCATACATTTGATCCACTGTTTCATCTTCTTTCATTTCAAATAGCTCAAACTTCCTTATTCCAATGTCAATTCTTGTTTCCTTGACATGACTTGTTCCTTCATGATGTGTTTGTAATGTTTCCCACATTTCCTTTGCTGTTTTGCATTCCATGATTCTATCACATTCTTCTCTAGATAAAGCACTCTTGAGAAATAACTTAGCTTTGATGTTTAGAAGCACTCTTTCTGATTCTTGAGTAGTCCATTGATCTTGAGTCTTTATCTTTGTAACATCTTTGTCTATGATGGTTGGTTGATATTCTCCATGTTCAATGACTGACCACATGTAGTTGTCTTGTGATCTAAGGAATAACTCCATTTTGTCTTTTCAATAATAATAGTCTTCTCCTTCAAATAGAGGTGGTCTATTTGATGATCCTCCTTCTGCTATGAACTTTGCGCCTTTAGCCATTACTTCCTTCTTGAATCTTTTCCTCTAGCACTTGTTAGATGCTCAGTTTTTAGAGACCGAGCTCTGATACCAATTGAAGTAGCAAAGTTTATCACAAGAAAGGGGGGGTTTGAATTGTGACCCTTTAAAATTGAACTCAATTTGTTAGTAATAAAAGTTGTATGATAAATCAAACTTGAATTAAAAGAATTAAGTCAAAACAGAATTAGAGAAAGGTGAGAGAATGTTCTCTGATCAATCTATGGAAGAAGGCAGAGAACGTTCAAAGAATATTCTCACAGAATATTGTTGTATGTGAAAGTGTATTGAATCAAAACTGACTTAGGGAATGTTAAGAGAATGTTCTCTGATCAATCTATGAAAGAAGGCAGAGAACGTTCTTTGAATATTCTCACAGAATATTCAAGTGTGTGCAAGTGTATCAGTTTTGCATAAGTAAAAGGATAAGGAGAAGTATAACACAAAGACTTTATACTGGTTCACCCTTAATTGGGCTAGTCCAGTTTCCCACACCAAGTGAGGGTTTCCACTATTCTTCTTTTTGATCTTAAACCAAGATCAAAACTTTGTCAAGCTATCACAAGCTTATCTTCCACCTTATCACCAAGGTGTTCTCTACCTTTTCTCCTAAGGTAGTTGCTCAACAAATAGTCACGTATTCTTGAGCAAGTTCTTTCTTATTACAAAGAAGTGTTAGGATCTGAAGCTTAACAATAAACCAAACCAGGCTTATAAAGCTTTCTAAGTAACTATAAAAATCTCTCTGAAAATCACTCAAATGAATTGCTGATCCAAGTATGCAATTGTGAAGATTGGAGTGAAAGAGATCAAAAAGAGTTTGTGAGATTCTTGTGCTTGAAAGACAAGTATTATATGATCAGTGGTGCTTCAAACTCTTGCTTTGCTCCTGCTGTATTCCATGCTATTTATAGATGTTTGAAGAGCCTTTGGAGTCTTGGAGAATGTGTAGAAAAATCAGAGAACAATGAACTAGCCGTTACTCACAGACTTGGAGTAAGCTGGAGAATGTTCTCCAAGAGGAGCGTCTTGATGAGCTGGCATTGTACTTTCTTTGCTTGATGAACAAGTGTGACCGTTGTACTTGAAATGTGCTGTCATATGAGAACAATGCTTCAGGGAGAATGATGAAAGAACATTCTCACAGAACTGTGTTGAGAAGCTTCATGGAATAGTGGGAGAATGATGTGGGGACAGCTTTCTATGCAAGCAACCAGCTGTGATCTGATCAAGGCATGTTGGAAAAATACTTTGCAAGTACAACCTTGATATAAAATAGAGTATAGTCTTTGTTGGAGAAAAGACTACTACTTTCTTGGAGAAAGATCATTAAATAATCCTTTGCAAGTACATAACAACTCATAGTGAAAGAATTGTTGTCTTCTCCTCATTGGTCTATGTTCTTCTCTTCCATATTGACTTCAGATATTATTAAATTATGCCTTGAGGTCAAAGAACATTCTTTGCCCATGCTCCATGTGATATGGCTTAAGAAGGAAAGTCCCATAGGATATTAATCACTTTGACTTGCCATAATGGAGTATGTTGCTGTAGAGATCTTGTGCAATATTCTCATGAAAAGTGTTCCTTTGTCTTGTTCATTTATCACCTAAAATAAATAGGTGCTTTGGCATTGAAGAACAAACACGCTGGAGCCAGAGAATGATGACTAACTTTCTTGTATCATTCTCCAGAGCTGATATTAATTTATTTGCTTTGCACAATGAAACCTATCTTTTTAATATCACTCAAAAGCACTTGTTAGATAACACAATGACCAAAATTATACTTAAAATATAATTAAGATGTTTGTTATCTTTAAAACATCAGATTGGGATTTTGCCTCAACAAGACTCACAGGTGAGAATTCATGGATTATTGACACGGGTGCCTCTCATCATATAACTAACACCCTTGCGTGCATGAATGATGTCCGAGATATAGAACCTTGTCCTGTTGGAATGCCCAATGGGACACGGACATATGCAACTAAAGAAGGAGCGGTTGCTGTTAGTGACAAGCTAATATTGAAGCATGTTCTTTTTGTTCCTAATTTAAATTGCAACCTCATCTCAATCTCTCAACTTTTACATGATGCTGATTATATTGTTCACTTTACTAAAACTATGTGTGTTATACAGGACCGCACTTCGAGGATGACGATTGGAGCGGGTGAACAATTAGAGGGGCTTTATGTGCTTAGTGTGGTGACACCAGTCCATGCATACCAAGCAAAGGGTGTTGGATTTTGTGAGTTGTGGCATAGAAGAATGGGACACCCATCATCTAAGATAACTAGTATGTTACCTGATGTAATTGGAAAAGATATTGATAGTAGATTAAAGACTTGTGATGTTTGTTTTAGAGCCAAACAAATAAAAGAATCATTTTTGTTGAGTGAGAATAATGCAAAAAATTGTTTTGATTTAATTCATTGTGATTTATGGGGACCTTATAGAACATATGCCTCTTGTGGTGCTGTTTACTTTTTAACCATAGTCGATGATTGTTCGCGTGCAGTATGGGTATACTTATTGAAAACAAAAGATGAAGTTTCCCATATCATTAAACAATTTTTCGCTATGATACATAGGCAACATAACAAGCAAATTAAAGTCTTGAGAAGTGATAATGGAACAGAGTTTATAAGATTGAAAAGTTATTTTCAAGAAAATGGTGTCCTCCATCAAACTTCAATTCCCTATACACCACAACAAAATGGAAGAGTGGAGAGAAAACATCGACATATATTGAATGTGGCAAGGGCATTGAGGTTTCAAGCCAATTTGCCTTTGAAATTTTGGGGAGAGTGCATTCTTACCGCTGCATATTTGATTAACCGAACTCCTTCTGCAGTTCTCGATGGGAAAACGCCTTATGAAGTGTTGTTTGATGCTAAGCCAGCATATACACAAATCCGAACATTCGGATGTTTGTGTTATGCTCTTAATGAAAATAAGGGACGCGATAAATTTGATAGTAGGAGTCGGAAGTGCATGTTTGTAGGCTACCCTTATGGTAAAAAGGGGTGGGAAGTGTATGATATTGAAACTGAAGAGTATTTTATCTCTCGAAATGTGAAATTTGTGGAAGACATATTTCCATTCTCTAGACATGACAAGACGAGTGAAACGCACGTAGATGAATGGGGATGGTAACATGATTCATTTGATGAATGTGAGGACGGGAATGAGACAAGAAATGTAGTGACTAATAATGACTTGGAGGTTGTAGGTGTTGTAAATGATGTTGAGGAAAATGAAAATAATGAGGAAGTAAGTGTTGTAGGGCAGCAAGCAGATACAATAGAAGTAGACCAAGGTGAGAGAATGGATGGTCAACAGAATGTTCAAAGTGATGAACTTCTTGGTCGGGGACATAGAATCAAGAAGCCCTCTACACGTCTGAAGGGTCATGTCACACACACTGCGACTGTAAGCCTCTCGACCAGTTCACTGCTTCACTCAAAATCCTCAGGTACGCGTTATCCCATTGCACATTTTGTTAATTGTGACAAATTTTCTGTACCCCACCGTGCTTTCTTAGCAGCGATTACTGCAGGGCATGAGCCAAATTCTTTTGTTGAGGCTGTTAAGGATGAGAAATGGCGAAATGCCATGAAGGAAGAAATTCGAGCTTTGGAGGACAATGGTACATGGACAACCGAAGATTTACCACCAGGAAAGAAAGCTATAGGATGCAAATGGATTTATAAAATCAAATATAATTCAGATGGGTCTATTGAGCGGCACAAAGCAAGATTGGTTGTTCATGGCAATAGACAAGTTGAAGGCGTCGACTATAACGAGACGTTTGCTCCAACAGCAAAGATGGTGACGGTTCAGACATTTTTAGCCATTGCGGCAGCCAAGAACTTCCAACTACATCAAATGGATGTTCGCAATGCGTTCTTGCATGGAGATTTAGAGGAAGAAGTATATATGAAATTGCCTCCTGGCTTTGAAAAGCAATCTCCCGGTAAGGTGTGTCGCCTTCGAAAATCTTTGTATGGTTTGAAACAAGCCCCTAGATGTTGGTTTGCTAAATTATCGGATGCCTTGAAAACTTATGGCTTCGAACAATCCTGTTCTGATTATTCTCTTTTTATGTTGCGTCGCCATAACACCGAGTTGTATGTCTTGGTATATGTTGATGATATCGTTATATCAGGAAATCAAAGTGATGTTATACATAAATTCAAAGATTATTTGGGCCACTGTTTTCACATGAAAGACCTTGGAAAGTTGAAATATTTTCTGGGTATTGAGGTTGCACGAAATGCTACAGGTATTTTTCTTTCACAACGGAAGTATGCATTGGATTTAATATCAGATTATGGACTGTTGGGAGCAAAGCCTGCACCCATTCCAATTGAACAAAACCATCAATTGGCCCTTGTTGAAGGGGAGGACCTTAAAGATCCAACTGGATATAGGAGCCTCATTGGACGACTTATCTATTTGACTATTACTCTCCCTGAGTTGTCGTATTGTGTTCACATCCTTGCTCAATTTATGCAGACTCCAAAGATTGAACATTGGAATGCAGCTCTTCGGGTTGTTCGGTACCTTAAACGCAACCCTGGTCAAGGGATTCTTCTTAGAACTGATTGTGACTTACGCTTGTATAGTTACTGCGACGCTGACTGGCAGGTTGTCCCCTCACTAGACGATCTTTGACAGCTTACTTTGTGATGTTGGGAAGTTCTCCTATCTCTTGGAAGACTAAGAAGCAAACCATAATGTCTCGTTCTTCGGCTGAAGCTGAGTACCGCTCTATGGCTGCAGCTACTTGTGAACTCAAGTGGTTGAAAGGATTGTTGAGCTCTCTCGGTGTTGAGCATGTAGCTCCTATGCACCTTTATTGTGACAGCCAATCTGCCCTTCATATTGCTAATAATCCAGTCCTCCATGAGCGTACAAAGCATATTGAGGTTGATTGTCATTTTGTGCGAGATGAAATTGTCAAGGAAAGCGTACAAAGCATATTGAGGGTAGCATCCAAACAACTAGCTGATATCCTAACGAAGGCTCTAGGAAAACGTCAATTTGACTCTTTATTGTCCAAGTTGGGCGTTCTTCATCTCCACGCTCCAACTTGAGGGGGGGTATTAGGATAATATTGGAAACTTAAGATTGAAATTACAAATGAGTCTCATACTCATTTGCTGTCACTTGCTGTCATTTAAGTGTAGTTATTTGCTTTCAATTGTATTTCCCATTTTGGTTCCAATTTAGGATTTCCAGGGATTGGGTGTAATTATATCGTGTAGAGCAAGTTGTATGTACACTGTATATAAATCAGCCTTGGAGCATCAATACAAACAGAAAAACAATTTTGCATCATCCTATTTCTTTAGTTGGTAAAAAGTTATAATCAATTCAACCTCCCTGCAAAGAGAAAGAGACTGTGATAAAAAAAGAGAAGAAGAAATCTTTGGTCTTGTTTGTACCTTGCTGGGTGACTCAAAGTAACATAGTTGACCTTTGGATTTGTTTCTTGTTGATTTGGACCAAATAAATATTGGCCCATGAAGTATTTCAGCCCAAAATCGAAGCTTACTATTGGTTGATGAATTTTAATGCTTAAAATGACATGAAAATTGGATGTATTAAGAATTGATATGATTAGGTGTCATGCTTTGAAAAATGACAAGTGTCCAATTTTGCCTATAATTGCTAGTGGTGAAGGTCTATTATTAAGATGACATTCTTTTTGGATAAACAACTATATCTATTTTGGGTACTACTGATGATATGTTTTTCAGATAGAACTAATGATGTCTTTTTTATGTATAGTACTTAAGATATGTAATTGTCACTTGTTTGTTCATTTTGAGTAATTTCCATTATCAATTTTAGTTATATTTTATACTGTGTTTTTATATATTTGATTTTAAAATTTAATTTTTAAATAATGTATCGCATTTGTATCATATCGGAAATTTTAAAAAATTATCGTATCAGCGTATCAGTATCTTGTCATGTATCTGAGCTTCATAGGTATTGATTGTTCTTAGAATAAACTTATGTTTGAGCTTATTAATGAGTATCATTGGGCCTTTAAATGTATTGTACAAAAAAAATTTCCTCCCACAACCCTACAATTATCCCTTCACTTTACAAACAAAACATTCAATATTCAAATTTTACTCTTTTTACCATTTTACAATTTTACATTTTCTTTTTCACACTTTTGGAGTTTACCCCCACATGAGTTCTTACTATTTGACACTACAAGTTTACAAGACAAACTCTTTAAACTTAAGAGAAACATTAGACATTACAAGAATTTTTTAAGGTACATTTCAAAGTTTTCTTCTACACACAATAGAGAATAAATGACAAATTTACAAATCGAAAATCTTTTCGTTATTTAATTTTAAATTTAAAGAAATTTAACTTTTAGAGCAAATAAAACTTTCTATAAAAGTCAAAATCGTGCATAAATCTGTTAAAGAAATTTACCCCCACTTGTTGTTCCCACGCTGGCCTTACTCCACCATCGCCGCAT
Organism: Trifolium dubium; assembly: GCA_951804385.1. Classification (NCBI taxonomy): domain Eukaryota; kingdom Viridiplantae; phylum Streptophyta; class Magnoliopsida; order Fabales; family Fabaceae; genus Trifolium; species Trifolium dubium. The sequence continues at coordinate 40,941,573 of OX638066.1, forward strand.
CGCTGCAACTGAGACTTGTACCCGCTGCAATGCACAACCGGAAACCTTTATGCATTGTATTCGCGACTGCCTACACTCCAAAGTCATATGGCTTAAAGTTGTGTTCTCTGCCCACGACTTTTACTCCATATCCTCTGCTATTGATTGGATTCGTGCCGGTGTAAACTCACCCAGCCAAATTCTGTTTATCACTACCCTTTGGTGGGCTTGGAGAAAAAGGAACATGATGTGTATTAACAATGAAAACTGGACCATGCATTAAATTGTCACCAACATTCAAAGTGATGTGTTTGCCATCTCCATGGCTTTTCACAACGAGCAAGCACTGCCCTCCGATGACCGCCATGTTCGTTGGAATTGTCGCAATCAATTTGGCACGATTCTAAACGTAGATGGCAGTTGTAATGGCACTCCAACTCGCACAGGTTTTGGAGGTATTTTCCGTAATGATGGTGGTCTTTTCCTCGCCGCTTTTTCAGGTCGTCTACATCACACTGAAGACATTCTACTGGCCGAACTCAAAGCAATCTTCTACGGTCTGAAAATGGCAGTGGAAATGAGACTCAACAAGCTAACTTGCTACTCAGATTCCCTCCTGGCAGTCAAACTCACTCAAGGAAGTACACCACCCTTTCATGCTCATGTTGTTCTCATCCAATCTATTAAAAACATCATGGCTAGCCATAATTTTTCAGTGCACCACACTCTGCGAGAGGGTAATTACGCGGCAGATTTCATGGCAAAGCTCGGCTCTACCGTTGATCAAGAACTCATCACTACCAAGCCCCTCCGGTGGGAATCAGTCAACTCCTCTATACTGATGCCTCTGGTGTATCATTTCTAAGGACTTAGTCTTGCTTCTTTTTTTTTCCTTTCTTTAGCCTTGTAACCAAAAAAAAAAAACTGTCACTAAAAGTCCAACATTCATGCAAAAATCCAGTTCTAACATGAATTGGAGAACACTTTTTCAAAATATTCCGGTTTGATACTTCTTACTGGAATAACTTGTTTTGAAATTTTAGTTGAAAGAAATTTGACTTTTAGTGACAGACAAAACTGTCAATAAAAGTCAAAATCGTGCATAAATCTAATTCTAATGTGAACCGGAATTTGGTTCTTCTTAACCGGAATAATTGGAACACTTTTTTCAGGTATTTCCAGTTTGATTCTTCTTACCGAAATAAACTTGTTTCAAAACATTTGAGTTTCAATGAAAGACAAGACTGTCACTAAAAGTAAAATTCCATAAGTAAAACTCATATATATGGGGTGAACTCCAAAAGCGTAAAAATAAAAAATGTAAAAATTTTAATGACAAAAAAGATAAAATTAGAAAATTCTATTATATGAAGGGGTAAAAGGATATTTGTAGGAGTACGAGGGAAAATTTTCTTTACAAAATAGATAGTGGGTTGCAATGTACTATTTTAAAATAAATAAATTTATTTATTTAAAACAATAAAACATTATTTATTTATTTAATATTCGGTTCAATCAAGGTTAAATAGAGGTTAGACCGGTCAAACTAATTGAACCATGACCTATAGGTTACACCAGTTTCATTTATGGTCAGGTTTTTTTAAAACATTGAAACAAATAACGACTTCTTACTTATATAAAATGAAATAAGAAATATCATAATGGGGAGGTGATATTGGTACACGAAAAAACAATCTATTTGCTTTTTTTCGTACATCAAAAATACAAATTGTTTTCGTCATAATTTGATTATTAGATTTACTCTTATTCAACTCATATGTCTCTCAGTTCTTACCACTTGAACTATCTTCCGGGGACAATCGTTTTGCATTTGAAAAAAAGGAAAGAAGAACGAAGGAAATTAATTAGGTGGAGCAAAGAGTACACTATACTCCCTCTGTCTCAAAATATATAAAGATGTGTTTGATTTATTAAAATTTAAGGTACTGAACATGAAAACTTCAGTTGTACTGTGTTTAATTTTAAAATTATCATTGAGACTAAATAAATTGAGGGTCAACGGATTGAACAAAAATAAATACTCTTGTCTCCCACTGAACCACATGACAACTTTTTGTCTTCAGCACAAGTTGTCAAAATCACTAAAATAACATTTACTCCACCAAATTTGTTCAATACCTTACACGTTTGTCATGTGATTTTCTGTCTTGTACAGTTCTATATTATTCAATACAGTATTTTTATTGTACAGATCAAACGAATCTTTAAGAGAAAAAACTCATCATTTTGATCTCAAAATATAAGAAAAAAAACAAACATTTAATTTTCCAATAAAATTTTACTCTCTCTATTTTTTTTTTTGGTATGGAAAAAGGTTCTCATTGCGTCATTCCAAAGTAGATTACGAAGACCTTAAGGAGGAGAGGTGTGAATCAAGAAGTCCATGTTGAGCAAAAAAAATCTGCATATTGATTATCTTCTCTAAGTGTGTAATAGAGAGAAATATTGGGTTGAGAGAGCAACAACTTTATATCTTGGATCAACTCAAAATGAATATGATACTTAACTTGTGGACCTTTGATGAGGTTGACATAGTGTAAGGAGTCAGAATAACAGACAAGTTCATCAATATACATGTATTTGGCTAACAAGAGGCCATGTAAATAGCAGATAGTTCCGTGAACAAATTGTTAGAATACCCTTGAATGAAGTCTGAGAAACCTGCAAGATAACGACCGAAGGTGTTTATACTAATGTCGTCAAATCCAGCTCATATACAAGAACCAAGACATCTGTCATCCACATTCAGAATGGTACAAGAATGGTTACTATTGTGCCATCGGATATGTCTACTAACTCGTCATTAGAGGTGGGAGAGAAACAATTTTTGAATGTTTCGACCATATCTCGAATGTTGAAAGAGAGCCGACTTAAGGGCCAAGTCTCATTGTTCATGTTGGGATTTAAGAGGGGATTTTTAAAATTTTAATCCTCTTAGCGGAATAATCCTGATGAACAGATCTTGATTAAATCATTAATCACAAATCATAAACTATAAGGTTTATGTGTTTACCTCTTGTAGTGCAGAACCTTTGAAGGAGAAACGAATTATGATCACGAGCAAAGCAACGCAGCGATGCCTCTACTCAGTCCACACGAACAGCCACCTTCAAAAGAGTGCTAGCCCTTTAGTATGAAGGCTTATATGAATAGAGAGGGAGGAATATAATTTTAGGATTTGCAACTCTAAAATTCTCAAGAGTTTCTTTCTTGTGTAACTCTTGTATTTTTGTAATGTTTCTTGTTATATTCTTAGTATGTAGGATTTGCAACTCTTGCAACTCTAAAATTCTCAAGAGTTTCTTTCTTGTGTAACTCTTGTATTTTTGTAATGTTTCTTGTTATATTCTTAGTATGTTTAAAACTCTAGCACAAGAGTTCTATTTATAGAACTCCTTGTCTTGTGCAACAAGACAAACACTGGTCTTCGGTAACAAGAAAACAAAATCCCATTAAACAAACCCTATGGAGCGCGCCCTACATGAGTGCATGCTCATGTGCGGGCACGTCCACCATACCTTACGGTGTGCTTGCTTGTTTAATTACCGTGATACCCTTACCACATTCCATATTCCTCTTGGATACATCGTACCTTACGGTGTTCCTTAATTATCTCAATCTCATATTAGACTGTTCTTATGTGTGTGACCCTGTAGGTTTCCGTAACGTTGGCAATTATATTAAATTACATATTTAATATAATAAACATTGAGCGGTATCTAGCAACACATCAATGCTACCCAAGTCACGAGAAATAACATGTGATCTAAACATAACCTTTTGTGATAATATATGCGTATACAATTACCCCTTTGCCCCTATGTCTATATTGAACACAAGGCATACTTGGTGTCATCTTTGTCCAGTTCAATATTGGTACCAAGACATTTATCCTGTTATGTAAGATAGGCAAATTTTATTTAGGTCACTACTGTCCCTCAGCATGCTTTGTGAAGTACCCATAAACTGCCTTTATGATTATCCAGTTACAGACAACGTTAGATCAGCAACAAAGTACTTGACTCCACATCTAGTGTACAAAGTGGTTTCAGGTCTAAGGCGGTTTACACCATTATCACCATGAGAGTAACTTATGACACTTTAGCATTACATTCTATGTAGTACTCTCATAGAGGGTCAATCCGGTATAAATATTACTCCTAATATTTATATATACCTATGTCAAGACTTGATAACTCTTTATCCTATGATCCATGAGATGCGATCATCAGTCTATCTTCATAATAGTCTTTATGCTTTAAGGTTATCCCATTTCACCATAAAGCTCGACTACGGATACTTTAAGAATAGTGTCCTTGTGTTTAATAGAATCTCATGATTAAGTCACACTTAATATTTCTTTAAACGGACTATCTATTCTAGGGACTTCATTATTTTGGACTCCTACAAACATAATAAAGAAATGCCATATTTATATTCAAAGTCCTAAAGCAAATACTACGAAATTAGATTGGCTCTTAGGGCTTACTCCAACAGTCTCCCACTAGCACTAAGGCCAACCAAGTATTCTCTAATACCGAATGACCTAGTATGCCCATCACGCTTCAAATGCGCAAGAGGCTTTGTAAGTGGATAAGGAACAACTTCCTGTGTTGGTATCTTACGTATCTTCCAACGTTCTATTCTGATCTCTATTGAAATATTGAAGTGTCCAAGTATATTCATGAATCGTCGGTGAGATCTATTCTCCATTGTTTCACAAGATTTAAACCATTACCATCATTAATGTGATCAATGTGACTTGCAACACCGGAAACATAGTTTTAGCTCAACCATTGACTAAACGATCCAATTTTATTTACTTAACTTCTAAAACTGAAATAAACATACTATGAAGCTTATCTTTATAGCTTTCAATGCTTACATTCAAGCATGATATACAATACATTGGTATGGAAACTAGCCATCATTATTATTGCCTTATAGAGATCCTTCTCATGCCTATTTATTTCAAGAAAAAGTCCTTAGTTCCTTTAAGGTCTTTAAGGATATTCTTGATGGTCAGTTAGTGTCACACACTAATTTCAATTTAGGTACTTAACTGATTGCCTTAGAATCATTTGGTGTATCTGTTTTAGTACATATTACGATGTGCATGATTAATCCTATCTTCCAAAGCATATGAATTATTTTCACGTGTCTTATTCTCATCCAATTAGATATGATATTGTCCTTTAGACAAAAATCAATCATTTGACACATTTAATAATTTCACACATTAAGTGTCTCAATACTTCGTCAATATGTACATAGGTATTCCTAACTTCTTTAGGAATTCTCACCAAATACATAGGCTATTCCTAACTCTTTTAGGAATTATTGCCTAAGTATTTCATCAAGAGTTATTTCTTTAACCATGTCTCACATGTATAAAAAAAATACTTTTGATGATTAATATGTCATCCACATATTATATCAGATTTAATATTATTACTCCCACTAAATCATTGTGTGCACAAGATTAATATTTGTTCTTTATCAACTTTGTTTTCCGTAAAACTTAAAAGGAACAAATAATAATTTAATTTTCCGAGAACTCTATCTAGTCAAAATTAGATAGCTATAAGTTGTACACATTTCTATATGTCTAGTACATATATATATATGAGGTCATTACGATTACGGAATGCAACTTTGTTATCCATCTACCAAAACATGTAGTACAACATTTAGTAAAACAATCAACCAGATCTTAAGTTTTACTATTAATTACATGTTGGATTTCATCATAATTTGCATTATGATTTTGTGTGAAACCTTTAATGTTCAATCAAATCTTAAAAGGGTATTCTCAATACCATCCATATCAATGTTCAATAAGAATACTTACTTTCATCGTATGAATCTTACTCATCTTGACGACATAACCATTATCTACATAAGGTTAGTGTATATGATTTCTATTTTAAGATTTCATGGCATTAAACCACTTCTCAAAATTTAGACCGTCTTACGACCTTTTAGAAAGTCAAAGATTCATCTATCATGAAAACTATATCACCTTGTTTAGTCATAATCCAATCAGACTCTTTATCCATGTGATATGTTAGACTTATCTAAGATTTTGTGCAACTAAAATCAACGGTCCTTCAACAACCTTGAGGAACCGATTTGTGTTCCCTTTCTAATAAATATGTTTTATGGAACCTGACCTTTTTCATGTTCTATATCACTCCCACTGTCTCTCTTAGAGACGCACTCCCACTAGAGGAATGCTTCAAACAAAGCAACAAAACAACTTTTGTCCATAAGAGTGATATAAGACTAGTATCCCTTAGAATACTTCCACATAATTATTCATTCAATTTGGAATTTAATTTATCTAATAAATCTTCAATCCAAAATTCGCATAAAGACAAACTTGGTTCTCTTACCTCCATATCGTATATGGTGTCTTTATGATTATCTTAAAAGGGGAACTAATTGTGGGTGAAGATTAACTATAAGTAAAGAGATTTTAAGAGTCAATGATGTATTCAAACTATCTTAAATCATGTCAAACATGATGTGATAAAATAGTTATTATAAGTATTTACTGATATGACTCATTCATATGACTTAAATACTTTTGTCGAGTTCTATTTTCTTCATTGTTAAACATCCTTTGACAAATTCAAAGATTTCTAATTTGTGTCACACACAAATCCACATTTAATGATTTTAATCATCAATGTAAATGAAGTAAAATAAACTTAATATATCAAGTATGTTTAGTGGTCCTTATACATCTCATGTATATTGTTCAAATAGCTCATGTGTCATCTACACTTTTCAGTTAATAATCGACACATCAAATATTTGTACTAAGCAATAAAATTCTTGATATATATACAAGGCCCAAATCTTATTTGGCTCTTATCACAACTGTTATAGAATAATCATATCAAGATCATGGAACCCTAGTCCATTACTTGACTTTGAGCAATAGTATAGAAGACTTTGTTTAAATGATAGGACAATTGCTTGTCTTATTATTTAAAGCTACAATTTATGTCTTGTCAATACAAGATATCTAATTAATACTTCTATTACTAGATGGAATTCAATAACAATTATTGTGTTACATTTCAAACTCGATTTTAAGTCATGGCATAAACTTTCATTGTCAATGAAACTTTTTCATTCTAGACATAAATTGACTTAATCTTATAGTCAATGTTCTAATTCCTTAAACATCTCTATTTTCGTAAAATTGAGATTCAACATATTTGTATCATTTACCTTTGTAGAAATAGAAATTTTGACTTTCTATAACAATATGTATAATATTGAAGTCTTACTTCATTCCGTGTAGTTTGACTTTTCCAAGAACTATTTACGGCATTCTTGTTTCAATCAATGGTCTAACCATTTTAAAATAATTGTTTTCCTTTGACAACCAATATTGTTCTATTCAATAATGAGAGAAATATAAATCTTATTTATATCTCCATTCTTTGATAGTGCAATTATTTCTCATTCAACTCTACAAATTCCGGTAGATAAATTTATCTATATCTATCCATTATAATTTGTTTAGATGTATATCACATCATTTATTATTTAAAAGTATGATATATTCTATATCTAGATGTCAACTTTGATACTTCTAACAAGTATCCTACTCTAATCTAGTTATAGTGGTTTCCTTAGAGTATAATTCAAGATCTTATAGTTTTTCTTGTATTTGAGAACAATTCTCATTTGTGTACCAATCCAGAAAATCCTTTTCTGAAATCCTTGTCCTTCATAAGGACAATATATTTTGTATTGTATTTTAATTTTAAAGATATGTAAAATATTTGTATTATGATTAAATCTTTTAATAAGGACTTTTATTAAAAGGGTTCCACTATTTTACTCAAAACAAATGACCCTCATCATTTGATTCAGAAAATCCCGTTGGAAGATTTTCTAGTGGATTGAGATCCATATTTCACTTCGTTCTAAGTCCATGTAGGCGGATTACACATGAAATTCTAGCTACCAGACAGACAAACGCTGTGAACAATGTAAGCACAACTGTCCGAGCGCGTGTCTAGCTCAGGAAAAACACACAATTAAAACGTAATTAAAAGCAGCAGAAAAGTAAATAACACAGTAGGTTTTACTTTTCTTTTCTTCGTTATGTTTTCTTTGGACAAGAGACACACTCTTCCGACTCAATACTAACTCCGTACCTAAAGGCTTAGGAGAAGCAAAATTACAACTCTACTAAACACGTCCTATACTATCAGTTACGACGCAAGCAAGGGTCACAAACAAATAATAAACTTAAAAACTAACAAAGAAGACTAAACCTTAAACACACGCTTTGAGAACACACACGGTTTAGCTTGACTTTTAGGGTCTGCCATTACATATATTTATACTACTAGAGTAGCACAAGGTTTAGGCTTCAGACACCTTTGGACGTTGTAAGGTCCAAGCCTTGAATCTTCTAGAACAAGAAATCTTCTTGAAAAATAAATCAATATCACCTTTTAAAATATATCTAGGCTTGACCGCCTTAGACTTCTTCAGAAACACGTGACTTAATCACCAAGTAATGGTTAAAAGAAAAGCCAAAGCGAATCTTGTAAAAGATTGCATAAAATAATAAACGCGCGCTGGGGCGAGCTGACAGATCACGTAATGCTGCTCCATATGCTACAACATCTGACCCATCACCAGTGATCATGAGCAACTGACCACACATCTGGCTAATATATGTTTTTGCACAATTGTAGCCAATCTTCAAAAACCCAACAACACAAAACTTAGTTATTTAGGTAGGAACTCCTTCCGATTGCATCTCATACAATTCTTGAATATATCAGTTGGGTGAATAACTCCTTATTCCAATTCATCATATGAATCATTCCCAACTCATGCTTCTAAACTTATATAATCTTATTATATTTTGTTTAGTTAAGTTTGACCCATGTTTTAGAAGTTAGATATTACAATTATCCCATCGCACCTTACTAATGTAAAACAAGCACCTTCGCGTGGGCGAAACCTACATTGTTCGATACTAGTCTTGATGAGTTCTAAAACTTAGAAAGCATAAACTTAATATTCACATATTTTACTTAATAAAGAAAATGCATCTCGCGTGGGCGAAACCTGCATCTTCTTTATTAGTCTCTTATGTGTCTTTTGAGGGGGTTTTAATTAGTTTGATCTCACTGGCTTATTTACCATATAATAAATAATAATATTAGCTCTTTATATTATTATTATTAATCTAAAAATTAAATATTTAAAATTAATTCAAATAATTAATTTAAAACATAATCAAACCCTTTGATTTACTACGATCTCTTTTAAAATTACAAAGTCACTTAAATTTGATTCAAATATTTTAATTCACAATCAAATTCTTTTGAATCAAATCTTTGACAAATATCCAATTGTCAAATATGGTAATAATAATTTATTTACTCAAAACACTTTTGAATTAAATAATTGACTTAAATCAAAATCGAATATTTTGATTCACCATCACTTTTAAATTAACGTATCAAATTAATTAAATTTAATTCAAATCTTTTAATTCTAAATCAAATCTTTTAAATTAAATCTTTGATGAATTTTCAATTATCAAATATCATAATTTGATTAAAACTCTTTTGAATCAAACTATTTACCAAAATAACAGTACTACCTTTTAAATCAATTTTAAAAGATACTCTCAATATTTTGAAACAATTTCAAAAATCAAATCTTGGCCAATGAAATCCAAATAAACGAAAACGCTCTGAATCAACAATTGATTCACGTTGTTCCTTATTGATGGACTCATTAGTATGATATCAATCTCTATCAACGAGACACCATGACAATTAGGGTTGAGAATAGGTTAGGTTGGTTCACAGGGGCCTACAGGCTAGTCTACATTGGTTCAGGCCAGACCGGTCTATTTATTAAAAAGGTCAGGCTCAGACTTTTAAAATAGTCTCTTTATTTAAATAGGTCAGGCTTAGGCTTTAAAAAAAAGCCTACAAAGCCTAACAGGCCGGCCTATATACATATAATTTTAATTTTTTTTGCATATAAAAATATACATAATTATTAAAACTTACTTTTATATTCTATAATATAATTTATAGATTAAATTGAGAGAATAAGAAATAATAACTTCTATTAAAAATAATAGAGATAGTAGCAACTAGAAGTCTCACATCGGCTATTTAGTTATAAGTAATTGTATACTACATATTTGTATACCAACTTGATTCAAGTTAAACCAATAGATACAACATTACTTCATTTTAAGGTGTCATAAGTGATTCCATATGGCAAGACTCATGGAATTAGTTTAAAATGAAAAAAATAGGTAATATAGACTATATAAAATTTTTTATCTAATGTAGGCTTTAAATAGGCTATATTGTCTACTCCCTCCGTCCCAAAATAAGTGTCGCAGTTGATCATTTTGCACTATTCACATAATCTACTTTGACTGTATTTTTTTACTAATATATAAATGTAAATATTAGCATGTAAGATCTTGTTTGATTTGTCTCGATGAGTATTTTTAAGGTATACAATTTTTATAATTTTAAAGATAAATAATTAAAGATATTAACGATCAAAGTTGTGCGTTGGCAAACGTGAACTGGTCAACTGCGACACTTATTTTGGGACAGATGGAGTATTTAAAAAAAAATAGATAATATAGACTAGATTGAAGTTTTTAAATGTTCTAAAAAAAATTAAAATTTTTATATGATGTAGGCTTTTATGTAAGCTGTAAGGTCAAATCAGACTTTTAAATAGGTCAGACCAGATCAAAAAAATTAATTTTTAATAGACCGTAAGCCAAACTCAAACCTAATAAAATTTCGTAGACCAGGCTCAGGCCTGCCAAAGCCTGGCCTGACTTATTCCCAACAATCAATTCATTAAATTGATTTTGAAATTAAATTCCATTGCCACCAAAAATGACCTATGCATTAGCAATACTACCTCCAATATTCATGTTTACTCGACACATATTATACAAACAAAATTCCAAAATTAATAGTAAGAAATATGACAACACGGCACCGCTTGAGGTTTCTTCAAAATTCATTATCCGACTTCCATTGAATCAAATTCAATTTCATAGGCAATTTAGAAAACAATTTTCCTTTGACTAATTGCAAAATACAATGACTTTCATAAAGCCAAATTTAAAGTTCTCAACAAAAAAACTTATTAGACAAACACGTTCGATCAAATACATATATACGTGACTATGAATATATCATATACGTTCACAGAAACACAATACGACAATGAATCATATTCAAACTTATCATATTATAACGTATAATCAACATTATACTTTAATTTGAATATAATGATTTAATCACAACCATGCTCTGATACCACTGTTGGAATTTGAGAGGGGATTTTCAAAATTTTAATCCTCTTAGCGGAATAATCCCGATGAACAGATCTTGATTAAATCATTAATCACAAATCATAAACTATAAAGTTTATGTGTTTACCTCTTGTAGTGCAGAACCTTTGAAGGAGAAACGAATTCTGATCACGAGCAAAGCAACGCAGCGATGCCTCTACTCAGTCCACACGAATAGCCACCTTCAAAAGAGTGCTAGCCCTTTAGTATGAAGGCTTATATGAATAGAGAGGGAGGAATATAATTTTAGGATTTGCAACTCTAAAATTCTCAAGAGTTTCTTTCTTGTGTAACTCTTGTATTTTTCTAGGAACTTCATTATTTTGGACTCCTACAAACATAATAAAGAAATGTCATATTTATATTCAAAGTCCTAAAGCAAATACTACGAAATTAGATTGGCTCTTAGGTCTTACTCCAACAGTTCAGACACATCAAATTGCAAATCTGGCTTGGATGTGTACGATTGGCTCAAGTTGGATACAACAGGTGCACATGCTTTCACTTTCTCAGCTGTTGTTTGGCGGTCTTGGTGACACCGCAATTTGATGTGTCTGAACAATAAGACTTGACCCTTAAGTCGACTCTCTTTCTATCTCTCTTATATTTTCCATAATCAATAAAAATTATTTTTATATATTTTTATGCAACTTTTTTCAAAAAATACAAAAAACATACTTCAAGTCATAATATTTTGCTTTTTTTAATAATTGTGTTTTTTTTTCTCTTATAACATATGACGAAGTCTTAAAAATAATAGGAAGAAAGAAATATTTTTTTAATAAAAATTTAACCGGAGTCATCAATTGTAATCGAAATTATTTTCACTTCCCAACGTGGAGACTAACATGTTTTTACGGTTACCCGGAAAATGGTAGAAGAAGAGACTCATGGGACTTGTTGCGTACTTTGGCTCAAGACAACACCTTACCATGGTGTATCATGGGTGATTTTAACGATTTACTGTCAAATGATGAGAAGAGAAGTAGAGTGAATCACCCACCGTGGAGGATTAGAGGCTTCCGAGATGCTGTTCAAAATAGCAATTTAGTGGACCTTCCACTAATTGGTTATCCATTTACATGGGTCAAAGGACGTGGAGGAGAAGATATGAAAGAGGAAAGACTAGATAGAGCAATGATAACACAAGCATGGTTTGACATCTTTCCAAATTGTCAGCTTCATAATTTGGTAGCGAGTCGGTCAGATCATTATCCTATTCTTTTAAAGCTACAAGAAGGCAATAGAAGAAAGATTATGAGAGACTTTAAATTTGAGAATTGTTGGCTTCAAGAAGAAGAGCTTGAAAGAGTGGTGCAAGGGGGGTGGGAGAAAGATAGAAACGGCATGTTAACAACAAAATTGAAGAATTGTACAAATGAGATGAATGAATGGGGACGACAATTGCGCAGCAAATACCGCATAGAAATTGAAGAATGTCGTGCTAAGCTAGAACTTCTTCGAAATTCTAGCATAGATTCAGATCATGGGCGGTTTGAGGAGGTTAGTAGGCGCATGGGCATTCTCTTATCACAAGAGGAAGCCTTTTGGAAGCAAAGGGCGAAAGTTTATTGGCTCCGAGACGGTGACACAAATTCACGTTTTTTTCATGCAACGGCGAGTGCAAAAAAGAAGAGAAATGAGATCATGAAATTAAAAAATGATGAAGGTGACATGGTAGAAAGCCAACATGAGCTGTGTGATGTTGCCAAATCTTATTTTGAGAAACTATTCTCACCAGGGCAGCAAAGAAATGATAGTGTGCTAGAATACATCAGACCATCCATCACAGAAAGCAATAATGAGGAGTTGATTGCACCATTCCACATCAAAGAATTTAAGGAGGCACTTTTTGGTATGCATTCTGATAAAGCACCGGGGCCGGATGGTCTAAACCCGGCATTTTATAAAAGATTTTGGAGCTTATGTGGAGTGGAGATTTTTAATGCTGGAGTTGCGTGGCTTGAAGGGGGATCCTTTCCGGATCAAATCATGGCAACAAATATTGTTCTAGTCCCGAAGAAAGACAACCCAGAAACTATGAAAGATCTTCGACCTATATCTCTTTGCAATGTTCTCTATAAAATCATATCAAAGGTACTAGCTAATCGCCTTAAACCATTTTTACCTCAATGTATTTCTCAAGAACAATCGGCATTTGTGGAGAATAGATCAATTGTTGATAATGTTATGATTGCTTCGGAGATTATACATCACATGAAGTGCAAAACGAAGGGTAAGATGGGGGAAGTGGCCTTAAAAATTGACATTAGCAAGGCCTATGATAGGGTGGATTGGGGGTATGTGAAAAAGATTATGAGGAAGATGGGGTTCCATGATAAATGGGTGAATTGGATAAGTATGTGTATGGAAAGTGTTAACTATCAAGTGTTGGTTAATGGAGAGAGTGTTGGACCGATAAAACCTATGAGAGGATTGCGGCAAGGTGACCCACTGTCACCGTACATCTTTATCATATGTGCTGAAGGACTTTCAAGCTTGATTAAAAAATGTGAGGCTAGAGGAGAAATTCATGGTATCAAAGTGTGTAGGGGAGCTCCGCTCCTCACACACTTATTATTTGCTGACGATTGCTTTTTATTTTGCAGGGCTGATGGTAATGAGTGCACAAAATTAAAGGAGATACTCAAAACATATGAGGAGGTATCGGGTCAAGCAATAAACTTACAAAAGTCAGAAATTTTTTTCAGCAAGAATACAAGAGAGGAGGTTAGAGACAATATCAAGGGTATCTTTCAAATTCAGAAACTTTGGGATCCGGAAAATATCTTGGCCTTCCATCTACTATTGGTAGAAAAAAGAAGGCTATTTTTGGCACCTAAGGGATCGAGTTTGGAAGCGCATTCAAAATTGGTCCGTAAAACACTTGTCAAAAGCGGGGAAAAGAAGTACTCATCAAGTCTGTAGCACAGTCCATCCCTACCTATTGTATGAGCACTTTTCTACTACCAACCACTTTGGGAGAAGAAATTCAACGTATGCTCAACTCTTTTTGGTGGGGATCAAATGGTAGGCCACAACCCAAGTTTTGTATGACGTAGTATCTATGCTTCACAGGTAATAGTCAGAGGAGGACTAAGATGGTGTGTTGGGAATGGCCAAAGCATTGGTATATGGAATGAACCATGGCTGCGTTCAAAGGAAAATTCATATGTTACTACTCCAAGTTTACAAGGAGGAGCACTAATGACAGTAGCAGAAATTATAGGAGCTGGTGGGGCAACATGGAATTGGGATATTATCAACACCATATTCAATGATATGGACAAAAAAGAAATAAGGAATATGGCACTAAATGGTGGACAAAGAGAAGACAAACGTGTTTGGAAATTCAACAACAAAGGGTCATATACGGTGAAATCGGCTTACCGCTATGCAATGGAAACTTTAATTGATAATGAAGATTACAAAGTTTCTGGTAACTGGATGTTAATTTGGAATTTAAGGATCCCACAAAGAGTAAAAATTTTCTTATGGAGAGTGGTTAGAGGGTGTCTCCCTACAAGAGATAGACTTCAACGAAAAGGTGTTCAATGTACAGATTTATGTCCTCATTGTGAGACAACATTTGAGAATGAATGGCACCTCTTCATTAGTTGTGACAGTGCAAAGAAAGTGTGGATGGAGGCTGGATTGTGGAATATGATTGAAACACATGCTGAAAATGCCACAGGTTTTGAAGATCTTTGTTTCTCGCTACTTGCAGTAGCTCAAGAGCATCGTCGGAGTGATTTTGTGATGATACTATGGTGTGTGTGGAAGAGGAGAAATGAGAAAGTATGGGAAGAAGTTGAAAAGCCAGCAAGTGTATCGATCCAAAGTGCAAGAGAGTTGTTATATCAATGGCAGGAAGCAAGATTGAAGGACAGTGTGACTCAGCCAGCTGATGCAACAACATCTAGTCGGTGGCAGCCGCCGGAAGAAGGTAATATAAAATGCAATGTCGACGCAGCTTTGTTCATTGATCATCAACAATTTGGAATTGGCATTTGCATTAGAGGAGCACATGGAATCTTCATTAAAGCCAAGACCATGCATCTTGAAGGATATCCTCCTCCAATGGAAGCAGAAGTACAAGCACTAAAAGCTGCCATTCTTTGGCTTGGAGAGCTTGGTATATCGAAAGTGGACATAGAACTAGATTGTTTGCTAGTGGTTCAAGCCATAAACGATAGATTAAGTGACCGAACTGAATTTGGTATTATTATTGATGAATGTAAGTTGTTATTAGCAAATTATCCAAACTTTAAGATAAGTTTTATTAGGAGGCAAGCCAATTTTGTCGCTCATACTTTAGCTAGGGCGTCAAGATCTTATGCTAGTCACCAAACTTTTAATTTTATTCCATCTTGTATTACTACCACTTTGATGAATGAAAGAATATAATTTTGTGTTTGTCAAAAAAAAAGTATATTCAGTTATAACTAAGTTATTGGGCTCAAGTGATTAATGAGTTTCACTAAATGATAGATTCCGTGAGAACTTGGGTTTGATTCTTGATTTGAACAATTTATTGGCCACACTTTACTTACCTCGCCGACAAACTTTAAACTATTAAGATCCCTTCTCCTAGAAATCAAAAAGTGAAAAAAATAAAAAATATATTCAGTTATTGTAAAAAAAACTATATTCAGTTATTCACCATGATCAATCGAATACTATATATATAACTTTTTTTTTTTAAAAAAAAATAACAAAATATTAATATCGTTCATCTTATATACCTTTATCTCAATAGAGGTTACTCCCTTATATCGATCATGGCAAATGTGAAAGAGTGATTTAAGTGGTATGGTGCACAAATAAGGATGTCAAGTTGTCAACATTGCGGGAATACATGCAGGATATTTTATTACTCTTTGCTTCATTTTTTGTTTCAGATATTTTTTCCTTCATCTTTATTTTTGTCGGTAGATTTCTTCTTCAATCCTCATCTCCACGGATCTCTTAGTATTTACAGAGTTTCATGGACATAAAAAATTAATAAAATGGTTATACATTTTAATCAAAAGCATGACACTAATATCTTGTTTTGTCTTTCTTTTTTTAAGAAATATAAATATTTTGTATCTTTCATTTTTTTTTTAAAATAAAAGTACATTTTGCTTAGATAACAAAAACTGCAAAAATACTTTCTAATATTTTTTTTGTCAAAAAAAATAAATATCCAATTCAACTTGTTGTCACAATACATAATCATAATCTTTATAACATATTAATAATTATTTTTTTATTAAAAAAACATATAAAGTTATATAATTATATACTGTATATATAATTTATATAATATGATCGGGGTCAGGGAATCCGCGGTGGCGGAGGGACCTTCCCCGTTCCCCGCCCTAAATTATCCATGGTGGAGTTTCTCTCTCCATCCCCACGTGAAAAAATTCCGCGACTTCAAATCTCCGTACAGATAATTCGTTACCATATATACAAATTGACATCCCTATGCACAAATCATGAATAAAATTATATCAAATACAAATTTTACTGATAGATTTAAAATTGATATCATCTGTAAAAAAAATGGTAAAGAAATAGAAAATAATTTCATATCTTATTAAGATTCATCAAAATTAACTTATGATATTGAATAAAAATTCATAAATCGTTAATCTTAATGAATCCAATAACATATCAAATAATTTTTAATTTCTTTAAAAAAATTTATAGTTAATATACATAATATAACTTTTCAATCTAACGTTAAATTTTTTAAAACTTGTATTTATTATAATATTTGTATTTATTATAATATTATTCATGATTTTTGAATGATCTGTACAAATTAATTAGACAAAAACGATTAACATATAGTACTGTAATATTATTACACATTTACACATATGATGAATATATCATAAGTTAATCTCTCTTCCCCACATAATCTAACAAAAGAAACGACAAATCACAGAATTAATAAGATTTTGTGCGTTTGATTAAACTGTACGTTGTGTGTGTTGAACATCATGGGACGAAGTTATGGAATAGGATTTTTTTTGTTGGTAACTACGGAATAGTATTTCAAGTAAAACAATAGAATAAATAAACTTTTACTATTTAAATTCGGTGGGACAAGATTGATTAGGTGAAGCTTATTAATAAACAGTAATATATGTTTTTTTTTTCACACTTTTTAGTAGATACTCCCTCCGTCTCTTAATATAAGATCATTTTTGACTAAATTTTACTATTCATCTATCGTATTTTGACCGTATTTTTCTAATAATATATAGATGTAAATATTAGCTTATAGGATCTTGTTTGATTTGCTTTGATGAGTATTTTCAAAATATCAAATTTTTATAATTTTTACTGCTAGATAATTAAAGATATTGGCGATCAAAATTGTACATTAGCGTACGTATTGTGGTCAAAATGAGTCTTATAATTAGGGATGGAGGGAGTATATTAATAAACAGTAGTAGATATTAGGTCAAGCTTATAAATAAAACAGTAACTTTCTTTTTCTATTTTTTTTTGTCCGGAGACAGTAACTTTCTTACACTGTAGCTTCGATCATGTAAGAAATTTTAGATTCATAATTAGCTCTTGTTGTGTTTATAATTAATATACATTCTTCTAATTCTCAATATTAAATAAAGTTTTTTTTTACTAAAAATAAAATTCATTCATTCAAAATCATGTAGTACATCATTACATAACACAAATTCAAAATTGCTAAAAATTAAAAAAAATGAACCTGCGAACAAACTCACAGTTGCATCCGAGTTAATAGCATATAACGACAACAAAATGCCTACAAATATGATGAAATTAAATTGTCTGAAATACCCATGCTTCCAGATCTGCAACGTTGAGGACGCAAAAATCATTGTTTGAATCTGCACTAGATCTGATATAATCCGAGAATTTGAACCGAACAAACACCAGAAAAACAAAAAAACGCCGCACAAAAACGACGAACAACCAAACGTCGCACTGAAAGACGACGAAGAACCAAATGTCGCACTAAAAGACGATGAAATTACAAAAGAGAAAAACTAAATAGATGTGAGAATCACTTATTATAATTAAAAGAAAGCAAAAAATAATTTAGAGGGATGATTTCGGATCAAAGATTGATCCTAAAATCACCTCTCAAAGAGGAAGAAAAATGGAAGCAAAAAACTAGGTTCAATATTAAATAAAGTTGAATTAATAAGAGTTAATATATTTCGTCTATATAAAACTCGGTAGAAATACAACAACATTCGATTTTGGATATAAAAATTTCAATGTAAGGGAATGAAATCTAAGTACAAAAAGTAGAGAAAACTGGAAGAGTGTGTTTGGATGCAGAAAATTTTGGCATTTCCTAGAATTGAAATGCTTTAATTTGAATTCTTTTCGTTTCAAAATTTTTTGTTTGTATATTTGAATTTCATTCATTTCAAAAAAATTTGTTTGGATAAAATAGAGAATGACAAAGTAATTTTTTTTTATTTCAAGAAAAAAAGTTCCTATATTTGGATAAAAAAAATTCCATTTTTTTTTATTTCGAGAAAAAGTTAACGATTTTTTTTGGATTTCGGAAAAAAAAATTGTTGATTTTTTTTTCGATTTCTAGAAAAAAAAATCTCGAGTTTTCTTCGATTTCAAGAAAAAATCCTCATACATTTCTATTCCGGATCCGAAAAAAGTTCTAAGATTTTTTTTTAGATTTTTCTGTCAATTTTATGGTTTTCGACCGATTTTAGAGTTTATAACAGATTTAAAGTTTCTGGTCGAGTTTATAGTTAATTTTAGGGTCTATGGTCGATTTTAGGGTTTAGGTGGGGTTTATTGATTTTGGGTCGATTTTAAAATTTTTGACCGACTTTAGGGTTTTTAGCCGATTTTAGTATTTTTGATCAATTTTTCGGTTTATTGTCGATTTTAGTGTTTTTAACCGATTTTAGGATTTTGGTCATGTTTATAGTTGGTTTTAGGATATTAGGTGGATTTTAGGATTTTTGACCGATTTTAGGGTTGAGGTCGGGTTTAGAATCAATTTTGGGCTTTTGGGTAAATTTTAGATTTTTCTACCAATTTTATAGAGAGAAAGAAATTTCAAATTCCTAGCTTTTAGATGTCATTTGAAATTCCTTCAATTTAACCTATGTAAAATACTTCACAAATTCCCATCATTTTAAAAATTCTCCAAATTAGTTATCCAAACAAGAGAATTTACACTGAGAAATTTAAAATCCCTCAAAACATTACTTTACCTCAAAAAATCACACAAAAAATATATAGATATTTATATTTACTTTCCATATCCAAAAACACTAGCAAACAACGTCTATTATTTGCTCGGGAGGAAGAATTATATGGATGGAATATTTGTTGTGTTTTGGAAAATTATTTTGTGTAGGTAAATATTTCATATAGATGGTATATATTGACAGCTTGAAAGTTAAAATATTAGTATTGAGCAATGTATTAAAGTTTTGGGTAAAAATGTGATTTTCAACTTATATGTGTGGTTTCTCTTGATCCAACGTAGATGATGATCCTCCGGATCCATGCTCCTTCATGACCCAACATTAAAAAATGTAATTAATTTTGCATTGAAAAGTAAAATTATGACCTAATTTAAAAAATTATCCTTTATAATGCATGGTGTGAGAAAGAAAATAAAATAATTGAAAGAAGAGAAAGTAATTAATACTTTATAAATGGTTAAGAGTATAACAAAAAAACTAATTAACAATAATAAATACTCCTTCCCGAAAAAAAATTATCTCATTTATTAAGAAAACATAATCATGAAAATTTGAAATATGGTTTTGTGGGGTTTTTCTTAAAATAAGTTGCATAGGAAAGTGTAAAATCATTTTTTATTGGTTATTGTTTATTGAGAAAATGAGAGAGAAAGAAAATTAAATGAAATTTATGAGAATAAGGAATAACATATTTTTGAAAATGATTTTTCCCTTATATTTTGGGACAAAAAAAGTGATTTTCCCCCTAATATTTCAAGACAGAAAGAGTAACAGTAAGTATTGTAAAATTAACTTATAAATAATATGAATGGAATAAATTTTAGAGTTGATGTAAAAATGTTATGTGTATCAAACCCTTTTTATACACTAGTTAAAGTTCACCTATATATGCAATGGCAGAATCAGAAAATTTATAAAACTCAAAAAAAATCTCAATTTTAAATAAAATCTCAATTTTATAATAAAAAAATCCTAAATTTGAACTAACAATATCTCAAATTTACCTTGAACTAACACATAAAAACTTCATTTTAACTCAAACTAATTCCTAAAATATAAACATTTGGATGCTAAGCGCTAGATTGAGTATGACTATCCATTATTGTGCGCTTATAATGTCATAAAAAGATATGTCTTGAATTAAAGAGGCGGCTAAAATTGATTAAAAAAAAGGAAAATGATAAACATTGTTCTAAGGATAATGGTTAAAGAAACAAAAATAGTAAAAAAATCTCGAAATTTGTGTTTTTTACTTTTCAAAAACAATAAAACACAATTTCCAATGCAACTATTTCTTTTTTTTGGTAACCATAACTAGTGCCCCTACAAGACCCTAAAAAAAATTAGGCTTAAATACACTTTTGGTCCTTTAATTTATTTTTTGGTTTCGTTTTGGTCCCTTAACTATTAAAAGTTTCGTTTTGGTCCTTTAACTTATTTTTTGGTTTCATTTTGGTCCCTTAATTATTAAAAGTTTCATTTTGGTCCCTTAACTATTTTCTTGATTTCATTTTGGTCCTTTAATTATTTTTTTGGTTAAGGGACCAAAACGAAACTAAAAAATAAGTTAAGGTTACCAAAAGTGTATTTAAGCCAAAAAATTATTTTTCATTAAAATCAAACACTAAAGTTATGCTTTTTTTTTTTTTGGTACAGAAAAGTTATGCTTTTTATATCAAAAAAAAAAACTAAAGTTATGCTTTTTTAGGAAAATATTATGTAAATTAATTTTAAAAATCAAATTCAAAACCTCTCCATGTTAAAATTCTTTTCTATGTCTACTAGTTTAGCAATCTGAGTTGTCAATCCAAACTTGTATTGATTTTATGGTAATGAGATATACTAACTAATTAAACTTTTAATTTATGCATGCATGTATAAAGTTAGATGTGTCGAAAACACAATTGGATCGTGTGTAATTACACTGTACTTTCTCTGTCCTATAATGTAAGAGAAAAAAATTCAATATTTTTGTTGCAAAATATAAGAGAAAAAATCCATAAATTTATCTCTTTAAGAAAAGTTTACTCTCTCTCTCTCTTACTTTTTCTATAACAAACAATCAATAAAAATTGTTTTTATATCTTTCTTTACAATTTTTTTCAAAAAATCATACTCTCAATCATTATATTTTAGTTTTTCTTAATAAATGTGAATTTTATTTTTTCTTTTACATTATGAGACGGAGGGAGTATCTTGTATGAATATCTGAACCGTCTAAAAATTTAAACTATTCAATTTTAATTAACAGGTTTAAATATAATCGACTACGGTGTGACTATTTGTCTCTGATCGTCCATATTCTAAATTCATTGGAAACTTATTAAAATTTTGTTGTTTGTATGCGATAAAAAATAATTATGAGATGACCCGTGAGCTTAAATCAATTGATTGAACATATTACGCGTATGTTTAGGGATTAGGGTTCAATTCCCATTTATTCATTTTTAAAGAAGAATTTCTAACCGTTAAATTATCTAAAAAAAATAATAATTATGAGATAATAAGACAAAAACATGCATATAGTTCAAAGTTCAAACTGTGCTACAACAAGCATGCAGCATCCCTAGAACTCTAGCTAGCTCATAGAACAGATAAAGATAATATTTTCAGATTCAACTTGAGATATTGTGATTGTCATTTTGCAAAGAGCAGTCTAAATTACATTACTGCACTTGTTGTTGATTGATTGTTACATTTTTCCCATTCTTAATTTCATATAAAAATATATCTTATTCCAATAAATAAAACACAATTATTATGAATAAAAGACAAGTAACTTTTGTCTTTAATTTCTCTGCATAATATTCCACATGTTTTTTTATTTTTATTTAATAGGTAAAACGTTAGTTGTTAGTATATTATACATTTTTTCCTCTTTTGTCAGGATTCAAACTCTGAACCTCCATCAACTCCTTAACATTTAACTCAATTAGTCAGCTTAATCAATTGAACTACCCATCCCCCCACTCATATGTTTCTTTATAAATGTCACTCTATATTACATGAATATTTCATCTAGTTTTAATATTAGATGAAATATTCTGTCAAAAAAAATATTAAATGAAATATATGTGAAATTTATTTTTTTAATTTTTTTTAATGTATTTATATAAAAAAGGGCAATATATTTAAATAATATTTTAAAAACTAATTTTATCAAAAATAAGAATATGTATTAATTTTTTTATACATTTCAATAATTTTCGTACAAGAACTTATTTTTAACAAATAATTAATTAATATATAAAGGGAGAAATGAAAAAACATTAGAAAAAAAAAGGAAGAGGAAAAATGCACGTGTGTAGGGGCAATATTGGGCCCATAGCACACGATGTACATGTGGGGGCTCGTTGCCATTCTTGTGCCACTTTAATTGAAATGAAAACTCTTGTTTTTCTTTTTCTTGAAAGGGAAATGGAAACTTTTTTTTTTTTAAGCGACTAAAAAAGAGATGTAATAACACACTAGATGAGTATATGGTGTGCGTTAACTAGAGGAGAAAGTAAGAGTATTACAAATTCAAGTATACCATCTCAAAACAACAAACTCTTGACTATCTAATAAAATCAAAAATGGAAATTCGTTGAAAAATATCGAAATTATTACACCAAACATTTGAGTTATTCCAACTACATTCATAAGACAATATAACACAATAATATCAAATTATTCAATACATGATTATATAAAGATAAGAATCTCATAACCTCCACCAATAAACTCCCTTCAAACGTACCTTAAGGCAATGCAGACTACTCACTCTTGATCATGGAGCGCAACTGCATAAGCTACATAAAAATAGAAAAATATGCTAATGAAGAACACAAGAAAAAAAATCAGAAAATTTTATTAAAGTTTGGAATTGTTTATTGTTCAGGCTCACCTTAATTTCCACATTGCTTAGATGTCGAAGTTAATAGTAGTTTATATATAACACGTCACACTCTTCTAACCAACCGAGGCGTCTTTTCTACAAAGAATAAGGACAAAACCGTGACGGGTTAACCCCAAAACGGACAATATCTCAGAGATGTGGACTTGAGGTCGGGTCAGAACATACCCTCATTTATCCTCCGCGGGTAAATATGAGTTATGTCAAGAATAGTGGCGCCGATCAAGGTCGACCAGTGAGACGATGGGGGATAAGCATCATCATCGAGAAGGAAACAACTCAGATCACCAGCTAAGGCCCCTAAATGATTGCTCAGTTATAAAGGAGGTGGGAGTGCAGAGACAGCCAGGAGGTTTGCCTAGAAGCAGCCACCCTTCAAAGAGTGCGTAATAGTTCACTGATCGAGCGCTCTTGCACCGAAGATGAACGGGGCTAAGCGATCTGCCGAAGCTGTGGGATGTAAAAATGAATCGGTAGGGGAGCGTTCCGCCTTAGAACGAAGTACCCGCGCGAGCACGGTTGGACTCGTTCTCCAATCCACAGTCCCTTAGCCTCGATCCGCGGGTAAATATGAGTTCTGTCCGGAACAGTGGCGCCGGTCAAGGTCGGCTAGTGAGACGATGGGGGATAAGCATCATCGTCGAGAAGAAAATAACTCAGATCACCAGCTAAGGCCCCTAAATGATCGCTCAGTGATAAAGGAGGTGGGAGTGCAGAGACAGCCAGGAGGTTTTCCTAGAAGCAGTCATCCTTTAAAGAGTGCGTAATAGCTCACTGATCGAGCGCTCTTGCGCCGAAGATGAACGGGGCTAAGCGATCTGCCGAAGCTGTGGAATGTAAAAATGAATCGGTAGGGGAGCGCTCCGCCTTAGAACGAAGTACCCACACGAGCAGGGGTTGGATTCGTTCTCGAATCCACAGCCCCTTAGCCTCGACTGGGAGGCATCTGTTCTGGCTCACTACCAGTCCCACATCGCATGGAACTCGAGGCTATTGGTAGTTTATATACGACATGCCACACTCCTCTAACCAACCGAGACGTCTTTTCTATAAAGAACAAGGATAAAACGTGACAGGTTAATCCCAAAGTGGACAATCTCTCAAAAATGTAGACTTGAGGTCGGGTCAGAACATACTCTCATTTATCCTCCACAGATAAATCTGAATTCTATCCAGAACATTTACCAAGAATCTACTTGACTGGTACAAGAGTAGGTCATATTAATAGCCTAAAGGACATTAATTTTATCAATATATATTACTAGTCATATGAGTTTTATTACATATGGTAGCTAGATATTTAAAAATGAAATGAAATGACAAAACTATTGTCTTTCTCTACGACTCAACTTTTAGTGCAATTTTAGTGACCATTGCCTACGACGACTCAACTTGTTTGCATTGATTTTCCACCCCCTCTTCCTTAAGGAAGACATTCCACTTATCTTACACAGAGCTGATCTAGAGATAGGGCAAGCAGACCCATAGCTAGCGGCCTCAATAATATTTGGAGGGTGTAAAAAAATTTCAACCCCATCACTCAAAGCATTTAATTTGTTTAGTATTGTTGCTTATTATTATTTTTCTTCAAGAATGTGTTTGTAGAGTGTAGTTGTTGTGGGTTCTATTCTTGTTTGTGACATTTTTATTTTATTTTACTACAATCAATAAATTTAATATTTTTTTGGGTTTTAAACACCAGTTTAATCTAGTTTGGGAGTCAGTTCTGACATCAAGTAGTGGTTACAACCTTCTTCTAATCTTCTTTTAAAATTTATAACATATTTAGATAATTTGTAATTATATATTATAGTTCATACTGGATAAAGTTATACTATTTTATTTTTACAAAAATGACTACATTGTGTTATTTACTTTAAAATAACGAATTAATTACTAAAATTAAGTTATAATTTTTATGAAAAACACAATCAGTTTTTAATAATAGTAACTTGAAGTTATATTTTATTATTTTTTAATTTGAGTATGGCTATTTTTTGTTTTATTGGTGTCATTTACATTTTAAATAAATAATAATCTTCTTTTTAAAAAAAAGTTCATTTTTTTAATAAGAAAATATAAATTTGATTAAAAATATTAACTTTTGAAGAGCCTCTTTACCAAATTTTTCTGGGCCTCAAAATGTATTGGGCCGACCCTTATCTTAAATCAAGTCTTAATCAATATGACGTCAAAGTATGCATCAAATGCACTCAATTTCTCATATTCCAAGCACTAAGTTCTAAAATCAAAAAAGTTGAGTGTTTGAAGTTTGAAACTTTGAATCTACATATAAAATGTGAACGTCGCAACTAATTAAACTAAACTCACATGAAGTACTACAATGGTTTAGCTCAACCAGTAGCGGAGTTTGAAATTCTTTTAAGCCTGAGCAAAATTTTAGTTTGACAAATAAATATCAGTTTTGTTTTAAATTAACCCCTAAAAAATTCAATTTATTTCAATTTTATATAAAAAGTCTCAATTTTGTCTTAAGTTAACTCTAAAAATCTCAATTTTAAACACAAAAGTATCAGTTTTGCCCAAAATTAAACTCTAAAAATCTTAATTTTGCCCTAAACAAACTCTAAAAATATCAATATTTTTTGCCGAAACCCAGCAAAACTGGCCTAAACAACGCCACTGACCTCAACTATAAACAAAGAAGGGAGCTAAAAAACAACAACAATACAGATAGGTTAATGAAGGAGGTATCTGTGACAGAAATCCTATGATATGTCGTTTTTCAAGAGAGCATAGTTGTGTTGCATACACACAAATGTTTATTGTCTTTTAGTATTTATTTAATTTAAAAGAATAATAATAACCATATAATTTAATTAAAGGTATAATGCATGAAGTTGGATTAGAAGTGATGCCAATACAACAAACAACAGATGGTTTCCACGTGATGCGGGCCTTTCGGAAGAGAGTACAAGAATGGGACTGTCATTGTCCTTACTTGTGGCGGCTGTGCCTTTCATTTCATCCAGAAACCAAAACACTCAAATGTGAGAAAATGAAAGGGGGATTCTCATGTCTATGTGATATGCATTTGTAAGGATTTAAGATGTGGTGATGTAATGTTTGTGATCTTTATAACTAGTTGGTAACATGAAATATGTAGGGTTTAAGATTTAAACTCTGCTACATTAATTTATTCATCATTGAAAAAAAAATGATATTTTAGCCATTTAATTGTTTAATTTAAAAAAAAATGGTATACGCAATTTTACAACATTGTTGTTCTTGATCGCCCATTTAAGATTAAATTAAAACTTTTTTTTCCAATTAAGGCAATTATAATCATTTTTTTTAACAAAAGAAGCTTAAAAGAAATGCAAGCCCGAAATATATTAAAAAAAATATGAAAAAAGTACAAGGAAAAGAGGGGGGGCATGAACCTAACTCTCAACAACAGTTAACAAAA